>CM044964.1:21602685-21663422 GCA_024516035.1 Bactericera cockerelli | reverse complement strand
GGGTGAATCCTTTGGACGCCCAGAACCATTGCTCTGGGCTCCTCCCGTGTCAAGTGTGTAGTGTATGGTGTAGTTTGTTGAAATTATGCATTTAAAACTGACAGTTTTTAATTATTTTTTTTAAATTTGATAGAAAATTTAAAATACATCGTAATTGTTTTTCAAATTTTATGAAGTTATGGGTTAAATATGAGAATAAAGGTCTCAAAAGAAGCGAAACGAATTTCATGATATAAGACAAAACAGAATTCTGGAAATATTTTTTCATATTAAATTTACGACTTCAAATTGAAAGAATTTTAAAGTAAATTAAAAAGTATTCTTAGTTCAACAATTTCGACATTGTCTGGAATTAAAATTTAAAATGAATTCTTAACAAGTTTAGAAAGAAACGTACAATAAAAGCTTTTTTTTTGTAAATTAAAAATAAATGTATTGCTGGTAGATTTCCAAATCAAAAGAAGCAATGTTCAACATTGCCAGAATTTATTTCCCAGTACCTTGAATTTTATTGTGGGCGTATCTTGTAAAATAACTGAAATTTTCCTGAAAAAGCGCAGTTTAATCAAAGGAATACATTCTGGCTGCAAGTAAACTCGAATGTGAAATTTTGAAAGCCAAATTTTGCTCATTCATATGTAGTTTTACACCAATAAATGAGACTTTGTTTAGACTGTGAGAGTAAAGAGACTCTTTAGTGTCATTCTTTAGAGAATGCCTAATGCATTATTACCACCTTTGATCAGGCTTTGTTTATATCTTTATTATTATGCTCATTGTGAATAATGTAAATAAAGCTTGATCGAATTGTTTATATAAAAAAAATAAACTGAGATTTGTATTGTATTACAATCAATGAAGCCTTCGTGATGCTGGCATTCCGGCCCAAGCCAGACTGGATAAGGTTAATGTGGGTAGCAGGTTTGTGAATTTCCTGCGAATGGAGGGTAACACCTCCGTCGTGATATGGCCATTCAGTTGAAAGCGACGATCATACCCACATTAAGCAGAACATGTACGTAAATGAAGGGGTTTCTAGACTGTAAAAAACCTTCAGACACACAGGAATTTACTCACACCAATGTTTCATGCCAATGTTCCTCTTTCTCTCAAAAAAAAAAGAGATATTAGGGATGTCTTGTATAAAAGAAGAAGAAGAAGAAGAAGAAGAAAAAAAAAAGAAAAAAAAAAAAAAAAAAAAAAAAAAATGGTGAAAATAAGGAAGAAAAATCACAAGAAAGAAAACAGATTCTATCCGTCACGGAGAGAAGATGTTAAATTTAACATGGCTGAGACATGTACTAAAGTCATCTGTTATGCATGTGTTACCATCATGTTGTAAATCCAAGTCATATCTCAAAAGGGATCTTATATGAGCTAAGATGAGGTCATATATATTTACAAATATATTATGTGCATACATACTTACACATACATAGAGATCTCAGGCCAAAAGACAATAAGTTCTAAGTTTAAACTTATCATATTTGTGTTAATGACAATCGTGATTTTACAAATACTCAAAATCGGTTTACTAAATCTACGCTGAACTTGGACTCGAACCACCGACCTCCAGGTTACGAGTCCGCCACCTCATCGATCAAGCTACTGAGGTCGGTCGCCAAAAGATAACAACATCACAAATAACTGGCGCCCTTAACAGAGGTGATGTTAGTAATGGCATCCAGTGGAAGGAGGAGTGATGTTAGGAAGGACATCCAGTGGAAGGAGGAGTGATGTTAGGAAGGGCATCCAGTGGAAGGAGGAGTGATGTTAGGAAGGACATCCAGTGGAAGGAGGAGTGATGTTAGGAAGGGCATCCAGTGGAAGGAGGAGTGATGTTAGGAAGGGCATCCAGTGGAAGGAGGAGTGATGTTAGGAAGGGCATCCAGTGGAAGGAGGAGTGATGTTAGGAAGGGCATCCAGTGGAAGGAGGAGTGATGTTAGGAAGGACATCCAGTGGAAGGAGGAGTGATGTTAGTAATGGCATCCAGTGGAAGGAGGAGTGATTTAGTAATGGCATCCAGTGGAAGGAGGAGTGATGTTAGTAATGGCATCCAGTGGAAGGAGGATGATGTTAGGAAGGGCATCCAGTGGAAGGAGGAGTGATGTTAGGAAGGGCATCCAGTGGAAGGAGGAGTGATGTTAGTAATGGCATCCAGTGGAAGGAGGAGTGATGTTAGGAAGGACATCCAGTGGAAGGAGGAGTGATGTTAGGAAGGACATCCAGTGGAAGGAGGAGTGATGTTAGGAAGGACATCCAGTGGAAGGAGGAGTGATGTTAGGAAGGACATCCAGTGGAAGGAGGAGTGATGTTAGGAAGGACATCCAGTGGAAGGAGGAGTGATGTTAGGAAGGGCATCCAGTGGAAGGAGGAGTGATGTTAGGAAGGACATCCAGTGGAAGGAGGAGTGATGTTAGGAAGGGCATCCAGTGGAAGGAGGAGTGATGTTAGGAAGGACATCCAGTGGAAGGAGGAGTGATGTTAGGAAGGGCATCCAGTGGAAGGAGGAGTGATGTTAGGAAGGGCATCCAGTGGAAGGAGGAGTGATGTTAGGAAGGGCATCCAGTGGAAGGAGGAGTGATGTTAGGAAGGGCATCCAGTGGAAGGAGGAGTGATGTTAGGAAGGACATCCAGTGGAAGGAGGAGTGATGTTAGTAATGGCATCCAGTGGAAGGAGGAGTGATGTTAGTAATGGCATCCAGTGGAAGGAGGAGTGATGTTAGTAATGGCATCCAGTGGAAGGAGGAGTGATGTTAGGAAGGGCATCCAGTGGAAGGAGGAGTGATGTTAGGAAGGGCATCCAGTGGAAGGAGGAGTGATGTTAGTAATGGCATCCAGTGGAAGGAGGAGTGATGTTAGGAAGGACATCCAGTGGAAGGAGGAGTGATGTTAGGAAGGGCATCCAGTGGAAGGAGGAGTGATGTTAGGAAGGGCATCCAGTGGAAGGAGGAGTGATGTTAGGAAGGACATCCAGTGGAAGGAGGAGTGATGTTAGGAAGGACATCCAGTGGAAGGAGGAGTGATGTTAGGAAGGACATCCAGTGGAAGGAGGAGTGATGTTAGGAAGGGCATCCAGTGGAAGGAGGAGTGATGTTAGGAAGGGCATCCAGTGGAAGGAGGAGTGATGTTAGGAAGGACATCCAGTGGAAGGAGGAGTGATGTTAGGAAGGACATCCAGTGGAAGGAGGAGTGATGTTAGGAAGGGCATCCAGTGGAAGGAGGAGTGATGTTAGGAAGGGCATCCAGTGGAAGGAGGAGTGATGTTAGGAAGGACATCCAGTGGAAGGAGGAGTGATGTTAGGAAGGGCATCCAGTGGAAGGAGGAGTGATGTTAGGAAGGGCATCCAGTGGAAGGAGGAGTGATGTTAGGAAGGACATCCAGTGGAAGGAGGAGTGATGTTAGGAAGGACATCCAGTGGAAGGAGGAGTGATGTTAGGAAGGACATCCAGTGGAAGGAGGAGTGATGTTAGGAAGGACATCCAGTGGAAGGAGGACTGCCAGACACAAACGAACCCTAATCAGAAGCAAGCGAACTCAAACATGAGAAAAGGGTTGATCAATACCGACCCCAAATAGGGTTGAGAAAATAATAATATAATAATTTTATTTATTTGTAATATGATTTTACAACGGGTGTTGGGTTGAGAAAAGGCAAAGAGAAAGAAGAAGATACATAGATTCTACGTATGATACCGAATACATAATATGTAAATCAATACGTAATAGGTCATCGCACTCATAACTTAAAATATGCATTATACGACATACATATGTATATGAGGTATTTTTTTTTTATATATAATATGTATATGGAAATTTTCCTGCATAATTTAATATGAATTATGTAAAAACTCAAGTTGCCCGCGCTTCAGTAAAAGTTGATGTTTGTTTAAGTGAACGAAGGAAAGTACAAAGGTTGGGTGGTAGAGGCTGCCGTCAGCCAAAGTTCCGCCCCTTATGTAGAACTTATGCTTCCGAGTGCAATGTGTTGCACTTCCTCTTTTATAAAAGTTAAGTTATTATATCATATTTGATGTGTCCGCCCACTACTAGTAAGCGGACACAACGGAGTCCCGAAAATCGTCTCTATCAAGCTGTAGGACTGTAGATCAGGGTCTGGGGTCTAGGGTGTAGGGTCTAGACTCTAGTCTAGGCCAGGGTCCTCATTGTGGCCGCTTTCTATGAATCTCACACTCGTATTTTTTTATACTTTTGCTATATATGTATATGCTAAGTCTGGCTGGGGGACTGTAAACAGGGAGTAGACCAAAATTTTATTATACATTTTGAAACGGAACAGTGCGAAACGGAACGGAACAGTCTTAATAAAATGCACTGTTTCTCTCAAAATGTAAACAAACCGAGGAACCGAGCCGGGGACTCGGTTCCTTTTGGTGAAACGGAATGTCCTAGCTTCTGATTGGTTCTCATTCTGCGTCTTTTTGATAATGAAATATTAAATGAGAGCGCCAAATTTTGAATCTGCATTTTAAATTTATTTTTGAGCTAAGAACCAATCAGAGAAGACCTACACAAATACAGCTGATTACAGAAATTTCACTTCTGTTGATCTCTGAAATGACCTTGTTATATTTTCATTATCTTCAACCAATCAAATAGCCCGATGTTCCGTTCCGTTTCGCTCTGTTCCGGTTCAAATTTTATAATAAAATTCAACTTTGGTTCTGGGGACCTTATCAATTAATAGCCTCCTTGTAAAGACAGTGGTAGAACTGCTGAGTCATTCCTCCACTCTCTGGCTACCATCGTTTACGATGACGCCACCCAATGATGATGATGATATATAGGTATGTATATTTTATTTTTTAATCAAATTTGTCTTGCTTGTAATGAAATCTATAGTAACAGCAATAAAGTCATCCTAGAACAATGGTTCTTTTGAGGACAAAGAGAGAGAGAGAGAGAAGAAGGGAGGGAGAGAGAGAGAGAGAAGAGGGAGGGAGAGGAGAGATAGAGAAGAAGAGAGAGAGAAGGAGAGAGAGAGAAGAAGAGAGAGAAAGAGAGAAAAAAGATAATAAGAAAAACTCTTCAGGGACAGATAAAAGGAATGAATTCATTTGCTTAAGAGCTCTGGAATTTATAAATGAGTTTTCAGAACAAAAAATATATCTTCTTCTTGTTCTCACAGGTATCAAAGGACTTATCAATCTTCACGAGCGTCTGTCCCGGTAGCTCAGTGGTAAAGGCGGCACTCTGTGAATCCAAAGATTCCAGAGTTCGTGGGTTCGAAACCCAGCCAGGACATGACAAGATCTCCTCCCATTTGGGATTTTTACCACATAATAATAATACCTACCTATGTCTTGGGCTTACTGCTGGAATAATCCTAATCGAACAGTAATAATAAGGCGATATTATTATTATATTATTATTTGGAAGTAGGATCCAAGATTTTTTAAAGATAGGTGTTTCACAGCCTTTATTATTTCGTAGCCATGAAACGTTAGCTACTGTAAACGCTTTTGGTCTGTGTTCTAGCTTGCCCATCCCGTAGTATGCCTTCCCTCTGATGGGCAAGAAGTGACACAATACTTCCCATATAGGTGCTAGGTCAATACGAGTGAGTGCACCGGAAGGTATCCCTTACAAACAACTGTAACCAAATTAAGAATACAATTTTTTGTAGGCACGGGGGATCGAACCCGAAACCTTCCGCATGGCAAGCGAGTGCTTATAACCATTGAGGTAATGGCGCGCTCAATTATTGTCACTACCATCCTCGAAAGATGAAGTACAGAGGGAAGGAGAGAGAAAGACACAGAGAAAAAAGGTGGAGAGAATGATTGAAATGTAGAAGAGAGAGAAGGGTAGACGAAAGAAAGAGACATGAAGGAAAGGAAGTAAAATAAAATTAAGTGAAAGAAAGGCAGAAATATAGGGAAAGAGTGATGAGCGGAGAGGAAGAGAGAGAGAGATATAGGGAGAGAGAGAGGTATAGGGAGAGAGAGAGAGATATAGGGTGAGAGAGAGAGAGATATAAGGAGAGAGAGAGATATAGGGAGAGAGCGGGAGAGAGAGAGATATAGGGAGAGAGCGGGAGAGAGAGATATAAGGAGAGAGAGGAAGAAAAGCCAGATGTCTCTAATTCCCACAAAAGCGGGCAGAGGAAGTTATTTCATCCGAAAACGCAGACCAAACAAGCAAGCATACATAAATTACATTATATAATATGTACATCGGCTCAAAAGACAAACAACATCATATGTGAAAGAGAAAAAATGTACAAGAGAGAAAGAGGGAGAGACAAGAAAATAGAAGAGAAAGCGAGAGAGAAACGGAAAAGGGATTGTAAAGAGAAAAGAGAAGACTAGAAATAGATTTACACTGAAGGCATATTTTGTTCCATTTAACAGATTTTTTTTTTTCAATTTAGAACGCGTTTCAAGGATAAAATACTAACGAATAAACATTACTTATTTATTAAATTAGTCTGGCTGGGGGACTATAAACAGGGAGTAGACCAGCATTGGCTTGCTACTGGGGACCCTTGTCAATTATTAGCCTCCTTGTAAAGACAGTGGTAGAAGTGTTATTTCTCCACTGTTTGGCTACCATCGTTCACGATGACGCCACCCTGTGATGTTGATTTATTAAATGTCATTTTCAAAATTTAAAATCTTTTTCAAAAGAAATCTGTGATTTAGAAAAGAAAGAAATAATAATAAATCAATGAGAATGCATTAAAACCACAATTGTTGAATTTAAAAAAAACCTATGGAATTCTCATTTTAGAAGAAAAAATGTGGGTTGAAAATCAGAGCTCTGAATTTAGAAAAGATTTCACAAATCACAGGGATCTTGTTTTAGAAAAGACATATTTAGAACAAGAGATCTGATATTAGAAAAGACAAATTAAGAACTAGAGCTCTGATTTTAGAAAAGACAAATTAAGAACCAGAGCTCTGATTTTAGAAAAGACTGATTCAGAGCAAACAGATTTAGAAAGTACAAAATTAGAACCAGTTCTCTGAAAAATACAGATTTTAGAAAAGATAGGTTTATTACTTAGAGCTCTGATTTTAGAAAATTTATTACAGATTTTAGAAAAGACAAATTTATAACTCAGGCCTCGATTTGAAAAAAAACCCCGATTTAGAACCAGAGCTCTGAATTTAGAAAAGACAAATTTATAAACTCAGGCCTCGATTTGAAAGAAAAAAAAACAGATTTAGAGCTCTGTTTTTAGAAAGACAGACCATTTTGACCATGATGATAAAGACATTGTGATGTGGATCGCGCCGAAGATTCTTAATCCTCCAAAATTAAGATGCAATCTAGAACAGAAAAAAGAGGAAAATGTTATCAGTATATCTTGAATTATAGAAGATAAATATGTGTGTAAATAGGCGGGGGAGAGAGAGAGAGAGAGAAAAGAAAGAAAGAGAGAGAGAGAGAGAAAAGAAAGAGGGAGAAAAGAAAGAGAGGGAGAAAAGAAAGAGTGGGAGAAAAGAAAGAGAGGGAGTAAAGAAAGAGTGAGAGAGAAAAGCAAGAGAGAGAAAGAAAAGAAAGAGAGGGAGAAAAGAAAGAGTGAGAGAAAAGAAAGAGTGAGAGAGAAAAAAAAAGAGAGAGAAAGAAAAGAAAGAGAGAGAGGAAAGAAAGAGAGACAGAGAGAAAAGAAAGAGAGAGAAAGAAAAGAAAGAGTGAGATGAAAGAAAGAGAGAGAGAAAAAAAAGAGAGGGAGAAAAGAAAGAAAGAGAGAAAAATAGAAAGAGAGGAAAGAAAGAGAGAGAGAGAAAAGAAAGAGTGAGAGAGAAAAAAGGAGAGAGAATAAGGGAAAAGTCTCATCAGATACGGTACCAGCCTTGTCAGGCCAAAAGACAAACAAATCATCGCCACCCTTCACAGGTTTGCCGTTACGAAGGACATCCAGTCGTAACCTGTGGTAGTAGGAGTGTCAGAACCAACCAACCTCAACCCGGAGGAAGAGGTTGAACAATGTCGACCCAAAGTAGGTTTGGTAAAAACAAAAGTAGAAGAGGTCACACAGTAGTAGTAGTAGTAGTAGTAGTAGTAGTAGTAGTAGTAGTAGTATAGTAGTATATTTTTATTTGTAATAAAAATTTGTTACAAAGGTGCTTACGGTATAAATAAAACATTGAAATACAAACGCAAGTTTTTTTTTATATAAATATAACTATTATCTACTTACAAATATAGAGATCATTGAATTAGCTTAATTTTTTTTCACAATAATATTAAATGAAGAACCTTTTTTTCCCCCTTTTTTCCCTTTTTAGAGGGAAATAGTTACCGTTCATACACACAGTATATTTCATGGGAAAAAAAGTTTTGCTCGCCTCTCTGGAAAATAATAATGTGGGACAAGGTAAGTGTTGTGTCACTTAGCAGATTGTGTGCTGTCAGCAGTAATTGCTTTGTCGTTTGTACTAGAGGCATGGCCGCAACTCGTTCAATTTACGTGTCGGCGTTCTGTGATGTAAATATAAGGCAAAGGCTGGAAAAATATTATACAGTGTGGTGGTAAAATAAAGTAAATAACAAGCCCAGGGGCGATTCAATGTCGGCGTTCTGTGATGTAAGTATAAGGCAAAGGTTAGGAAAATATACGGTGTGGTGACAAAATAAAGTATAATAAGCTCAGGGGCGATTCAATGAACATTTTTATTAGAGGCATGGCCTACTTTTACTATTTTCGTGTCGTACTAGAATACAGTGTGGTACTAGAATAAAGAAAAAACAGGGCAGGAGTGATTTGGTGAACCTATTTTTGTGATAGAGGCATGGCCTCTTTAATTCAATTAATATAGGTAAGAGTTACAACTGTCAGTGTTTTGTGATGTTTTTGAGCTCAGAAATAGCCCAGTGGAAGGATATACTTGCTTGCCTTACGGAAGGTGCCGGGTTCGAACCACAGAGCCGACAAGAAATTTGGTAACCATCGCGGTGAAATTTGTTTGAAAATATTGCAAACATCCTGTATATAGGTACGTGTGACGCTCGTAAGAAAATACCAGTCTGCTATTGGTAGTGGGTGAGAAATGCATAATAATTTGAGGAAGAATGGGTGTGATGGAAAAAGGGGAAAGGAGGTAGGGAGATAGGGAGGTAGAAAGAGAGGGACAAAAGGAATAGAGAGAGAGAGAAAGAGAGAACAAGATAGCGAAAGAGAGAGATAAAAAAAAGATAGACAGAGAGAAAAAGAGAGAGGAATAGGGATGTTGAAATAGATCAAGACTATCAGTAATGTATGTATTGTATGAAATATACGTAGGAAGTAGATTTATATAGATAGAAGAGAGTTGGGGGTGGTAATTGGGAGAGGAAAGATGAGAGAGAGAGAGAGAGATAAAAGGAAGGGGATAGAGATGAGAAGAATTGCATTGGGATATGACAATGTCTGAGACAAAAGGAAGACGAGAATAAAAAAATAGGGAGAGAAGGAGAGAGAAAGAGAGAGAAAAAAAGATAGAAAAGAGAAAGAGAGAGAGATAAAGAGAGAGAGAGAGAGAGAGAGAGAGAGAGAGAGAGAGAGAGAGAGAGAGAGAGAGAGAGAGATAGATAGAGAGTGAGGGAGATAAAAAGAAAGAGATATTAGAGAGGGGAAGAATTGTATTGGGATATGACAATGTCTGAGACAAAAGGAAGACGATAATGAAAAAAGGGAGAGAGAAAGATAGGGAAGAAGAGAGAGAGAGAGAGAGAGAGAGGGGTTGAGAAGTTCACTAATCCATAATACATCGGCAGTGAGGTAGACATTGCGGCAGATAACAGATGATGTCATTAAATATATCTTGCCGGGTGCAGTAAAAAGTGTAATGAATAAGGAAAGTAGATAAGAGGAAGGATGAGGAGATAATAAGATAAGAGGAGGGAGAAGGAGATAAGAGGAGGGAGAAGGAGATAAGAGGGGGGATAAGTAGATTAGAGGGAGGATAAGAAGAAGAAGAAGATATTGAGGAGGAGAAGGAGATTAGAGGAGGGATAAGGCGAAGGAGAAGATAATAGGAAGGAGAAGGAGATTAGAGGGAGGATAAGAAGAATGAGACGATATGAGGGGAGATAAGAGGGAGGAGAAGGAGAAGGAAGAGAAGAAAAGAAGGAGGATGGAGAGATATTACGAATTAGTGCATAAAGATGAAAGGAGATTAATACACAGGCTGATAGGTTCAATCGACAAAGTATAGGGGTTTTTAGGACCAAGTGTATATAAGACCAAGTGTATATATGCGAAAATAGAGAGTAAGTGAGTGAGAGAGTGAGTGAGTGAGTGAGTGAGTGAGTGAGTGAGAGAGAGAGAGAGAGAGAGAGAGAGAGAGAGAGAGAAAGAAGAGAGAGAGTGAGAGAGAAAGAGAAAGACAGAGAGAGAGAGAAATAAATAGAAATGTAGGTTCACAAGATAAATATAAAAGATTGAAGTCAACTGAACACGAAGTCTGGAAAAAAGGCATTTAGAAGTATAAAGGAATTTCATTTAAAAAGTGAGAGAGATAGGAAAATAGGAGTGCGAGAAGTGGGAATAGAACAGTGGGAAAGAGAGAGAGACACATAGAGAGAGGGAGGGAGAGAGAGAGAAAGACAGAGAGAGAGAGAAAGAAAGAGAGAGAAAGAGAGAAAAAGAGAGAGAAGAGAGAAAAGAAGAGAGAAGGAGAGAGAGGAGAGAGAGAAGAGAAGAGGAGAGAAGAGAGAGAGAGAGAAAGAGAGCAAAATAGAAAGAGAAAGAGAAAAAGAAAGAGAAAGAGAAAGAAAAAAAGAAAAGAAGAGAAAGAGAAAAAGAAAGAGAAAAAGAAAAAGAAAGATAAAGAGAAAGAGAGAAAAAGAGAGAGAAGAGAGAAAGAAGAGAGAAAGGGGAGAGAGAGAAGAGAAGAGGAGAGAAGAGAGAGAGAGAGAAAGAGAGCAAAATAGAAAGAGAAAGAGAAAAAGAAAGAGAAAGAGAAAGAAAAAAAAGAAAGAGAAAGAGAAAAAGAAAAAGAAAGATAAAGAGAAAGAGAAAGAGAAAAAGAAAGAGAAAGAGAAAGAAAAAAAGAAAGAGAAAGAGAAAAAGAAAGAGAAAAAGAAAAAGAAAGATAAAGAGAAAGAGAGAGAGAGAGAGAGAAATACAGTTAGACAGAAGAAGCCAATTTATTCGGACCAAAACTTGGAGTCGTATAAATGAAGTCCCGTGTTAGGTCAAGCGTGATATTGTACTCTCCTCCTATGGTCTTTATCTCCCTCCCTTTTCTCTATCTCCTTCTTCTTCCCTCTTCCCACCCATCCTTCTTATTTTATATCTCCTCTCTTCCCATACTTTTCTTCTTCTTCCCTCTTCCCACCTATCCTTCTTATTTTATATCTCCTCTCTTTCCATGCTTTTCCTCTTCTTCTTCCCTCATCCCACCCATCCTTCTTATTTTATATCTCCTCTCTTCCCATCCTTTTCTTCCCTCTTCCCACCCATCCTTCTTATTTTATATCTCCTCTCTTCCCATCCTTTTCTTCCCTCTTCCCACCCATCCTTCTTATTTTATATCTCCTCTCTTCCCATCCTTTTCTTCCCTCTTCCCACCCATCCTTCTTATTTTATATCTCCTCTCTTCCCATACTTTTCTTCTTCTTCCCTCTTCCCACCTATCCTTCTTATTTTATATCTCCTCTCTTTCCATGCTTTTCCTCTTCTTCTTCCCTCATCCCACCCATCCTTCTTATTTTATATCTCCTCTCTTCCTATTCTCTTCTTCTTCTTCCCTCCTCCCACCCATTCTTCTTATTATATATCTCCTCTCTTCCCATCCTCTTCTTTTTCTTCCCTCCTTTCACCCATTCTTCATATTATATATCTCCTCTCTTCCCAACCTCTTCTTCATCCCTCTTCCCACCCATCCTTCTTATTTTATATCTCCTCTCTTCCCATCCTTTTCTTCCCTCTTCCCACCCATCCTTCTTATTTTATATCTCCTCTCTTCCCATCCTTTTCTTCCCTCTTCCCACCCATCCTTCTTATTTTATATCTCCTCTCTTCCCATCCTTTTCTTCCCTCTTCCCACCCATCCTTCTTATTTTATATCTCCTCTCTTCCCATCCTTTTCTTCCCTCTTCCCACCCATCCTTCTTATTTTATATCTCCTCTCTTCCCATCCTTTTCTTCTTCTTCCCTCTTCCCACCCATTCTTCTCATTTTATATTTCTTCTCTTCCCATCCTCTTCTTCTTCTTCCCTCTTCCCACCCATCCCATTCCTTCTCAGGCCTGTCCAGTGCTAAGGATCTGCGGGACTGTAGCACTTCCAGACGAAAAATAAAAAAAGGAGTGTTTGTTTTTCAAATCCTGTCTCGAAATTGATGAACTGAAAGCACGATGTTGTTGCTATAGTCTGACCTGATGGTTGTAGGGTTTCCGTGCAAACAATCAATTAACACTGCGACCACCTTATGAGATCTATTGTTACCGGTTGTTACTATTGGGCGCGACCTCAGTAGCTTGATCGATAAAGCGGTGTACTTGGAACCTGTAGGTCGGTGGTTCAAGTCCTGGTTTCAGCGTGGATTTAGTAAAGCGAGTTTGAATAGTTGTGATATAACGAAAGCGATTAACACAAATCTGATTACTTAATTACCTTACTCCCGTGATATACCTAGGTATCTGTGCCTATCTCACGGACACGGAAACATTATTATTATTATCATCCTCTCTTACCAACCATCCCTCTCTTGCACATAACGGGGGCATTACGATTCGGCCCAAAAAGGTTTATGAAAAAGGTTTTCGATTTTTCGGCTTATGAAAAAAGTAAAAAAAGTCACCGAACGATTCGTCCCAAAACGTTATCTTGACAAATAAACAAACAACAGGATTTGGCTCCGTGCAACATTCTACAAACCGGGGTCCATTTCGCCAGCACCACCACCTTTAAAATGTAATGTTTTTTTTACATGGCTAATTTGTGCTTATTTTGTGCTTCTTTGTGCTTCAAACCCCGAATTTTGTGGCTTCAACGATGAGGGCGCTACGCCCATTTCAATTTGGTGGTGCTGGGGAAACGGTAGAACCACCACTTTCGAAACGTAATGTTTTTTTTACATGGCTAATTTGTGCTTATTTTGTGCTTCTTTGTGCTTCAAACCCCGAATTTTGTGCTTCAACGATAAGGGCGCTACGCCCATTTCAATTTGGTGGTGCTGGGGAAACGGTAGAACCACCACTTTCGAAACGTAATGTTTTTTTTACATGGCTAATTTGTGCTTATTTTGTGCTTCTTTGTGCTTCAAACCCCGAATTTTGTGCTTCAACGATAAGGGCGCTATTGCGATTTTTCGGAGACCCCCCTCCCCCACACCCATTTCCCCAGCACCACCACTTTTGATTCGTAATACTTTTTTGATGTCAAATTATTCCTTGAATTTTGTGCTAATTTGTGCTTCAAACCCCGAATTTTGTGCTTCAACGATAAGGGCGCTACGCCCATTCCACTTCGGGGGCCCCTGGGGAACCACCAGAACCACCACTTTCGAAACGTAATGTTTTTTTTACATGGCTAATTTGTGCTTATTTTGTGCTTCTTTGTGCTTCAAACCCCGAATTTTGTGCTTCAACGATAAGGGCGCTACGCCCATTTCAATTTGGTGGTGCTGGGGAAACGGTAGAACCACCACTTTCGAAACGTAATGTTTTTTTTACATGGCTAATTTGTGCTTATTTTGTGCTTCTTTGTGCTTCAAACCCCGAATTTTGTGCTTCAACGATAAGGGCGCTATTGCTATTTTTCGGAGACCCCCCTCCCCCACACCCATTTCCCCAGCACCACCACTTTTGATTCGTAATACTTTTTTGATGTCAAATTAATCCTTGTATTTTGTGCTAATTTGTGCTTCAAACCCCGAATTTTGTGCTCAATTACTTAAGCTACTATAGCCAATACAAATTGCCGTATATTTCCCATACGCATGGAGACAGACAAGTAAGGAGAGGAAGAACTGAGTAAAAATCACATCGCTGTTATCTCCAATGTTCTACCTTGCAATAGATGACTCATTGTCTCGGAGATAGTTTCAGTGTTGCCGTACCAGGAATATTTTAAAATTTCTCCCTTTACAATTATATTATTAAAGGGATTTCTCAGAAATACAGCTAAGAATGAGTTCGATCCAAACTTATTGTCATAGTTATTTATGGTGCATAAAAATACCCATGTATTGTGTATAGGTAATTTCATGAGAAGCTTACTGAATGATATATTATTTTATTGAGCCAAGCTTAGTATCCAGTTAAACGCTTAGGCGGTGAACTAGTCACATCGGGACGGAGGTTTTACCCTCCATTCGCTTGAAACTCATTAAGTAGCTATTCATATGAACATTACACAGTCTGAGTGGGCCAGGGAATAGCCGGACTGGTCTCTCATCTGAGTCCTAACCTCACTGGGCGTTGCCTAACATCAGTGAGCCATGACCGAATGATATTTTCAACATGCCATCGATTCTGACATAACAATATTTGTTTATTTTGGTTTAACATCGCTTTCCAACTGCATAGTCATATCACCCTCTATTTTCTCGAAACTCACAAACGCGCTACTCACATTAACCTCACCCAACTTGAGTGGGGCCGGGAATAGCCAGCATCATGATCGTTTGAAGAGGAATGGTCATCAATCCAACTCCTGGCCTCGCTAGATATTGCTTAACTTTAATAAGTGACCGACCTCTGTAGCTTGATCGATAAAGCGGCGGACTTGTAACCTGGAGGTCGGTGGTTCAAGTCCCGGTTTCAGCGCGGATTTAGTAAAGCGAGTTTGAATATCTGTTATATCACGAAAGTGATTACAAATGTGAGAACTCAACCTTTATAACTGGAAAAGTACTGGTGATTTGAACGTGCCATCGCATCGACGTGACATTATTTTAGTCAAAATATATTGAGATTAAGTTGATTTTAGTAAAGTTTCGATAGGTTCATTTATTTAAGTGTATTTTCATACAACAAACATCTTCTCCCGACACCTGGTGCCTACCAGGCTCGAGGCATTTCCACGCTGGACTGCTAATGACAGTCGTTGGCTTAAGAATGCCCCGGCCCTGGTATCATCACATGTGCGTTGTAACGTATCTGAAATCACGTCTACCAAAGACTTAAACTGCCGAGAAAATGGTTCTAGTGTTTCGACAGCCAAGCCATAGAAACAGTACTGTGGTGTTAGAGCTTTGTATTTTTTACAAAATTAATTTATGCCAATATGATAGACTTGTTGAATACTTCAGTTACCGTTCTGTCACGACTGTTAAGCAAACACTAGTGAAGAGGGGTAGTCACTGTGGCAGAGTGAGTTAGCGCGCTAGGCATTACACGCATGGTGACCTGGGTTCGATTCCCACCGGCGCAGTAATTTTTCTGCTCTGTACTTGGATGTTCGGGGTTCACTCATACCTCGTGAGGAAAAATGAGTAGTTACTTGTATGAGTAACGACTAGTGGCGGCATTACCAGAGTAAAAAGAAATTAATGTAATAGAATTCGAAAAGTACAGGAGGCTCTTAGTAATTCTACGCTACCCACAAAAATTGTGAAGAGGCCTTGTGCTTCACCACAAGTAAAGTCATACATACACTAGTGAAGAGGGCGACCATTCAAATTTAAACTCTTGAGATGCAGGCTTTTCACGGCTCAACATAGGGTAGGTGAGGTTAAGAGGATTTTCCACGTAAACCTCACCCAGCCTGTGTCATACTAGAAGGATTTTTCTGAATGGCAGAATTTTTTTTACATAATATGTCTATTTTAGTTATACAACGTCCATGGCACGTTGAATACACCATTTTCCGTTTGTCATAACCATAACATAAATAAAGCAAACTTTAAGCGAAGTTCAACCCTTGTGACGCTAACCTTACCCAGCCTGGGTTGGTGTATAAGAATTTTCAGAATGATAGTACTTTTTGGTAGGATTTTTTTTATGGTTTTTGAACAACAACAAAAAATTAATACCTATCTATTTTTGGAGTTCTCCCAGAAACACTCCCCGAGCTACGCGCCTACTTCTTATAAATACCCAGGACACTGACAATTCGTCGCTATTTTTCCATGGTACGTCCTAGCCTAGGAAAATAAAAATTGTTATGTATCTATAAAAGCATTTTATCGCCTAGGGCTAATTTTCAAAACCTTAAAGCTTTATTACAAAATTGTTACTATTACGTCTAGACTGTGACAAAATAAAAGGTTACCACCGCCGGTTACTCCACGGTAACATAGCTGTTAGCTAAAAATCAATATTAAATTCGTAATCAGCACCTCAAAATAATTTAATTTGATATGTCATGACCCCCCTCTAAGATGAATAGTAAAGAAGTTAGTCCAAACTTCTTTATTATTCATCTATAATAAACTATTGGATAATAAATACCGGTAAAATGGTGTCGAGTTCTAAAAATTTGAGAAAATAAAGAAATGATCGGAGTAAGCCCCTATTAGCCAGCGTCGAAAGCGCGTTGAATGCACCAGTTCTCGTTGGATCACCGAAGTTAAGCAACGACCAGCGACTTCGTGATGCATTCTGGCCTAGGCCAGGCTGGCTGAGGTTAATGTAGGTAGCAGGTTAATACTAAGATGAAACATTAATTCCACTCTCGGTCTAAATCTGAGGTCAGGGACTCTTATTTCGACTTTCTCGAGATATAGTGTCTCGAGATTACAGACAGACAGACACACACACACACACACACACACACACACACACACACACACACACACACACACACACACACACACACCAATGGCCAAAACCAACTTTTTTGGTATGAAATATGAAAAACAGGGTAGGTAGTTCAAATTTTCAACGAATACAACAAAGGTTGAACTCACAGGTTCAAATCCAGCCATTTGGTCTATGGTTTCACTTACTAAAATTGATAAAGACATTGAAAACACAAGTATTATTATTTTACTATCCTTTAATTCAGTTTGTCATTATTACAAAAAAGTTAGTAAAGAGTGCGCGTTAAAGAAACGCAAAAAGTGTTCTAATAACATTAATAATTTCAGCTCGATTAGACAAAAATTGAAAATTTTATGGCGAAAAGGTATTTTGATCGAAATTCTATCATAAAAGTAAATATTTTAATATCAAAAATACTATGAGAAAATACTAGTAAAAATATAATCGCAAAAATGTAGTACAAGCAAAGAAATATAAAATGGTTTTAAAAAAAAAATGAGATACGTCCAAAGTAGGTCAACAAAATTCAAATTGGTTTATAGAGATCATTTGAAAATTTTATGGCGAAAAGGTAATTTGATCGAAATTCTATCATAAAAGTAAATATTTTAATATCAAAAATACTATGAGAAAATACTAGTAAAAATATACTCGCAAAAATGTAGTACAAGCAAAGAAATATAAAATGGTTTAAAAAAAATGAGATACGTTCAAAGTAGGTCAACAAAATTCAAATTGGTTTATAGAGATCATTATGTTATATTTATAATAACTATTAACATGTGCCATGTCCAAAGTAAAAGATCAAATACAAGAAAATCTAGTTTTCCAGATATTATACTAAAAATGCAGTTTTGGCAGTCAAACAAATATAATATAATCTTAAAAATAAACAACAATAAACATTTAAAATAGGTAAACGGAATTGATGTTTGTGTGCACATATGTAAAATCTTGTAGATTTCCATGTCAAAAGTACAAAAACAAATACAAAAAGTTCTAGATTTCTAGGTATAGGTATATTTGGAAAAACAAGAGTTGCATCAGTCGAATAACTGAAAAAAAAAAAAAAACAAAAACGTGAAACATAACGTACGTCAACGAAAATGGAAAGAAAAGATAGTATACAGATATTATGGCTTCCGTAAAATCTCACCCAGACCTGGGTTTCTCAGAAAAGACTCAAAATACAAAAAAAACCGTAATCCTGTATTTTCAGGGGGATTTATTTTCATCAATTTTTTTTTGTTAACCCAGCCCAAGCTGGGCATGGACCAATTTTAAAATCTTAAATGAAATGGTATGTTGTGTGGCATATTTTTTTAAAGGTCTCATTGAGAGAAATTCATTACAACAAATTTCAGTGAAATACGACATACGGTTCTCGAGATACAGGATTGGACGTCTGCACAGCCTGACTAGGGCCGGGCAGGCATTTTTTTTTTTTTTTTGCTGAAATAAAGGAATACAGGCTTTTTGGTTTTTTGATATTTTGAGTCGTTTCCGAGAAACCCAGGCCTGGGTGAGACTTTATGGAGGTCCTGCATATAATTTATTTACAAATGTGAATTCTTATGAGAATTCATAAGAGGAATGAACCAAAGTGGACGTTTTTGTTGACTTTTCAGCTCTTCGTCAACCTTTACACTTACAGGTATTTCTAAAAATAGCCATTGCTATCTACAGGTTAAATTCGGGGCGGAAAAAATCTTTGGACTACACAGAGTAAGTACCTAAGTACCAGGTATCTAATCCTTGAGATGACTGCAATGCGTCCCTGAGTAAATACAGGGTGATTGTATTATGAATACGGGGACACTGTGATTTCGCAATATAATATATAGAAACACAGAAAAAGGGTACGTGAACACGTAAATTTAAGAATGACAGTATAGGAATCATTATGTATGATACTATATATCTCATGTTTAGATTACTCTACCCTAACTGTTTTAAGAACCCAGTAAGCAACAAAAAAATCAGTCTAAATACATTTTCTGGATCAAATCTAATGATTTTGAGATTTTTAGCTAACTGTTACTGTTGAGTGACCAGTGTCGTGTGTTGGCACTATACCCATGTGGTGGCAGAACAGTTTATTCAATCTTTCTGAAAGTCTGCATCAAGCGGAATTCTATCTGGTCCAATTAAGAATACTAATTTTCGAGAAATTTTTCCTGAGCAAAAATATACGTTTAGTGGATAGACCACTAAACCAGATATACATAGGCATTTGCATAATTAAATTGAAAATGTTAGTCACAATTAGAGTCTGCGGCGCATTCATTTACATAATTATTAATAATTACCTATATTATTTACATAATTATTATCTAATAATTATATTAGATAATAATTATTCGTATTTGTCGATCTCTTATTATTAATAATATAATAAAATTGCATGATAAAATTGATTAATTGACTAGGGGTAGTCTCTTAAAACATTTATTTTGAATTATCTAAATAGGGGGTATCTGATGGTTAATCTGACTGCTACACTCTGTATAACCAATGTCATGAATTACTTTACATAAACATTTTTTTCATTGTTGACCACCCCCTTTTTTCTGGGAATCAATTAGGACAAATACCGAATATTGAACCAACAATATTTTTGTTGAAATGCTTGTGAAGACAGGTCAGTTTTAAACTTTGCAACCCTTGAGGTAAAAGCAATTCGACCGTAAACTACAGGGTGATGTAAATGATATAGGACACGTAAATTATAGACTTTTCAACAAGTCTCGCGGCTGCTCAGTGGTCAAGTAGTAGCGTCGGTCTCGTAAACCAGAGGCTTCGAGTTCGAAACCCAGCCGGGACCCGAAAACTTATCCTCACTTTTGGGATTCGGACAAGCACATACATATTTAAATTAGGGTTACTGTTTGTATGAACAACGAAAATTACAAGTTTTAGTCATTATGAGTAATACGATTAGGCGACATTCATCAATTATATAATTTTAAAAAAGTTGTTGGCTCTATCCATTTAATCACTATGTAGGTATAAGCTTCAAAACTCTGACTTAACTAACGGTATTCACGGTAACACAAACAACAAAATTGAAATTTTATTTTAATATTTACAATTCTTATCAAGGTTTCATTTGTGCTCTTGATATACCACCTACGATATAAGCCCAATGAAATTAATTTTTAGATAAGAAATTATTTTACTGAAACACAATAAAAAAATTCAGAACTGAAGAACTCATATATTGTTCCTTTGAAAAATGTACAGTTTGAAAGCGCAATTATTATTATTATTAACTAACCTGGTTGCAGGGTTTTCATTAAAACCCTTACAATTAACACTGATGCGACCTAATTAGATCTATTGTGACGAGTTGATTCTATTCGGTTTTAATGTCCTGATTTGAGATAGATAGTCAGGACGGGGGTTTTACCCTCCATTCTCTGGGAATCGTACCAGCTACCCACATTAACCTCACCAAGCCTGGGTAGGGCCGGAAATGCCAGCCTCACGACTTTGGAGGGGACAGAATTCGAAAAGTCTGCCCCAACCGGGAGTCGAACTCGAGACCTCTGGACTATGGGCAGTAGATATAACCGTTACGCCACGGAGGCTGGCAAAGCGCAATTTATTGTACCTATATAGATGCACACTAATATACCGATAGGTACACTCCATAAGTGTATAATACCATCAATAAAAAAAGACCAGATTTTTTTATTGAATGCCAATTAAATTTATAATTACGTAAGTATATCACCCTGTATAAAAAAAAAGTCTCCACACAACAGAATTCATGAGTAGGTACCTGCCTAGCTGGTTCCGACAATTAGCCCAAGAAGGGTATGTTTGCTAACACAATAGCTACTTATATACTTTACAAGTACAATGTATCATTGTACCTATCTATTATTTTCTGACCTGATTCTCGTAGGCATTAAGTGGAAACTACCCAATTACTTCTCCAACCGAATGAATGAGAATATTTTGACAAGTTGATTCTATATTTGGTTTTTGTATAATATAATTGATCTGATGTATAATAAGTAGTCAGGACGGGGGTTTTACACTCCATTCGCTGGAAATCGTACCAACTACTCATATTAATCTACTATACTTTTAGCCAGGCGCCTGTACGGCTGCAGTTTTCAATTTTCTCTCTCAAAATTCTTCAAATATTTTTAATTTTAAACTTCATTAATGTCAATCTTTTTGATATATTTTAGTGTCATTCAAGTTTTTCACAAAGATATCTACACAACCACTAAGAAATCAATTTCAATGATCTCAGGATGTATGTTGGACGAGAATGATGTATGTACAAAAAGGAGTGTAGAATATTGTTTTAAATATGTGAAAAAGGCAATAAGATTGCGAAATAAATATCAATTAATCTCTATCAGCCTAGGTTGGCCCGAAATAGCGGTCTCACGTGTTGGGAGGAAAAAAATTGGTAGAATCTTTTAGCACAACCCGAGATTGAACTAAGGATTTCTAGACCTCGGGCTATAGTCACAATCGTTAAACCACGGAATATGTCTTAGTATCGACCTACCCCTTACCTAAAGTTTTTCGTTAGCATTTTTTTTCTTAGAGTATATTGTATATTATTTACTAATGAATAGGTATATTGTATATACATAGTATATTATCTTATACAGAGCTTCCACTTCCATACAGTATCACCCAGGCCTGGGTTTCTCTGAATTTAATCCGTATCCCCTTTATCCCGTATAGCTCACTGAAATTTGTTGCAATGACTTAGTGGGATCTTTAATTAATTTTACAATTGGTTCGTGCCCAGCCTGATTAGGGTATGGTAGGCAATTTATTTTTGTTGTTGTTCCAAAAACTTAATCCCTCGAAAAATAAAGGATAGATGAAACATCAATTCATATTAAGTAAGTATAATAAAGCATTCAAGTATCTCTGATGAACATAATTTAACGTTATGATCTTTATATTATTATTATACATAATATATATCCATTTAGATACATATACATATCTATTTAGATACATATCTATTTAATTTTACTATGTTTAGTAGTTACTTAGATACTAATCGTATTGCTAATAGTTAATTTATATGCTTTGTTCAATAATTTGAATACATACGGAATGAAAAAATCCCACGCGCAAATTGAATGGTATCCTGCATGCTCAGAGATGTTTGAACATCTGGCTACACTGTGCAGTTCACAAGGTTAGGGAGAGAATTTGTAGACAATTGTTGAGAACTTTATGTGGGCGTAGCGCCCTTATCGTTGAAGCACAAAATTCGGGGTTTGAAGCACAAATTAGCACAAAATTCAAGGATTAATTTGACATCAAAAAAGTATTACGAATCAAAAGTGGTGGTGCTGGGGAAATGGGTGTGGGGGAGGGGGGTCTCCGAAAAATCGCAATAGCGCCCTTATCGTTGAAGCACAAAATTCGGGGTTTGAAGCACAAAGAAGCACAAAATAAGCACAAATTAGCCATGTAAAAAAAACATTACGTTTCGAAAGTGGTGGTTCTACCGTTTCCCCAGCACCACCAAATTGAAATGGGCGTAGCGCCCTTATCGTTGAAGCACAAAATTCGGGGTTTGAAGCACAAAGAAGCACAAAATAAGCACAAATTAGCCATGTAAAAAAAACATTACGTTTCGAAAGTGGTGGTTCTACCGTTTCCCCAGCACCACCAAATTGAAATGGGCGTAGCGCCCTTATCGTTGAAGCACAAAATTCGGGGTTTGAAGCACAAAGAAGCACAAAATAAGCACAAATTAGCCATGTAAAAAAAACATTACGTTTCGAAAGTGGTGGTTCTGGTGGTTCCCCAGGGGCCCCCGAAGTGGAATGGGCGTAGCGCCCTTATCGTTGAAGCACAAAATTCGGGGTTTGAAGCACAAATTAGCACAAAATTCAAGGATTAATTTGACATCAAAAAAGTATTACGAATCAAAAGTGGTGGTGCTGGGGAAATGGGTGTGGGGGAGGGGGGTCTCCGAAAAATCGCAATAGCGCCCTTATCGTTGAAGCACAAAATTCGGGGTTTGAAGCACAAAGAAGCACAAAATAAGCACAAATTAGCCATGTAAAAAAAACATTACGTTTCGAAAGTGGTGGTTCTACCGTTTCCCCAGCACCACCAAATTGAAATGGGCGTAGCGCCCTTATCGTTGAAGCACAAAATTCGGGGTTTGAAGCACAAAGAAGCACAAAATAAGCACAAATTAGCCATGTAAAAAAAACATTACGTTTCGAAAGTGGTGGTTCTACCGTTTCCCCAGCACCACCAAATTGAAATGGGCGTAGCGCCCTCATCGTTGAAGCACAAAATTCGGGGTTTGAAGCACAAAGAAGCACAAAATAAGCACAAATTAGCCATGTAAAAAAAACATTACATTTTAAAGGTGGTGGTGCTGGCGAAATGGACCCTACAAACCGCACATATGGAGGGATTTTTTATTTTTATTGAACATTAAATAACGAAATTACCTTCTATGTATATCAGGCCTTGCCCTTCTTGTATTAGGCATGGCCTTCTATGTATTTTACCTAAACCTACTTTAAACCTAAGGCATTGCCTTCTATGTATATTATCCCTAAACCTACTATATTCTTGAGGCTTGGTCTTCTCTGTATTTTACCTAACCCTACTTTAAACCTGAGGCATTCCTTTCTATGTATTATCCCTAAACCTACTAAATTCTTGAGGCATGGCCTTCTATGTATTTTACCTAACCGTACTTTAAAAAAAAGTGGGATATTTTGTGTGGAATCAGAACTTGACTGTGTTTTTAGGACGAATCGGGTTATGGGCCGAATCATGTTGCGTTTCTTTGGGGCCGAATCATGCTTTGGAAAAGGTCTACTCAGGTAATTTGGGCCGAATCGTGAAGTTCCCCACATAAGACTCTGACTTTTTAAATGAAATTCTTCTAGACTTCTAAATGCGATTTTTTCCAGACACTTCATTCAGTCGACTCCAATCTTTTATTTTTCTCTCTAGTTCGTTCTTGTATTTTTCTCTCTAGTTCGTTCTTGTATTTTTCTCTCTTTATATACCGAGAAGGGGTGGAGAGAGAGGGAAGAGAGAAAGAGAAAGAAATTGAGAGGGACAGAGAGAAAGAAAATGGCATAGAAGGAGAAGCAAGAGAAAAAGGATAGGAACAATAGAGAGAGAGAGAAAAGACCAAAAGAGTGAGTGAGAAAGAGAGGAATAGAGATAAGAGTCACGAGATGTGTGTAGGAGTAATATCAGGAGCAAAGGTTTATGAAGAAAAGAAAATTATCGTCGCTGGGGAGGCAAATAATATAACAGAAAAAGAGAATAGGCAATAATAATATAAAAAAAAACAATAATAATGGATAATAACCTCGCCCTTTAGTTAGAACATCTGTATATATTTTATGTATGTTGTTTATCTTATTTATATTGTTTTAAATTACTTATTTTCCAGCCTCCGTGGCGTAATGGTTGTGACTACTGCCCGTAGTCCAGAGATCCCGAGTTCGATCCCCGGTTGGAGCAGACTTTTCGAAGAAAATTCTGTTCTCTCCAAACACGTGAGACTGGCACTTCCGGTCCTACCCAGGCTGGGTGAGGTTAATGTGGGTAGCTGGTACGATTCCCAGCGAATGGAGGGTAAAATCAGGACGTTAAAACCAAACAGAATCGTTGGCGTTAAGAAGGGCATTCAGCCATAAAAAAACGTGCTCTACTCTACCAACCTCAATCATGAGGTTGAACAATGCCGACCCCAAAAGCAACATAAGCTAATATGGGATAAAGGCAAGGGAGATATATGTAAATTACTTATTTTAATTTTCATCATTACTTGTTTGTACATAATTATGCATGTCCTTTTAATAAAAAGTACTTACTATACATTATTAATATTATTATAGACAGTTTGGAGTTCCAAAAGAGAAGCCCCTACTATCACACCGATCCTTGATTGGATTTGATTTTATTCTTTATTTAAATCCATTTTTTATTTACATATTATGACACCTCCTAAGATAATTTAACCTTATTGTAAATAATTCTACCTCTATTTAGATCTATTGTGACTTGCTACATATGCTGTATGATGTATACAACCCGCCATCAATCCTCAGTGGCTCGGCAGTGACAATAGAAATTTCGGGACCGAGAATATTGGTATGAAAGAAATAGATGGAAGGAGAAAGAGAGAAGGGAAGGAGAAAGAGAGAAGGGAGGGAGAGAGATAGAGAGGGAGTATGAGAGGAAAAAAGAGGAAGAGAAAGAGATACAGCTTAAAAAATCAATAGAGAAAGACTTATAGGGGGGAGGGGGAGAAGTATCAAGTGTATTATGAATGAATGAGCGAGAACTAAGGGAGGGGGGGGGGCATATATACAAATAAAAGAGAATGAATGGGAGAGAGACTTTGATGAGTGGGGGGAGGGAGAAGTAGAGAATTCAAAGAGTTGGGAGAGATATTGAGAAGTAAGAGATTGATTGAGAATTTTCCAAGGAGGTATAGAAGATACGTAAAGCAATTATTTATTTATTTTATTGAGATCTTTCTCTTCCTCTCAGTCTCGTAATAATCCTTTCTTTCTCTTTCCCTTCTTCTTTCTCTCTTTCTTTCCCTTCTTCTTTTTATTTCTCACTCTCTCTCATAATCCTCTCTTTCCCTTCTCTCTCTCTCTCGTTTTTTATGATTATGATGCAATAGCAGTATATCTCAAAAGTCGATGCTACCCACTAAAAATTGTGACACAATAACACAAATAACTAACAATATCAACAACAATATCGTCTTATTTATACTGCCCGATTAGGACTATTAAAGTCCCATGATTCCAGCAGTAAGCCCAAGACAAATTATTATGTGATAAAAATCCCAAATGGGAGGATAATATGTCATGTCCCGGCCTGGTTTCGAACCCACGACCTCTGGAATCTTTGGATTCACAGAGTGCCGCCTTTACCACTGAGCTACCGGGACAGACTAACTAGCTCTTTTTTCTTTTTCTTTCTTCTTCTTTTCCTTGCTCTGTCTTTCCTAATCTCTTTCCCCTCCTTACACCCCCCCCTCTATCCGTCTCTCTCTTTTTATCTGCTTCTCTTTCTCTCTCCCAATTTTCATTACTCTTCCAAGGCTCTCCCATTTCAACCCCATAAATAACCAACACCCAGACACCTGGAATTCACCGAGCTCACTCTACCACCCTGCTTCCTCTGATAATACAAACAGATAAATGAATGGTTTAAGACAAATTTTCTCTCATTATAAACTCTCCCCTTCTCCTTTTTTAGATAATCATAAATTATTTATCTCTGTCTCTCTTTTTCTGTCTCCTCTTCCCAACTATCTCTCTCTTTTCTTCTCTACTCTCTCTCTCTCTGTTTCTCTCTCTCTTTTTCACTCTGTTCTTCCCTACTCTCTCTCTCTCTCTCTCTGTTTCTCTCTCTCTTTTTCACTCTGTTCTTCCCTACTCTCTCTCTCCCTTATTCTTTATTTCTCTCTGCTCTTCTCGCTCTCCCCTTTTTTATTTTTCCCTGTTGGTCTTTTACGAGTATCTCGACCTCTATACTAGGACAGCTATATTTATACAATAATTATTATACATACATAGAACTATATATATTATAAAATTTAGAACCCACTCAATCTCCTTCAATAAACCTTCAATTCATAGCTTCTCTCTCTCTCTCTATCTTTTCATCATTTTCTCTCTTACTCCCCTTTTCTTTTTTTCTCTTTCTTTCTCTTTCTTCATTTTTCAAAATTTCTTTTTTTTTCTCTCTCTCTCTCTTTCGTTATCTCTTCCTTTCTTTCGATCTCCCACTCTTTCACCTTTTCACTATATATGTACCCCCTTCACTCACAAAGTGACTGTTACATGAGACTCGAAGCACCGACCTCCGGATTACAAGTCCGCCGCTAGATTACAAGATATTATAGCTCTATAGCGATTCGTTTTACCAATATTACAGCTCTATAGCGATTCTCTTTATCAATATTACAGCTCTATAGCAATTCGCTTTACCGATATTACAGCTCTAGCGATTCGAAATGTTAATGAATTCGTGCGAATATTCAATGTCATTGAGGCAATGCCATCAGTCACTCATACTATAGGATCATGCATATCTCGAGATAATGACCCTCACACGCACAACCTGGCCCGCAAGAAAATAAGAACCTATCTACACTTTTTAAATACAACTAACTCAGTGTATTTCATTCCATGCGTCTGAAAAATGATGCAACTTCGGTTGTAGAAAGGGTTGGGTGGAAGAGATTGCCATGGGCAATAACCCCGCCCTTTCGTTAGGACATATATGTATATATTTTGTTTATTTTTTTCCTGTTTATATTTATATGGTCAAATTTGTATTTTAATTTTTACCATTATTTGTTTGCATATAATATGTTCTTCTAATAAAGAATAACAATGATAATAATTGATAACATTAGTTTTTTTGTTTGTTGTACATGACAAGTTACTCTCCCATTTGGGATATTCACCACATAATAATACGTCTTGGTCTTATTGCTGGAATAATGGGACCTATTAATTCTAAATTGGGCAGTGTATATGTATAAGGCGATATTATTATTATTATTATTTACCGACATTAGTGCTTAAATCGATAAGGCGGCGGACTTGTATAAATACCAAATGGGAAGATCGTGGTTATCCATAAGGTCTATAATATAATAAAATAACATGTCATGTCCCGGCTGATGGGTTTCGAGCTACCGCAACAGACTCAGTAAATGTTTATTATAAAAAGTAAAAGGGATTTACCTACTTGAAAAAACACACATTATAAGTTTTGTTAGTCTTGTTTATTCTTATCAGTAAAGTATTACTTGTTATCATTAAATTGTGTAGAGTACTGTTTTTGTTTTATTTATTTAATTATTTATTGAGCTCATCTCTCCTTTCTCGCCGACCTCAGTAGCTTGATCCATAAGGCGACGGACTTGTAACCTGGAGCTTAGCGGTTTGAAAAAAGACATACCGGTTTTTCAATTTAGAGCGCACGAATAGCTCGCAGTGATTAAGCACTCGCTTGCCACACCGAAAGTCCCGGGTTCGAATCCCCGCGCCAGTAAAAAATTGTCTTAAATATTTTTTGGTTACAGTTCTTTGTAAGGAATACCTTCCGCTGCGCTTGTGTTGACCCAGCACCTAATTGAGAAGTATTGTGTAACTTCTCGCCCATCAGAAGGGAGGCATACAACGGGATGGGCAGTCTACAACACAGACCACAAGCGTCTACAATAGCTCCTATTTCATGGCTACGAAATAAAAAAGGCTGTGAAACACTCACCCTAAAAAAAACGCACCACACACATTTATTTGAGTTTGTGACCAGCATACCTGTCTCTCAATAAACACTATATTCACCAGCATACCTGTCTCTCAATAAACACCACATTCACCAGCATATCTGTCTCTCAATAAACACCACATTCACCAGCATACCTGTCTCTCAATAAACACCACATTCACCAGCATACCTGTCTCTCAATAAACACCACATTCGCCAGCATACCTGTCTCTCAATAAACACCATATTCACCAGCATACCTGTCTCTCAATAAACACCATATTCACCAGCATACCTGTCTCTCAATAAACACCATATTCACCAGCATACCTGTCTCTCAATAAACACCATATTCACCAGCATACCTGTCTCTCAATAAACACCATGCTCACCAGCATACCTGTCTCTCAATAAACACCACATTCACCAGCATACCTGTCTCTCAATAAACACCATATTCACCAGTATACCTGTCTCTCAATAAACACCACATTCGCCAGCATACCTATCTCTCAATAAACACTATATTCACCAGCATACCTGTCTCTCAATAAACACCATATTCACCAGCATACCTATCTCTCAATAAACACTATATTCACCAGCATACCTGTCTCTCAATAAACACCATATTCACCAGCATACCTGTCTCTCAATAAACACCACATTCACCAGCATACCTGTCTCTCAATAAACACCATATTCACCAGCATACCTGTCTCTCAATAAACACCACATTCACCAGCATACCTGCCTCTCAATAAACACCACATTCGCCAGCATACCTGTCTCTCAATAAACACAATATTCACCAGCATACCTGTCTCTCAATAAACATCATAATTATTCACCAGCATACCTGTGTGTTCTCATCCTAATTGACAGCTAATTACAGGTACTAATTGCTTGTCCGACTCTCATTACATGTAACCATATCATAACCGTTCACATGACGTTGCTAATTGTTCCAATACGCTGCTAATTGTTCCAATACGTTTGATTTTTTGTCTCTCATGTCCCATAAATGTTCAATGAAAGAATTTCCATTTCATGTGTGCACTTTATGGTTTCTTGGAATGATCCATAAGCAAGCATTGGTAGACGAGGTGGTTAGTAATCACAATCACCGTGTTCGAGTGAGTTAGTGCGCTAGGCATTGCACGCACGGTCACCACAATAATAAGACTCTGAGGGTTAGGTATGGTAGAAAATGCTTTGAGCATTAACCTCGCCTGGTGGTTAATATTATTACTAGAGCCCGGATTTTTGCATATTGCATATTTGCATATGCAATTGCATATTTTGGCGGTTTTTTCGGAGTTTGCATATTTGAGCAAAATCCTGCATATTTCAACAATATTGGCCAAAATTTGCATATTTCGGGCTTATTAGGGGGATAAATTCGGTAAGTAGGTATCTACTCACTCAGCGCTACCGAAGTCCATTCAAATCTTAGGACGTACCTAAATCGTAAAATCACATTTTGTGAGTGTACCTACCTACCTTCATTATGAAGTCATGTGGGTACCTACTGAGTACTGACAAGCAGCTAACCTGGCTAAGCCTACTGAAACAAGATCAAACGTGTCGTAACACGTCTGCAACACCCTCATCTGCACTCCACGTATCAGCAGGGTAGGATAGGCAAGGAGAGGGGTAGTAGGTTCCTACATGTATTGTATTTCTTTCTCTGTTCTCGTTCCTCTCTATTAGTTTTCGGCTGTTTTCTACTTGCAGTGAATTTATTGTGTTTGTAAACGATTAACTTTTCTACTGATTTTTACTCGAGAAATGTGTATGCATTTCTCTAGTTAAAGGAGTTACATAAAGGATGTAAAGTTAGTGTCTCCCTAAGTCAAAAATTTGCATTTTTGACTTAGGTAGATACTAACATTACAATGCCAGTTGACAAAAGTAAAATTAAGTCCTGGCTCAGTGAGTTTATGGGTTTACATTTTTGTTTAATTTTTGCATATATTGGGCTTTTTGTTTACATTTTTGCATATATTGGGCTTTTCGCTTGCATATGCAATTGCATATTTTCGCCTTTTTTTGCTGCATAAAATCCGGGCTCTAATTATTACTAATACAATAATTATTATTATTTCTCTCCTTCTTCATCAATTTAGGATTTGCAGGGGAGAGCTATGATTTTTTTTTATTATTAAAAATCTCGAAATATTAATTTTGACAGAGACGAAAACCCAATAACCATTTTTTTTTTTAATACTCCACGAAAACAAAACAGCATTCACAAAACGTGGATAAAAAATCCGTTCTCATATTCGTGATCACTTGACTCACTGGATCAGGTTTAACCTAAATCTCACGAGGCTAGATGCCCTTGACAGAATGGCCAGGTACATATTTAACATTACACTGAGAGTACCTGGCAATAAAATATAGTTACATATACCATATACTACATACAAAATATATATGTAGTAACAAATAACATAATATACACCTTTACATCGTAAAATTGTAAGTACTTAGAATTGTTTGTAGTAAGCAAGTACATAACAAAATACATAGTCACCGTGGCACAGTGAGTTAGTGCGCTAGGCATTGCACGCATGGTGACCTGGGTTCGATCCACAGCGGGAAATGAATTTCCATGCTCTGTACTTGGATGTACGGGGTCTACTCATACGTCATGAGGAAAAATGAGTAGCTGCTTCGATGTGAAGCAGCGCTGAGTGGCAGAATCATAGGCAAAACTATAATGCAAGCAGCAAGATTGTAATTAAAGTGGTAAACTCCTATGATTCTGCGCTTCCCACTAAAATATTGTGACATAATAACATAATGAAAAAGTGAAAAAGCATTATTATTATTATAATATGATACGATATTATTATTAAGATTTTTTTTATTCATATAATTATTATCTGACCTGGTTGCACAGTTTTCGGTGGAATGCTTACAAATAAATAACATTGCAACCTAATTAGATCTATTGTGCCCAGTCGATTCTAATTTGTTTCAACGTCCTGATTTCTTTGAGATAGTTTAACACAGCTACTCACAGTAACCTCACCCAACCTGCAGGGCCGAAAATGCCCCGCCCCTCGCGTTGTAAGCTTTGGAGGGAACAGAATTTTCTGTTCGAAAAGTCTGCTCCAACCGGGTATCGCACTCAGGATCTCTGAACTACGGGCAGTATAATAGTCACAACCGTTACGCCACGGAGCCTGCCTATCAACATTCATTATTCGTTTTAAGCCTCATATTAGTAATCCTAAGTAATGTTATACCTACTATGAGAAGAAAAGAAATAGTTGTATGTACTAGCATAAGCATTACTTTTAAGATCAACCATTGTAACATTCCAATTTGAAAATTATATTTCATTGATTGATTGAATAGTCTCTCAGTCTGGAAAAGAAAAGTTCCTTCGCTTGGAAAGCACCTTATACAAGGAGACATAAAAGTTCCTTCGTTTGGAAAACACCCTATACAAGGGGACATAAAAGTCCGATTCGCCAAAACGATAACGTCGAACCAGACTCTCGGACATAAGAGACGAGACGCTATTACACTGGCAACCTCCCCTCTAGCCCCCCCCCCCCCCCTCCATTACTGAGTTGACCTTTTCCAAAACCCGATAATAACGCTGCCGTTCGAATATAATACACACTATCTCGCTAAGCTTCGAACGCCAGCACGAAGAAAAAGAAAAATATGAAACGTCCAGAAATATCAAAAAATCCGGTGTGACACCACACGACTTTCCTTATCACTCGAAAATAAGACAGTCAAAGTCTGCCACTCGTAGCTCAACGAACGGTATGAGTTAGCTAAAAATAAATGTCAAATTCGTAATCAGCACCTGAAAATCATTTGAATTGATATGTCACAACCCTCATATAGTATAAATAATACAGGGTGTTTCAGAAAAGTGTGCATTAATTTTAACCACGTATTTTATGTACCATTTTAGGGGGGGTCAACTCTATAACAAAATGGGCGAAATGTGCTTCATAAGGGAGATAGTTTTCTTTCAGTTAACCCCCCTGTGGCCGTCCCTGAAAGTGCAATGACCTCAATTCTCACATGAAAATAACGGCGTCATCTTGTATTGGGAGTCAATTTTTTTCCACGTTTCAATAACTCTAACAGGTAAGGCGTAATTCAAAATCTAAGATTTTTTTAAAGAACCTTTAGAGATGTGTATCTCCCTTATGAAGCACTTTCGCCCATTTTGTTATAGAGTTGACCCCCTCTAAAATGGTACATAAAATACGTGGTTAAAATTAATGCACACTTTTCTGAAACACCCTGTATATACAATACTTTCCTCATGATAGGAAATATAGGATAAGGAAAGGAAAAAAGTTAGTCTGAGCGGGACCCTCGAAAATACCGGTAAATTGGGGCCGGCTTTCAAAAAGTTCAAGATATGGGCACCAACATCTGAAAAAGACAAAAAAACACTGGAAAAAATACAAGCACGATTTCTTAGATACCTGTTTCATAAAATCAATGGCTTTTACCCAACCTTCCCAAATTACATACAATATAATGTACTAGCTGAAAACCTACCAATAGAAACAATTGAAGATCGATTTATATCCGCTCAATGTACCTTACTTGCGAAAATTCTAAACTTTCAAATAAACACCCCATACCTACTAGAACATACCACATTTAAATTATCTTAGGAAGTGTCAAATAAGGTAAATCAAAATTGTATTAAATAAAGAATAAAATCAAATCAAATCAAAAACAATCTCATTCTCTCTCTCTCACCCTCCTTCCCTTTCTCTTTTCTTTCTATCGCCCTCCCATTTTCCTCACTTTTCTCCCATCCTTTTTCGCTCAGCTTTTATCTTTTCATTCCTCTCTCTCTCTCCTATATGTATCTCTATGTTTCTCTCCCTCCCCTGCCATTTGGGTGTCTTGAATTTATGTATCTCGCCTACAACCAACAGCTTTCCCATTTATCAGTGCTACATTTTCGCCGAGTCTACACAAAACTGACACACTCGCCCTGATAAAATACATTATATCAATTCAGATTGATGCAGAGAAATTTCTTCTCTGTGAGTTTTATTGTTTATGGAGAGAAAAAATATCGTAAAATTAATCGATACAATAATAATGATAACATGGATTAAAAAAAAAACTTATCATATTTGTGTTAATCACTTTTATGATATCACAACTACTCAAACACACCGACCTCAGTAGCTTGATCGATGAGGCTTGTAACCTGGAGGTTGCTGTTTCAACGTAGATTTAGTAAATGGAGCTTGAGTAAATATGATAAAAAATTTTCTTTTCTTTTTTAACAGCTACTCAAAACTCGCTTTACTAAATAAATCTACGCTGAAACATGGGACTCGAACCACCGACCTCCAGGTTACGCATCCGCCGCCTCATGCATCCATCAGCTACTGAGGTCGGTTGCAAGTGCGAAAGTGCATATTATTATTTTGATATGGATTCCCTATTTTTATAATTCATAGACAATAGTATTTTTTTTACATGTCTCTGAACGAACCTTCTTCCAATATTGATGTAAGCGGTTATTTGAGAATATATAAAATTGAATTATATATAAAAAAAGAAAATGTATTTTATTATTATTATTCAACAAGTTAGATCAAGTTTTATTTACAATAAAGAACATTAGAACATTTATATAGAAATTGAAATTTATAAAACAAAACTTGATCAAGAGAATGTTTTCTATAAATATAACTATAAATACAACGGTATTAATAGTATTATTGTAGTGATTTGCATCAAATTCGACGTTTTTGAATTTCGTAATCACTGACGTCAATGCAGCTCGATATCCCAAATTTCCAATCAGTAAAAAAATCTATGTATACACATGTTTTACAACACATTACACCATCTATAAAACAATACACAACATTCAGAAATGGATTAATGAACACACATATACACACACACTGCTTAGCGCTTTGAATGGAATAAATTCAACACAGATTAAACCTAACATGGAAAATCACTCATATAAAATAACAGATCATCAGCAGAATATAATTCGGGCTTGGTGAATACAAAAACAATACAGACACTATTGACGTCATGATTATTCTCAACAGAAACTGTGACGTCATAGTAATGATTCAAGTGGTTAACGCGCTAGTCTGGTAATCCAGGCAGCGTAGGGATCCGTTGGTTCGAATCCCACCCAGACATGCATTTTTCCTCATTAATTTGAGTTTGTGACCACGTACTAACAAGACTCCGAGGGTTAGGTGGTAGAAAATGCTTTGAGCATTAACCTCGCCTAGTGGTTACCTTACACAAAAGGGTGTCACTATATATTAGCTTACCACTGCGATCGAGTCCCCAAGCTTGTAGCCCACTAACTCCTTACCCTTGCGCCTGATATGTTTGCCCCCTCAACCCCCAAAGTCCTTACTTCTTCCCCCCCTAACCTCCCCTCCCTAATCTTTCCCCCCTCTCCCTAACCTCTCTTCCCCCCCCAAACCTCTACCCTACCCCCTAACTGTTCCACCTTTTCGAGGTTTTGAAAAAAAAAAGCTGACGGCGAGAAAAACTTGCACTCTTTTATGTCTTTTTTTTGTATTTTTAATTAGATATGCTTTCACCTTTCCGTGGTTGGAATATTTTTCATACATAAATATATATGTATGTAGGTGTTCGTATGTACAATTAAATATGTATGTAGGTGTACGTTCATGAACACCCACGGAATGTCGGAATGAGCTTTTTTTTATTAGGTAATTTATATTTTGTCACTTGCAGTTCAGCAAATGCAGGTCAGGCAACGAAAGTGACAAACGTGGCGTTGCGTGGGTTAGATTAATTCTATTATTCGTCAACTCTCGTTTATATTCGTCATCTCTCGTTTATATTTGTCATCTCTCGTTTATATTCGTCATCTCTCGTTTATATTCGTCATCATTTATCAACGTGTAGAAAAGGAGAGAGGAAAAGAGAGAGGGCGAGAAAAGAGAGAGGGAGAGAGAAGGGGAGAGAAATAAAGAGAAGAAAAAGAGAGAGAGGGAGATACTAGAGAAAAGAGCAAGAGAGAGAAAGAAGAGAGAGAGAGAGAGAAAAAGCAAGAAAAAACCACGGGGACTACGTTTAGGAAACACTAAACGTAGTCCCCGTGGCAGAGTGAGTTAGCGCGCTTTGCATTGCACGCACGGTGACCTGGGTTCGATCCCCAGCGGAGCAGGAATTTTTCTGCTCTGTACTTGGATGTTGGGGGTCCACTCATACCTCGTGAGGAAAAATGAGTAGTTACTTGTATGCGTAACGACCAGTGGCGGCATTACCAGAGTAAAAAGAAATTAATGTAATAGAATAATTCGACATGTAAAGGAGGCTCTTAGTAATGCTGCGCTACCCACAAAAATTGTGAAGAGGCCTTGTGCTTCACCACAAAGAAATTCGTACATATACATATACATATTTACACTAAACTGTAGGAGGAAAAGAAAAGAAGACGATAACAAAGAAAGAAAAAATGCTGGAAATGAATGAAAAAATACTAGAAAAAGGGAGAGACAGAGTTTAACTGAGATAGGGAAAAGAAACAGCAGAAAGAAAGAAAGAAAGAGAGAGAGAGAGAGAGAGAGAGAGAGAGAGAGAGAGAGAGAGAGAGAGAGGGAAAAAGAGAAAGTGATGATAGGCGTGAAGAAAAATGTGTCAAAGGCTGCAGAGAAGTGGAAAAAAGTTTTCCGTTTAAAAATTACCCGACTTGGGTGTGTTTTCTCCTTCCTTTTCTTTTAGAATTTCATGTGTTTATTTTTATATCTCTCCCTCCCCCCACCCGATCTCTCTCCTTTCTCTCTCCTCTCTCTCCCCTTTCTCTCTCCTCTCACTCCTTTCTCTCTCCTTTTTCCTCTTTTTTTTTTTTTTTTTTTTTTTTTTTAAATATGAGTGTTTCACAGCCTTTTTTATTTCGTAGCCATGAAACGGGAGCTACTGTAGACGCTTGTGGTCTGTATTGTAGCCTGCCCATCCCGTAGTATGCCTCCCCTCTGATGGGCGAGAAGTGACACAATACTTCCCATTTAGGTGCTGGGTCAACACGAGCGCACCGGAAGGTATCCCTTAGAAACAATTGTAACGAAATTAAGAATACAAATTTTTGTCGGCACGGGGGATCGAACCCGGGACCTTCCGCATGGCAAGCGAGTGCTTAACCACTGAGCTAATCGTGCGCTCAGTGGTAATTCTCCGTTGAATTACCGGCCTACGGAGTCGTTTGTAAACCCCGCTGTGTTCCCCCCCTCCCCTCACTCTCTGTCTCTGAAAGTTTAAGCCCCTCCCCTTATCATCCCTTATCTCTCACATCTCCCTAGGCTTTTTCTAATCTCCTCCCTTCCTGCCCACGGGTCCATCCCTCCCAATTTTTATACACTTTCTAAGGAGACATCGATTAAAGTTGTCCATCTGTTTATAAATTAGTATAAACAGAAAAGTGAGAAGTTCTACTAGATTACATGAATATCAGAACATACCTGGTCAGCTGTTTTGAATATCCATACCATGAACTAACCTCTCTATTTTAATTAGTGTATTGATAAAAACACTAAAATAACCATTGAACTAACGCGCTAGTCTGGTAATCCAGGTAGCGTAGGGATCCATTCGTTCGAATCCCACACAGTGCTTGAATTTTTCTTTATTAATTTGAGTTTGTGACCACATAATAATTAGACTCTGATGGTTAGATTGTAGAAAATGCTTTGAGCATTAACCTAAAGAGTGATATTATTATTTTTAATATTGAATGTGTTCATACCTTTTTGAACCACACTGTATAAAATAATTTACAGTCACCGGATAAATAAATAACATTGCGTGCCTATAGTTGGAAATGGCCTGTTGAATTTCTAATGACGGCCTGGGAGGCTTTTCATGTCCGATTAAGAACAAGCCTTTTTATAACTACTTCAACCAATTATGGCATATTTTTTGGAGTGATTTTTTAAATGTTTTTTTTTTTTTTTTTTTTTTTTTTTTTTTTTAAATAAATACCTCATATTTTTATTGTAATTTTTTTTTGGGGGGGGGGGGTTAAAGTCGTTTTCAATAATACATACGAGGGGACTGTTACCCTCCACACTCGCAGGAAACTGACAAACCTGCTACCTACATTTTTAATCTCTTCGATTGGTTTGTTTGGTTCTATATACTATGTCCTATTAATAAAGTGTAAATAAATAAAATAGAACAGATATTGATTTGTCATCTGAAGGAAAATGACTTGGGTTTTTATTTTATTTGTGAAATGAATTAAAGACAGATGAAAGATTATAATTCATCAGTACACAAAAAAAAAAAAAAGTGCTCCACCCTATCAATCTCAACCATGATGTTGAACAATGCCGAACCCCAAAAGCAACATAAGCTAATATGGGATAAAGGCAAGGGGGATATATATACTCTGTATTTTACACCAATAAACGAGACTTTTTTAGACTGTGAGAGTAAAGGGCTGACTCTTTAGTCAAACTCAAATGAATAAGGAAAATCCATGCACTGGGATTCAAACCAACGGATCTCTACGCTAACTGGATTAACAGACCAGCGCGTTAACCACTTCAATACCAGTGCACTACCAATACCAATACCAAGTAATCTGCTTTTTTCCTTCCTTCTATAAAGGAAGGAAAAAGCAGAAGGCCAATAAGGATAATTTGAGCACAATGCCCTTCTCCATTTCGTCTTGAAATATTCTCCTCCTTAATAAAAGAAAAATTAAATTGAACTTTTACTCAATCTCCCTCTCGCTCTCTCTCCCTCTTTTGTTTCTCTCTCTCCCTTTTATAACCTTCTTTTCTCTCATTCTTCTCTATACTTCTATATTCCTCTCTCCCTCATTCTTTTTCCTCATCTCCCTCTCTCTCTGACTTTCCTCCCTCTCTCAAAAATAAACGCTATCTATATCTCTCCCACTTCTCTCTTTCCCTCTTTAAAATAAACGCTTTCTCTCTCTATTAGACTTTCTTCCAACTTAATTTGGGGTCGGCGCTTCCTGGCCACTTATATCCGCCTCCTTACTCTTTCTCTCTCTCTCTCCCTCTCTCTCCCTCTCTCTCCCTTTCTCTCCCTCTCTCTCTCTCTCTCTCTCTCTCTCTCTCTCTCTCTCTCTCTCTCCTCTCTCTCTCTCCTCTCTCTCTCTCTCTCTCTCTCTCTCTCTCTCTCTCTCTCTCCCCCTCTCTCTCTCATATCCGCCTACGCCCGGAAAATTATCGCTATCGGGCTCTTCCTGTTATCTCTGATTTTCTTCAAATTTTCTTAATTTTTCCTGTTTTTCTCTGATTTTCTTCGGAATATCTTAATTTCCCCCTACCCCAAGAATGATTCACCACTCTAACGTTGGTATTTTTTACTTTATTAGGGGGATAATTTTATTTTTGTTTTCATAATTTGCAATTAGGGATATACCTATTAAGGAAAACCTTATTTGATAGGGTAGTGCGAATTTTGTGAGATAATAACAACTCAAAGAAAAAGCATTATTTTTTATTCTGAAGTTTTTTTTCCGAGCTTTGGTATACCTATCTAACTTTATTAGGATAATTTTATTATTGTTTCCATAATTTCGAATTAGGGATACATGCAATTAGGGATATACTGATTTTGGCAAAGTTTGTACATGTAGGTAGGGTACCAAATGAAGATACCAAACACCTACCTAAGGCAGACCTAATTTGATAGTGTAGAGCGAAATTTTTACTATTGGTTTTTTTTTTTTTTTCCTACATTTTCAGATTGGTTCCATTTAATAATTTAAAAGAATTTCTCCCCATCACTTTAAGATTGAAAAAGGAATAAATTAAACAAACAATGGTAAAAATTAAAATACAAATTTGGCAATATTTGTATAATAATCCAATATCCAATTGTAAAATAATATTACAAATAAGTAAATTTATTATTAAATTGACGATATTATTATAAACAAGAAAAAATAAACAAAATATATTATAGACATGTCCTAAGTAAAGGGCGGGGTTATTGCCTATGGCAATCTCTTCCACCCAATTTTTTTCTTTTTTTTAAATTTATTTATTTAATAACAGGATAACATATACAAAGGTATTTTTCCTAAGATAAAGCTCCTAAGAAATCGCCTTATGATAAGAAAAGAAAAAAATCCTACCTGTTATTTGTGAGCCGACGTCAGTAGGTTGGACGACGAGGAGCCGCCGCCGCCCGTGGCTCCGGAGCCACCGCCGCCGCCCGCCGAAGTCAACGCCATCTTCTGCATCTGGCGGATCACCGTGGTGGCGTGGTACGCCTGCTTCCACCGGCTCTTGGCGAAGTTCTTCTTCAGCTGTTCGCTCACGGTGCCGTGAATGTTCTTCTCGGACGCGGCGTTGCCACAGATCCACTCGTGAGCCAGCGCCTGCAGGGGTGTCGGGAAAATGGTCGAGTGCGTTAGGGCGCGCGACTGCTGATGCTGGTGAGCGGAGACTTTGGGTTCGAATCCCGACTGCGACAATTTTTTTTTTTTTTTTTTGTCTTTATCCTCTTCGCGCCCAACACCAATTTTTGTTTTGTAGTTCTTTAGTGGAAGGTAACCACCAGGCGATGTTAATGCTCACAACATTTTCTACCACCTAACCCTCAGAGTCTTATTATTATGTGGTCACAAACTCAAATTAATGAGGAAAAATTCGTGCACTGGGTGGGATTCGAACCAACGGATCCCTACGCTACCTGGATTACCAGACTAGCGCGTTAACTTTTGTGCTACTTGGTAGTATAAATTTTTAGCTTGGGCACTTAGGACTATAAAGTAAATGTTCTCTTTCGAGGACATTGGGTGCGAAGAGGCTATAGGCATATTTGATATTAATTCACCTAGTATTGAAATATCTTTCCCCCGCCTATTATATTTTAATTCACATGATTATGTAGGTATGTGATAAAAATATTTAGAAAAAGCCATCTCCCACTTGAATTTTATCAGCTTGCCAACAGGTATTTAAAAATAAGATTTTCCGCCACGAAGGCTGGCTACAGATCCGTTACAGAGCTAATATGCATCTACAAAGCCCGAATTAGTTATGACCTCTACAGAGTTTACAGTTGTTGTCAAGGTGAATGGTAAGGGATAGACTATACACTAAGATTAACTAATCATGTTTCATAATTCGGGCCTTTACTTTACCTGTATAATCATATTTTATGATGTGACCCTCAACTTTGATGTGGCCCTTAACATTAGAATCATGTTTCATAATTCGGCCCTTATCTTTATAATACTATTTCATTATGTGCCTCAATACTTTATAATTATAATTCGTCGTTTAACTTTATAATCCTGTTTATATACTGCTGGAATAAAGGGAATTTTTAGTCTCGCCTCGGCAGTATAAACAAGGTAATTTCTATTCTATTCTATTTCTAATAATGTGGCCCTTAGGCTGGTTCACCGGACTCACCTGAATACTATTTCATTGTGTGCCTGTATATTTTATTATCATATAATTCGGCCTTTAACTTTATAATCCTGTTTAATAATGTGGCTCTCACCGGCGGACTCACCTGTTTACACGTATACCGTTTCTCCGGGTCGACGCACATTAGGTGGCGAATGAAGTCTTTGGCCGAGTCGCTGATGTCGTCCCAGTACGGGGAGTCGAACTCGAACTCCCCCTTCAGGATCTGCGCGAACAGGTTGGCGTCGTTCTCGTCGTAGAAGGGCGGATAGCCGCAGAGCAGGATGTAGGAGATGACGCCTATGCTCCACACGTCCACCGCCTTGCCGTACGGCTTCTGAGCCAGGACCTGGGGACCGAAGAGGTGGGGAGTAGATGTATTTTAGAGGACGAGATACCATAGCAAATAAAACGTTATAACTCTGGCCTCGTTTATCCGAGGCTCAACATTTTAGACTCAAAAGATCCGCCTTGACAACCGGCATCTTTTGGTACCACTTCCACTCCCCTACTTCAATTCTACCCCCCTGAGGGCTTCTGAGCCAGGACCTGGGAACCGAAGAGGTGGGGGTTAGCGCTCATTGGATAAAGATAGCAGACTAGTATGAAGGAACACAAATTTATTTATTTATTTAATAGATGGGTGCTACCCATGATACATAATGATTTCTCTGCACAAAATAAATAAAATACTTAAAACACAATATAATAAAATAACTTGGAAGGAAGGAAAAACATAAAAAAAAAATATTAAAACTAAGCATAAGCGATCAAAAACTATTGGTGTGGCGATTGAAATTCTGTTCCTACAAATTTTAGGAACAGAAGAGCCGGATGTAGGAGATGACGTGAGAAGGAAAAAATCTATTTACAAAATCAGGATCATAGCAAATGGTCTGAATATTTCCCCATTCAAAACCATATAGGGCGAAATTAATATACAAATTGGATAACCGTGCACTGGTAGTCAAGTGGTTAACGCGCTAGTCTGGTAATCCAGGTAGAGTAGTGATCCGTTGGTTCGAATCCCTCCCAGTTCATGAATAATTTGAGTTTGTAACCTCATAATAATAAGACTTTGTGGGTTAGGTGGTAGAAAATGCTTTGAGTACTAACCTCGCCTGGTGGTAACTTTCCACCTGAGAGTATTATTATTAACTTAAGTCATCGTTTAGCACTGGTTTTCCCCATCTAATACAGTACGCAATCCGTGACTTAGCGCCACAGAGGTATTTCAAAAAAGTCTATTTATTTAACCCTTTCATACTTACGTCCGCTCCACAAAGTTTAAAAAGAGTGTCTATTAATTTCGCCCTAAGAATTTTTTTTTAGTTAGTAGGTACACTTCTCTATTACCTATTAATAATTCATAGTTTCACTCTCCACCTAATCAAATTCCTCCAGCACCTAACAGAAAGTGTTCGACCTTCCACCATCCTTGTTGACATTTTTCCTTTTAATTCAAGTTTTCCGCTTTTCATAAAGTCATGTCTTTCCTCCTTGTTATTTCCTGTCACTCCCTCCCTCTCTCTCTCTCTCTCTCTCACACACTCTCTCTCTCTCTCTCTCTCTCTCTCTCTCTCTCTCTCCCAATAAGTTATCATTAGCTTAGGAGGTGTTAATTTGTATATTTAATTTATGTAAATAAAGTTTCTATATTCAATTCAATTCAATTCAATTCCCTGTCTCTCTCTCCCCCCCCCTCTCTCTCTCTCTCTCTCTCTCTCTCTCTCTCTCTTTCTTTCTCTCTCTCTTTCTCTCTGGGGGAAGTGGGAGAGGTAGAGAGAGATTTAGATAGCGTTTATTTTGAGAGACGAGTAAGAGAGAGAGAGAGAGAGAGAGAGAGAGAGAGAGAGAGAGAGAGAAAAAGAGAGAGAGAAGAGAGAGAAAGGATCCTGATTCAGTAGGATAGAGAGGAAAGCGAAAGAGCGAGAGAGAGAGAGAGAGAGTAGTAGTAGTGATGAGAGATAATGAAATCAAAATGTTAAATTTAAAGTTTGAACAGAAAAAAAGAGGGTGGAGAGAAAGGGGGAAGGGAAGAGGGATAAAGGAGAAAGAGACAGGGGAGGGGGAAAGAAAAGGAAAAAGGAGAGAATAAATCCTGAGTCAGTAGGATAGAGAGAAGGGGGAAAGGGGGGGGGATGGAGAGAAAGTGAGAGAGAATGGAGGAGAGAAGGAGAAGGATTGAGAAAGAGCGGGGAGGAAGAGAGAGAGAGAGAGAGTAAAGGAAGAAACAGAGAGAGGGGGGGGGGGAGGAAGAAAGAGAGAGATAGATAGAGGGGGGGGGGGGAAGGAGAAGGAGAGAAAGAATCCAGGTTCTTTATTATTTTCACCACGTTAAGCTTTCACGGTTAAAGGCGTCCTACAACATCTATTCTGTCCATTTTGTGATTTTCCGCTTCCAAGGGGTTAAGAAAGTCTCAATTTTTTTAATAATACATTAATTACATTAGGGTCATTTTCAAATGGAATGAGCAAATCAAGTCCTCAGTATAAATACCTGATTAAAATCGTTAATAAAATTGAAAATCCCAATTTTCTTTTTCAATAATGTGGAATACAATATTCTTTGAGGATATGTATTTTTTTTATTTTTTTCTGTAATATGCTCAACTAATTTTTTTAAATTTTTGTAGGTAACACTTGTGACTTTACTGTATGTCCCTATCACTAAGAATTCAATCTTTAAGTATCCCAAATGTTGTGGAAAAACAATAATTTTTCACTAACTACAAATTATACCAAGTAAAACAAGTGATTAAAACTTTATAGTAACTTTTTTTAAAACATTTATTTCATTTAATTGATTTTAAATCATTTCAATCTTGTGTCCCACTTTTTTTAGATTTTAAAGGGTCACAAATGTTACTTGTGAAAAAATTTGAAAAAAAAATTGAGAACCCCTGATGATTGTGAAGTTGGCAAGCTAAATTTGTTCTTCAAACATTTGATTTGTTTACATTAAGAAATATTCAGTGATTTGGGCTGTGGAACCCTACAAGTGCAGATTCATGGTAAGTGTAAAAAATTTAATCACAAATGTTACTTATAATTTTCCTGTTTTTAGATCTTTTCAAACAAAAACTTTTCTTAAAAGCTAAGATGAAAGTATCCTGTGTACACAGTAAGATCTGTAATTCAAATATTTTATTTCTCTAGGTGTTTAATAGTGAATCAATCATGTTTGAGTCACAAATGTTACTGTCACAAATGTTACTTAGAAAAAGTAACATTTGTGACTCATAGTAACATTTGTGACATTGTAACTTGAAATGATCATCTTATTAGGTGGGATACGACTACTTATTACAATTGGAAAATAAAATGTGGCCAGAGGAAGTACCTAACATATAATGTGAATTTTAAAATGTCTTATGCAACATATTGGTCATGTTTTATTATTGTTTTATCATGTGTACTTGATCCTTGGATTTGTAGGAAGGTAACATGGATGTAAAATTTAAATATGCATATTTATGGTGGATCTCACTAACTCCAGTAAGAGTTTATTCTACTGTTCTTGAATTATACAGATTATCAGTTAACAGGTTGCTTCATTTTAACAGGCTTTCGAGACTCAATGTGTATTGGTGAAATACACCTTAAGTCTATTGGTTAGGAAGTTTTTCTTAAATTTACTATTTTAGAGTTTTCTCTTTTGTTTCAGGCTAAATCTACAAAATTAACAAATGCTGAAAAGCAACGTCGCTATAGGGAAAAGAGAAAGCTGGATGCAGCAAGAGACAAAGCGTATAAAGAAAAGGAGAAGATAAGAAATATAAAGCAGAAAAAAATTGCAGAAATGAGTGACAGAGAGAAGAGAAAAGAGAGAAAATCTTGGAAAGCTAGACAGGCTAAGTGTAGAAGGAAGAAAAAGGAACAAATGATAGATGTCCCAGAAAACTCATGCCTACCATCCACATCATCTACTCCAGCAACAAGAACTCTGAAATACAGACTTTGTGCTCAAAAAAAATACAACAAGGAGCTGATTCAAGAAATAGAAAACTTGAAACGCAAGAATCAAGCATATAAAAAATCACGAGATATGTATAAAAAGAGGTCTGAACGATCTAAACAAAGTGCAATAAATAAATTGTTAAGCACACCTGAGGACTTACTGTCACCAAAGAGCAATGTCAATAAAACTTTGGAACAGTTAAGAAGAAAAAAAAATGAAAACATCATTGCTAAAAAGTTAGTTTTCCAGGAAACAGTGGTCCAAACATTAAAAACAAAGTACCAAAATTCAGACAAGAGAAAAACCAAGAGGGGTTTGGGATTTTTATGCCTCTCTCAACTGGTACAAAGGTACAGACTTAAATCTGTTGCCAGTAAAACGATTGGACTTCAAAAATCAAAGAGAATGGTCATTGAAGAACTGAAAAAAAGATCCAAAGTGAAAAGTCAAATTGAAGCATTCTTCTTGCGTAGTGATGTTAGTCGTCACTCAGCTGGGATCAAAGAAACCATCACTAGAAAAAAGGTAAAAATGCAAAAAAGGTATTTGCTAGCTTCCATGAAAGATTCATTCAAGAAGTTTCAACAGCATCATGGAGGAAGTAAACTTTCATTCACTACATTTACAAGACATCGACCATTCTATGTCTGCAAACCAATGTGTGACACAAGGGATACATGTCTTTGCAAACAACATGTAAATATCGAACTAAAGGCTAAAAAACTGAAGCAATTGGGTCTTGTCCAAACAAGTGACCCACATGTCCTGTGTGAAGAAATATCTTGTGACAAGGGAGAGTTAAAATGTATGTATGGTATGTGCAATGTATGCAAGGACTTATCTGTTCACATAAGCCCCAATATTGATTCTCGTGAGCTAGAAATTCAAACTCAATGGAAAAAATGGGACATAATTACAGAACAACGAGAGAAAATTGAGAAAAATGAAAAGAAACTTTTTTCTGTGAAAGTGACTGCAAAAGTCCAAGTAGTTGGAACAAAACAACAATTGATAACAGAATTCAATGAAGACCTAAAAAAATTCAAGATCCACATATTCAATATTAAAAAACAAAATGAAGCCTATAAGACTGCAAAAGAAAAACTAAAAGATAATGAAGCAATTCTTCATGTTGATTTCTCAGAAAATTACCAGTGCAAACTTGCAGAGGAAATCCAGGGTTTTCACTTTGGTGCTTCAAGGAAACAGTGCAGCATACACACAGGTATCCTCTACGTCAAAAGAGAAAGTCCACTGCCATTTGGAACACTCTCTGAAAATTTAGACCATGGACCGGAGGCAATATGGACACACTTGAATCCAATTTTGGAACAGATAATGATTAAACATCCTGCTGTTGAGGTCATTCATTTCTTTTCAGATGGACCATCCAGCCAATATAAGCAAAAGAAGAACTTTTATCTCTTTAACAATAAATTGTATGAATATGGTTTCAAGGCTGGAACATGGAATTTTTTTGAGAGCTCTCATGGAAAAGGTGCACCGGATGGTGTTGGTGGAGCTCTAAAGAGAGCAGCTAACATGTACGTTGCAAATGGACATGATATTGCAGACCCTACATCACTGTACAATGTATTAAAAAAACAATCAAAGGTGCAACTGTACTATATTGAACCCAAGGAATTTGATAAAATAGTAACTCCAAGGGATCTAAAAGCAATACCTGGGACCCATCAAATCCATCAAGTCACAACCACAAAAATTGACATGATGAGTACTATTGCATTTAGAAAACTATCATGCTTCTGTGGAATCAATTGTTGGCTAGAGGGAAGATACTGTGAATGTATGTTTAAAGCTGATACATTACAAAAATTATCACCAATTGTAACAAAATCAGGGGTCAATTACAAAGCAATTTATAATAGTGACTCAAGTGAGGAAGAAAATGATTCCAGTGGGAGTGTGAGCAAATCAAGCAATGCAAGTGATGAAGAGATAGATTCAAGTGAGGGTCTGAGCAAACCAGAAAGATTAGAAGATCCCTCTCCTCAAAAAATTAAGCAAGGAGTGTATATTTTGGTACAGTACCTCGGAAATGCCAAGACTAAGACCAAATATAGGTATGCTGGTATTTGCCAAAATGATATTGATGAAGAAGATGGAGATGTAAAAGTTCTCTTTCTCAATGTTGTAGGGGAGGAAGGATCACTTTTCAAGGTCAATGAGACAGATCTTAGTTATGTTAACTTTGACCAGATACTCAAGATCTTACCAACCCCCAAACTAGTAAGAAAAGGACATAGGGTATTTTACAAATTCCCATTGTCTCTTGATGTGTATGAACAAAAATAAGCTTATGAAAGATGTATTCACATAAGGAAACTAGATTTAGTTCCCCAGTTGAACCTTAGCATTTAGACAAAAAAAAGAGATGGCAAAAAAAGTCTGGATTTAATTTTGTGGTAGTAAATCTGTGTTTTTACTGCAATAGAAAAAAATGACTGCTACTTTTGTACCAATTTTTTGTTTTTAAGTAATTTCATGTTACTTAGATAGTTCAATTTTTCTTGTTTTTGATAATTTGATGGGTCTGTAGGGACCTCAATATGTAAAACCAAAGAGGAGATTTTGTTTTTATACTTGAAACTTTTTTATTGTTTTGTCTTGTGATAAAATGACAAATCCTTGTATACTGCCTTTACTATTCTTTTAAAATAAAAAGACTGCTTATTTCTGATTTAAAAAAAATTAAACCACAGGAGTTCATTATTTTTTTTGGTACTATTCTTACAAAGAGATTGTCAAAAATGTTACAAACTGTCACACATGTTACTCCATGTCACAAATGTTACTTAATGTCACAAATGTTACTATGTGTTTTTTCATTTAATTTGTTTCATAACTATTTTTTTTTTTTACATTTATTTAAGGGAATGCTTTTAAGAAAAAGTAAATTTTATCATGACTCCAAGTATCAATTTTCCAAAGCATTTATTATTTGTTGATATCAAAAAAATCCAAGACTTTTTGAAACATAGTAACATTTGTGACATAAAAGGAACAAAAAATATATGAAACGTTAAAATTGAGAAAAAAAATGTTAAATATAAAATATAAAATGTTACTATTCCTAATTATTTATTTGCAAAAAGGACTTGGTAAATAATCAGTCTCCTGTAAAATAATGGAAAATATTTGGTAACATTTGTGACTAAATTTATGAGGTGGTGCCAAATTTTTAGCCAAAAATTGATAACTCAAACTAAATTGGTGTCACCTCTATTTAGTATAGACAGTTCAGAACACGACTAAGTCAGAAAATCTGAAAAAAATAAGTAAAAGACAAGTTGAAAACTGAACTTAACATATTTAACACAATTATCATTTGCCCAATATAAATGAAAATGACCCATTAACATATTCATGATTTTTATAAAATTCCAGGAATTACTTAATTTGTTTTTCTTTTTGATATATTTTTACATAGGTTGAGTTATTTTGATCAGCGTTCATACAATGGTAATACTATAATTTGCATTCACGTGCACTATAAAATAAATATTAAAGTAAATATCTACCTAGAATATGAAATTATGTATACAAATTAATAGAACTAACCTCAGTAGCTTGATCAATACGGCGGCGGACTTGTAACCTGGAGTTCGGTGGTTCAAGTCCCGGATTCAGCATAGATTTAGTAAAGCGAGTTTGAGTAGTTGTGATATCACGATAGTGATCAAAACAATCATGAAGAACTATATACAAAGTAATAGGTAGAAGTTTTGAGTTTTTGGTGGCAGAGTTGAAAAACTCTATACCATCAGCGTAACTAATAAACATTGGAAGTCATTGGTACCACATGACCACCAATACCGTGCATTGGTAGTCAAGTGGTTAAGGCGCTAGTCTGGGTAATCCAGATAGCGTAGGGATCCGTTGGTTCGAATCCTACCCAATGCATACATGTTTCCTCATTTATTTGAGCACATGACTACATAACAATAAGACTCTGAGAGTTAGCTGGTATAGAAAATGGTTTGAGCATTAACCTCGCCTGGTGGTTATCATATTTGTGTTAATCACTTTTGATATGTCACAATTACTCAACTATTTTTTCCCGAACTCGGGACTTGAACCACCGACCTTCAGGTTACAAGTCCGCCGCCTCATCGATCGAGCTAATACTGAGGTCGGTATAGAACTGTAGAATATGAGTAGAAAGAAAGAGTAAGGTACCGTAGAGCAAAGTAGTAGATCTTTAGAGTATAATATGTTGAGCCTCGGATAAACGAGGCCAGAGTTATAACGAATTCTTTGTTATGGTATCTCGTCCTTTAAAAATCATCTACTCAAAGTCTGGTAAAAATAGGGAGGACAAGGTGGATGAAAAGTTCAAACAGGGTAAAAAGAACTCGGAAAAAATATCGAATATAGGGTGGAACGGGGTTACGATACGTAGGGGTTAAGAGTGGGTAGGATAGAGTGGGGGCAAATGGAACGCGGGGTAAGAACTTGCATAAGCATTAGTGTAATGAGAAGTTGGGAACGTTATCTCCATGTTCTAAGCTTTATATCAGAACATCGTTAAGTTAATGTGGGGAATCTTGAATGCTGCAAAAAGCTGTAAATACTGGGTGGTTTTCTTGTTGTCGAGGTCCGACTTTGCATAATAATTTAATACGGGGTGGATAAATAATAATTATCTATAAAAACTAAAAAGTTCCTTTCCTGTGAGAGTAAAGGGACTCTTTCTTTAAGTTTCATTCTTGTAGGTTAAACAGAGTATTATATTACATCCGAGAAATTTCTATTATTAAAAATCGAGGAACTATTTGTTTGTTTTTGTAAAAAAAAAATGTTTATTGCTACGATTTCAATTGTTTTTTCACATTTTTGGACGTTTCATAACCTTCTGAGCAACTTTGGTTCTGTGTCCGCTGGTCTATCTGTTAAAAATAATCCTTGTGACACGCAAATTTCAAAAACTACGGAAAATAAATTCATCAACTTGGCACTAGTGGTTATGGGTGAAAGAGGCCATGCGCCTGACCAGTAACCTTTTACTTAAACGCTTATATCTCGTGAACGATACATCCAATTTTGATGAAATTTTGTATGTTAATGCTCATTATCATTTTACATAAATGCCTTTTTATGAGTATTTCTTAATTTAATATGATATATTTCCGATATTTAAGAAAATCAAAAAAAAAAAAAAAAAAAAAAAAAATGAAAAAGAAGTGAAAATATGAGGTCTTTGACTTACCGATACACAATTTTTTGAAGAATCTAAAATGTTGTAGAAATAGTATTCTTAATTCTGTTTTGAAGCTCTTCTCTCGATAGGGTTTCACGTTTTAGAGTACGTAAAAAATAATGTCTGTCTGTACGCGTCTAAATAAATTAAATTCCTAAACAAACTCTACCATCCGAATATATGTGATAAAATGTTTGCCGCTCCATCGTAAAAGTCCTATAAGAGAGGCCCAGACTCTGAAAAGTGTGTAAATTGGGCTTATTATTATTGTTGTTAGGACCATGAAGAGTTTAATAAACTCCCCAAAACGACGTCAATCGTCTAATTCCAACACATTAAGCGGGCGTCAAAAGTCCGCCATATAAAAGTGAGTCGTCATTCAAGCGAAATTATGTATGTGTACATATATTACATGCGAGTATGTAGCTAGATGCTCCATATTTATGTGCACAGTCTGTTCAAAAGGCTAGAAAATTTTACATTCCTTACGTACTCAGCCTAAATTTTATTTCAGGCATCTAACTCTCTACTCATTCTATATGATATCTATTCATTGCCGACCTCAGTAGCTTGGTTGATAAGGCGGCGGACTCGTAACCTGGAGGTCTGTGGTTCAAGTCCCGGGTTCAGCAAAGATTTAGTAAAAGTGAGTTTGAGTAGATGTGACATCACGAATTCACGAAAGTGAGTATTATCATTATTAGTATATTATGTTTTATTAGGTAAGACCAATGCTGGTCTCCTCCCTGTTTATAGTCCCCCAGCCAGACTGCTGGTCTACTCCCTGTTTATAGATATAGGTTATAGAAGGTATAAAAGGCCTTGTTAGGAGACAAAATTCTTTTCTTCAGTTCATTACAATAGGCGTTCTGAGTCCGCCTGGATATTTCGTGCAATTTATATCCATCGATGCTTCTATCTCTTTCTTTCCTTGACCTTTGTCATCTGCCCCTTTCATTTTATTGAAGAACTTTCGACTGCTTTCTCTGCTGTTATCCAATGGCAGGGGAAAGGATGGGTGAGACGGAGGGGTGAGGATGGGTGAAGAGGAGGGGTGAGGATGGGTGAGAAGGAGGGGTGAGGAGGAGGGGTGAGGATGGGTGAGAAGGAGGGGTGGACAGAAGAGGGTGATAGGAATCTAGCAACTTCAAGAAAGAACATTTTGTGTCGTCAGTTTTGGAGATTAAAGTTTTTTTCCTTCAAAACAACTATATGCATAGTTCTGCCGGCTCTTATTAATAGTTTTAGTTTAGTTCTCATATTTTTATTAATCACTTGTTTAAAAGAAGTTTATTATACTACATGCATAAATAAGGATGACACCATAATGGTAGAAAAAAATAGAATTAATGGACATGAAAGGAGCCTAGACATTGGATAAAAAAAACGTCCATAAAAAAAACGTGATGTCACAACTTGCATTACTGAAATTCGCATTACTAAAACTTTGCTGACCTTGGGACTTATTAAAACCACCGCCGACCTCCAGGTTACAAGTCCGCCGCCTTATCGATCAAGCTATACTGAGGTCGGTGACACCAGCTCTTATTATAATAGTATTAACCCCTTAGGGCCATATTATGAAACAGAATTAGATTACTAACCCTACACTATCCGTTAACACGTCTGCTGGTGGAAATTTCAACCACAATGCTCAGAGCATTTTCAGAAACTTCTGCCCAACCTGGAATTCGAACCGACGATTTCTCGAAGCACAATAATAATTATCTTTAGTGGAAGGTAACCACCAGACGAGGTTGATGCTTAAAGCATTTTCTACGTCCTTACCCTCAGAGTCTTATTGTTATGTGTTCATATACTCAAATTAATGAGGAAAAATTCATGCATAGGATGGGATTCGAACCAACGAATTCCTTCGCTACCTGGATTAACTATCTGACTAGCATCTTAGCCACTTGACTACCAGTGCCCTGTTAGATCACGGAAAAGGCAAAACATGAATTTTAGGGCCAAAATATATATTAGAAGTACCTACATGAATATTTTATTCATGTACATCTAATGCAATTTCTACTTTTCTTGTTATACTGATTATGCTGATACTAAATTAATATAAAAAATCGACGAGTCATGACATAGCATTAATTTTCCCAATGTAAGACAATACGCAAAAAACTAGACTTAGCTCCACCGTGGTATTACAAAAAGTCTTTTAATTTCGCCCTTGATCTATCTATCTCTCGTTAGGGTCTTTTATGATTCCGCTATCAATAGACGTAATACACCAGACATTGAACTAAACAATAGACTTAAATGAGTCTTGAACTCATTATATTTTTACTAAGAATTATAATATAATTATTATACGAACCTCATCTAACTGAATTGTTGAAAGAAGAAAGATTTCAACGATAATGAAGAAAAAAATCATATCTACAGTATGTCTAAAAGTTCCTCCTTTTACTGAAAGATTCAATACGCATCATTCATAACCATACCCATGGAGTATGAAAAAAAAAAAAATACGAACAGAAAAAGTAGAAGGAGAAGAAAAACATTTCAATTGGCAATCAGCACAAATGAACAGGATCTTTGTTTTAATAAATAAAACATTTGTTTCTCTCAGTTAACCAATGTTCAGTGAGGTTTGGACTTGGATGGGTGTCCATTCAAATTCGAACCCTATTTCCAGCCCCACTCAAGCTGGGTGAGGCTAATTTATTTCAGTAGCTGGTTTGTGAGTTCCCAGTAGTATAGAGATCTTGAGTTGAGGTTAATGTCCGGGATAGCTGGTACGATTCCCAGCAAATGGAGGTTTGGGAAAAGGCAAAGTGAAAGTAGTAGAAGAAGATTAAAATAATTATAATACTGTTCCACTAGGACTATTCAAGTATTCAGTCCCACTATTATTATTACGTGGTCAAAATAGCAAATAGGAGAATATAACTTGTCATATTTCTCCTGGATGTCGAACCCTCGACCTCTGGATTACCATATCGACGCCTCAACCACTGATCTACCGGGCCACACTAACTTATAGTAACGGTGGAATGCGAATAGGTACGTAATTTATAATGACGCTTGAAGATGAATTGCATAATTCTAATCTTTCTCGGCATATAGGTTGCAGATAAAATGCATTTTTGATAGACGCAAATGAGAGATCTTTGGACTTCTATCGTAATCGTATGAGTATTATCGTAATCGTATTATCGTAATTCAACTATCGTAACATTCAGTTATTGATGATAAAAATAATAGATAAACAATTTATTTATCTCTTCGTATTATTGTTTCTATAAATAGCACGATTCTGTTGCGAAAGATCAATTCTTGTTGAAGGTTTATTTTTTTACGAGATTAAAAAAAAATTCTTTTTTCAAGATTAAATAAAAATCTTTTATTTTTTATGCTTCAAGTGGCGTCTCGTTACTGTAAACATTCACTTACAGCTTATAGGGTCAACCGAGGATCAAATGACATCGCATACAGGGTGTATTTACAAATAAATGGTTATGGATTACTTGACAATAATAATAATACTCTTCAGTGGAAGGTAACAACCAGGCGAGGTTAATTCTCAAAGCATTTGCCACCACCTAAATCTCAGAGTCTTATTATTATGTGGTCACAAACTCGAACTAATGAGATAAAATTCATGCACTGGGTGGGATTTAAGCAAACGAATTTATACCTTTATTTCAGCTTATTTCCCAGGTATAATAGAATCTATAATTATCTTTATTTCAGTTTACGGTTAAACTGTTCGCTATGTTTTCAATGACACCCTCTATAAATAAAAAAAAAACTCCGGTTGGGAACCACTGGGCACCGGGATGGAAAATTATGCAGGCCAGATCCAATGTGTTTCAAGGCTTTTAGCCATGCAGATAGCATGGTTTAGCCACAACCTAGCCTAAGATATACAGGATCTCTCACTTGCTATAGAGTTGTTTGTAATGAGCTCAACACATATTTTATTGTTAAAAAAATTCTCCGTAACCTGGGATCGAACCCAGGCTCTCTGGATCTCGGGCAGTAGTCACAATCGTTACGCCACGGAAACTGATGGTATAGCCAAAGATATAAAACATATATCAATTACAGTCAAACCTGGATATACGAGAAAGAGAACTCAATGAACCGTCCTCAGTAGCTTGATCACTCAGGCGGCGGACTTGTAACCTGGAGGTCGGTGGTTCAAGTCCCGGATTCAGCGTGGATTTAGTAAAGTGAGTTTGAGTAGTTGTGATATCACAAGAGTGATTAACACAAAAATGATACTATTAAAACTTATTATTATAAACTCGAGGGACAGGATTATTATCTCTACTATTAAAGGGTTATTTTCCCTAGAAATGAGGTGAATTGGATCTAGAAACTGTTCTCTTATATCCAGTTCTCTTATATCCAGGTTTCTGTTATATTCAGATCTCTTATATCCAGGTTTCTTTTAAATCCAATTCACTTATATCAAGGTTTCTTTTAAATCCAGTTCTCTTATATCCAGGTTTCTTTTAAATCCAGTTCTCTTATATATAGGTTTCTTTTAAATCCAATTCACTTATATCCAGGCGTCTTTTAAATCCAGTTTTCTTAGATATTGAGGTTTCTGTTAAATCCAGTTTTCGTACATCCAGGTTTCTTTTAAATCCAAATCTCTTACATCCAGGGTTCTTTTAAATCCAGATCTCTTATATCCAGGTTTCTTTTAAGTCTAGATCTCTTATATCCAGGTTACTTTTAAATCCAGTTCTCTTATATCCAGGTTTCTGTTAGATCCAGACCTCTTATATCCAGGTTTCTTTTAAACCCAGATCTCTTATATCCAGATTTCTTTTAAATACAGTTCTTTTATATCCAGGTTTCTTATATCCAGATCTCTTATATCCGGGTTCGACTACATAACTTTAGAAACAACTGCTACCTAAAACTAGAACTTGGGTGAACATCTGACATGCTCTATGAAGCAGAACATCAACACAAAGTGTTTGTGAACCGTTTTATTTATTTTCCTACTTCCCTTAATGAAATTATGGCAGTTCGTCTTTTTGGAAAACAAGATATGTTGTTTTTCTTGCAGCTATTTGCTCGCAAGTCTGTTTCTGCTGAGGTAAGGTGTGTTTTTTTATTATTATTTAAATTCGCATAGCTGCGACATGTACCCTTGGATTTTTTATTTTTCAACTTTTCAATGGTCGAGTGATTTGGGGTGTCCAACTTTGGCGGGACACCCTGTATGTATATGTTTTACTAGCCGTTTGCCCGTGCTTTGCAACGGGACTAAATTTCAAATTTACAAAGACATGGCGGTACTGCTGGACAGCAATGCCTTTTTGAACTTTTTTTAATTTTTCTGGACAAAGCGATAATGGTTTTGGGGGGGTCAATTCTGAGACATTTTTCGCTATCTCTTACCGTTTTGGCTAAACAACTCCGGACAAACAAACAAACATGGGTAGGTAGTCCTTTTTTCTGTTTTATATATAGAGATGTGACAACTTATCATAAAAAAAACATGGGCTATGTCCGTTAATTTGTAATAAAAAAAAATTAAATGTTAGTTTTGCCCCGTAACTGCTTTCGCATTACTTCAGGGCACTTCACCTTCACACCCATGCCATTCCGGAAACGGAAAAACTCGGTCACAATTTTCCGCTCTGGCCGTGATTCGAACCCGTAACCTCTGGGTCAGTAACCAATGCTCTTAACCACTGAGCCACGGAGGTCGGCAAGGTGTCTGGGAAGAGTGAGTTTACAATGATGGCATGTTGAATACACACCAGTTCCGACCTCAGTAGCGTGATCGATAGAGCGGTGGAATTGTAACTTGGATGTCGGGGGTTCAAGTCCCGGTTTCAGCGTGGATTTAGAAAAGCGAGTTTGAGTAGTTGTGATATAACGAAAGTGATTAACACAAATATGATAACTTGAAGTTTTTACACCAGTGCTCGTTCTGTCGCTGAAGTTCAGCAACGTCCAACGACGCTAGGACTTATTATGTGACCATTCGAATTCGAACCCTCGTGATGCTGGCTATTCCAGGCCCTACTCAGGCTGGGTGACGTTAATTAGAGTAGCTGAATTGTGAGTTTCCAGCGAATGGAGCGTAAAACCCCCGTTGTATCTGAAAAGTAACACCTGAAAAACAGTCTTTTTTCATAATTCTGCAAGGTCAAAAATATTTTTAAAAAAATCTGCGTTACCTATTTTTATGACAAAATTTGACAAGAAAAAATAATGACAAAAATTTGGCCACCCAAACGTGGTGCTTTTGTTTATCTTCTTTTCGTTTTTTTTCTGGATTTACTGGTTCACCCTGAAATAATCTCTTAGGCCAACCAAAAAGTATCACCCAGTATATCTATCTTCTAGTATATTAAAGTGGTGTTTTTCTACTTTATAGTTATATAAAATTATATATAATACACCAACCCTGTATATTTACATGTGCAGGAATCTCCTCTGAAAATCAAGAAGATGTATGTGCTGCACTAAGTTGATTGATAGATCTACTCTCGTGTGCAACTCGTATACGATTGATAGACCCTCGTATATGTTCCTCTAAGAATTCTCTTTCAAGATGAATATTCTTGTTCTTGCAATAAAATATATGCACACATGGACTGATAAATGTACCTACACTACCAGCCCGTCGTATACCTTTGTAAGATATTGCCATAGGCAATAACCCCGCCCTTTAGTTAGGACATATGTTTCTATATATGTAATTATTTTTCTATTCTTTTTCCTTTTTATTGTATTTATGATTTCCATTATTTAATTACAATTATTATAATTATTTGTACAATGCATATGTCTTTTTTATGTCTCATAAAGTGTTTCATAATTATAATAATATACGTGCAAGTCCAAAGTACAAGATAAACTACATATATCTTGGAGACCTAGGGCCACATTTTATTATCTGACCTGGTTGCAGGGTTTTCAGTGAAACCCTTACAATTATTAAACATGATCGATCAAGTTTTATTTACAAATGACATATTAAAAATATAACAACTATTGAAATATTTTTTATAAAACTTTAAAATATAGATAATTAGATATCGATACCTTTTTGCCAAAATGTGAATTATCCAAAATTTCAATTTTCGTTTTATTTCAGATTCTTAATCAGTTTTAAAAGCTCTTTCGAATGAACTCACGGCCAAGTTTCTATCTAGTATAGTTTTAATTTTAAGTTTTCATTTTTTTGGTCAAATTTTGAGATATATCCAGCCAAAACGTGAAAAGTTTTCGTTTTTTTTCTTTTACATTATACGAGACTGTGAAAAATCCGATAGTATATCGATACCTTTTTGCCAAAATGTGAAATATCCAAAATTTCAATTTTCGTTTTATTTCAGTGTCGCTTTTCACAATTGAGAGGTTGAAAAAGAATTCACCAAAAAGTGAAAAACCACATCTTTCTTTGTCTAAGTATTAGCCTTTCTTCCTAGTTTTTCTTTTCAGATGTTCTCATTACTATTTAAACATTAAAGGATTGTTATTGAAAAACAAAACAACAGGATTCAGGGTTTCAAACTATCTATGTTCCGCCGCAATAACAAATGGAGCCACTCAAAATATCTAGAGAACGGATTAAAATTTTAAAAAAACACGACAGGTGTACCATTCTATAGCAGGGGAAACCTTTTCTACTAGGTATTGGTTTTTATCATTACCAGGGGGGGCCCCAGGGGTTCAACTTTGAAATCTTAAAGGGAACCACCATATTTAAAAGACAATTCCAAAAAGTAGTTGACATTAAAAGTATTTTAAGACAAGTTTTAGATTTCTAATCAAAACAGGGCCGGAAATAACGTACTCGTATGTATATTTTATTTCACAAGTTTCAGTAATTTTTTATAAGAAGTTAATTGTATATTTGAAAAAAAATTAAATAGATATGAATTTTTTGATTTGAAATAAAGAAATTTTCATGCCTTTTTGATAGCGTTAGTTAGCTTTACCAGGGGATGTGTCAAGGGTCAACTTTTTTTCAATAATGTAAAAACCATCCTTTTTTTGTGTTAAATATATGCAATGATTCATGTTGAATTTAAAATAAAACAGGGCCGGATTCACTTCAAATGAATGTGAAAATTCTGAAACTCACGTACAGTTCTAGTGTTTGGCCCTGTTTTCAAGAGTATTAAATTTAGATTAAGCAACAAAACTTATTTAGCACAGATTATAATAAAAAAAAGGAATACTTTTTACACAATAAAAAATGACCCCTTGACAGCTCCACTGGTAAACCTGATGGTATCAAAAAAGTCATGAAAATTTAATTTTTTCAATGAGAAAGACATTAACATTTTTTACAAAAATACAATTAAATTCTTTTATGAACTTACTGAAACCTGTGAAATGAAATGTACGATACCTCCGACCCAGTTATGATTAAAAATCTCAAACTTGTCTTAATATAATTTTAATGTCAACTTCTTTTCAAAAATGTATTTCAAATAGGGATATTTCATTTAAGATTCCAAAGTTGACTCCCTTGGGGTCACCCCTGGTAATGATGAAAAAATCAGAACCTAATAGATAAAGTTTCCCCTCGATATAATGGTACAGGTTTTTTTTTAGCATTTTTTTAAAATTTTAATCCGTTCTCTAGATATTTCGAGTGGCTCCTTTTTTCTGGCAGACCCTGTATGAAAAAGTAATAATCCCTAAAAAAAATACCCCTTCGCGGTATAAAAATTACCCGCCCAGTCGTCAGCCCAAAAATATCCTGAAATAATGTTTGGGATCCGCTTCATGTTTACTATCCTCTCATGTACTATCGTTTATTATCTACTCGACATACCTACACTCAGAGCTATCTTATAGAGATATGTTAGTATTAATCAAGTAGTTAGTATTTTCACACGTTTTTGTATGTTTTCAAAAGGAAATAATATAGAGACATTTAGGATAAAACATTTGAAGTTTGTACTAGAAATACCCCCAGGTACCTTCTGACAAGAAAGGTGTGTTCCTTAAATGCATACACACACAATCACACCAGTGCATTATCGCCCTACGATGTACGTAAAAGTATTTTAGTCTGTTCGTACAGGTATGTCTATCTAAATGTCTGTTTGTATGTCTGTACGTATGTGTCTGTTCTACGCGCGGCCGGTGGGGAAATGTTTTGGGGGTACTGCATACCGGACTAAAGAATTTCTTTCAGTACCTATCTAATTTTTTTAAGACATTACCCATGCTCTTTGTAATAGTTATGCATTAATTATTCTAGAAATGTGTGATAATTTTTATTGTGTATTGTGTACGACTTGAGAAAATCGTCTTTTTTTCTTTTTCGTCTGGGGGTGCTATAGCTCCGCAGCTCCATAGCACCGGCCGCGCCTGGTCTGTTCATATGTCTGAACGTAAGTATGTTTGTATGTCTGTCTGTTTGTCTACTCAGTGATAAATATGCTTCACTTTACAATTAAAATAACACCTCATAAAGTTTTATCCATCAAATAATTATGTCTGCCTGTATGTCCGTCTTTTGTATATCAGGTCTGTCTGTCTGTTTATATGTTTTTTTGTACTTAATGATAAATGTGCTTGACTACGAATAAAAGGGCGACTCATAAATTTATATACATCAAATCTGTTGGTCTGTTTTTATGTATGATTTTACTCATTGATTAATTGTATTTTTCATTACAATTAAAATTACACCTCAATCGTCTATATCGCTAAAGTTCTCTGGAAAATATAAGATTTCTATTAATATTTGTACATCAATTAGCGGGTTTTTTGGAATTATGGGGCTGAAGTGCCCATTTTGGGGCTATATAAGTACTCAAAGGCATACCTGCCACCAAAGACGAGAAAAACAAGATCAAATTCATACATAAAAATTGGCCCAGTGGTTTAGGCTGTAGCCCTGTCAAGATTGAATAAGAACATCAAGCAGCAGAAAGTGAAAAATGGTTTTTTTCACCATTGATTATCTCCGGTTTAAATCAAGCGTTTTTTATGATTCTCTTATAAATCTTCATTCAAAAGCTTGCTTCTTTTCAGTAAATAATTCATCCTTTCTAGTGTTTCAGTTTTCATTCCTTTATAGTTATTCCGATACAGAGGCGTGAAATTGGAACTTTGTGCTGTGACGTATAATATCTTTTGGTGCGCTCTTCATTTTTGACTTGATGTTGAGGAAAACCATCGCGTTTTTTAATAATAATCATTATTACAATTACTATACGCACAAATAATGCACTATTTATTCTTCTTATATATCGCTTTTCACAAATTTATTGTTTTCCATATGGCACTTTTTACATTTTACGTAAACCACTTTTACTTAAAACCCAAAAATCGGGCGTTTTTCACATTCTGGTTTAGCAGGCTGAGGAATAAGAGTGGACTTTTCACATTTTGGCTAAACCATCTTTACTTAAAACCCGAAAAATCGGGCGTTTTTCACATTTTGGTTAGTAGGCTGAAGAAGAAGAGTGGACAATTCACTTTTTGGCTAATACTTAAACAAAGAGAGATGGAGTTTTTCACTTTTTGGCGAATTCTTTTTCAACCAATCAATTGTGAAAAGCGACACTATCTCAATAACTAAAGGCATTTCGCAGTTAAAATTATCAAGAATATTTAAAGCAAACAGTTTCAAGTATTATATCCAAATTTGGTATAAATCGTACGTAGGACAACTGAGTAATAAAACTTTTTTTGAAAAAAACAACTTTTTATTTTTTCAAACCTCTCTCCTGAAAAATTTGATTTTGGCGCAATTCACATTTTGGCAAAAAGGTATCGATATACAAATTATACATACATAGAAAATGAAATTAATAAAACAAAACTTGAACAAGGGCGTTGCTAATACCAACGGCATTCTCTTCCGATTTTTAATCCGATAACCAACACCAATTAACAGTGCGACCTTATTAGATCTATTGTGACCAGTTGATTCTATTTGGTTTTAACGTCCTGATTTGATGTAGTCGGGACGGGGGTTTCACCCTCCATTCGCTAGAAATCGTAACAGCTACCCACATTCACCTCACCCAGACTACGTAGGGCCGGAAATACCAGACTCACGTCACGTCGCTACACGGGGGCACTACGGACAGTAGTCACAACCATTACGCCACGGAGGCTGGCGTAATGGTTGTGGTTGGCGTCTATCCGTTCTCGAGATATCATCTTCACATGTACATCTAATACAACTTCTGTTTATACTGATTATACTGATTCACAGACGAA
>CM044964.1:21491781-21602585 GCA_024516035.1 Bactericera cockerelli | reverse complement strand
AACTCATTAATTTGAGTTTGTAACCACATAATAATAAGACTCTGAAGGTTAGGTGGTACAAAATCCTTTGAGCATTAACCTAGCCCTGGTGGTTACCGTCCACTAAAGAGTATTATTATTATTAATTTTACTCTCACAGTCGAAACAAAGTCTCTTTTATTGGTGTAACTATAGGACTTAGATGGGTGGGTGATCATTCAAATTCGATGCCGGCTATCCTGGGCCCCACTGAGGCTGGCTGAGTTTAATTTGAGTATTAGCTTATGGTTTGTGAGCTTCCAACGAATGGAGGGTATAACCTCCGATGTGATATGACCATGTAGTTGAAAGCGACGTTAAACCCATATTAAAAAAATAAAAGTTTATGATTATATTATGTAAAGGGTTGGCTGGAAGAGATTGCCACCCCGCCCTTTAGGTAGGACATTAGCTTTATTCTCTTTTTTGTTCTTGTTTCTTTGTTCATTATTTATTTTTTCTTTACAAAGTACAAATAGGGATAGAGACACAAAAAAGGAAAAAATTGAAATTAGGTAATATATTATTTGTATTATAAGTTCGAAAAAAATCCAAAATCAGATACCTATTACAAAGTAACAAAATATGAGAAAGGAGAGAAATAAAAAAAATATACCTATAATAAAAAAATTAGAAATCCCTATGCATAACTATTCAGTGTGTCGGATGAAATTCAATTCCATTCAAAGTTGTTACATTATTAGATATTGTATTTTTGTTATGATTATCACGAGTACTATCAGCATTTTCTCATTATCATTCGCAATGCACATTGAACATGCAACGAAAATGAACCTACGAATGAACAAGTGAATGAAATATATAAATATTATTATGGAAACATGAATAGAGGAGACGCGCCAAATCAATCTTTGTCAACTTCTTGTATCCTCCGCGGTAATCATCATCATAGGGTGGCGTCATCGTGATCGATGGTATCCCGACAGTGGAGGAATGACTCAGCACTTCTACCACTGTCTTTACAAGGATGCTAATAATAATTGACAAGGGCCTTCGAACAAATGAGGCTCGAAATCACGGCCCTACCCAGGTTAATGTGGGTAGCTGGTACTATTTCCAACGAATGGAGGGTAGTAAAACCCCCGTCCTGACTATCTCAAGTCGTGACGTTAAAACCTAATATAAAGAATGGACATGAAAAGAGCCTAGACATTGGATTTGGGCGTCCCTATAATCCTCTCACCATCTAGATTTAAGTATCCATCCCTATCTCACGGACACAGAACATATGCATGGATGCAAGAAGCATGCATGCATGCATGAACACAGCATTCATGAGCGTATGTGGTCACGAGCATAAAGCCTGTTGTATGTTCACTGTTCATGCATACATGCAATTTAGTGTGTGGACGGCTTAAGATGGCTGCTGTCAAGCAACGTCCAGCAAAGTTAGAACTAGTAGTTCTGTGAACTGTAAACCTCACACAGATCCTCTTATAGAATTTTAAAGGTCATATCAAGCTGGTGAAGATCGAAACCTTTGATTCAATACCGCACTTGATGAGTTTTTAATTTGATATATCAACCGGGCCCACAGGCCCTTTTACCTTCAACGATCACAAAACTTCATTTATAAAATGAAATATTATTTTCAAGGGCCCTGCTTGATTAAAGAAAAATCATTTTCTTCTTCCACTAAAACCACTCCCATGCATACCCGAGTAGCCCAATTCGGCCAAAAACAATGGGTAAAATCATAGGATACCAATTAACATGTATACTAAATTTCAAATTCAAGAATCCGGTTGAGAGTTATCGCGGAACAGACAGACAAACAAACAAATTTACGAAAGCCAAATCGTCTAGTACCCATGTTAAACAGAACCTGACGTTCGGTTAAAAAAGTTAAATAGTTTGCGGGTCGCCATTGAAAAGTTACATTCACAGACACTAACATAGTTCAAAGGGCGGGCGAGCTAAGACACACTTCCCCTACATAAAGTAGTTACGTTCTTGATGTACGTTCAAACATTTTTCATTACGTACGAATCCAAGTTTTCATACGTAAACATTTTGTTTTGGAAGCATAACCCTTTGTACTTTAGAAACACAAAAAGTTGTACCGATAAATCGTGGTTTACCTGGTATGTCGTAGTTATATTTATGACAAGTCAGAGGAGCCACGTACCTAATTCACGAAGGTATAACTTTCTACGTTCGAAAGCTTTTGTACCAGGCACTAGGCTTTACGGCAACAAGCTTTTAATACCTTTGGACGGAATTAATAGATGTTTCTATTCTATGATACCTCTATGGGGCTAATTCTAGATGTGGCTTATTGTCTTAGATAGGGAAAACTAATGATATTTTTTTAATATTAGTTTAGCAAAAAAAAAAAGTTATTAAGTTCTGGGCTTAATTATAGCTTTACTGATAAAGCTTTGCCCTTATAAGATTTATTATTATTATTAAATCATGAGTCATGACTTTAGATCGCGATTTTGTCTATTAACTTCAAAAATAAGAACCTTGTTCTTTTTTTGATACTATATAATATTCATCATCACCATCATCATAGGATGGCGTCATCGTGAGCGATGGTAGCCAGACAGTGAAGGAATGACCAAGCACTTCTACCACTGTCTTTACAAGGAAGTTAATATATTTTTTTTAAATAATTGACAAGGGCCCCCAGTATCTCCCCTCTTTCATGGCTACGAAATAAAAGGGTTGTAAAATACCTATTCATTTAAAGAAAATATTGCCAGGGAGATTCGATGGTGCGTTGAATGCACAAGTAGGACCACCGAAGTTGAGCAACGTGCAGCGCGGTGAAGACCCAGGCTGGTTGAGGTTAATGTGGGTTGCAGGTTTTGAGTTTCCTGCGAATGGAGGATAACAGCCCCGTCGCATGATATATGAAAGCGACGTTAAGACCAAATTGAAAAAATCGCCACAAAATATGACGACCTCTCTTATGACCCTTATCCGGTCAATAGTGTCTCGTAATACGTAATAATTTCCTACATCACGTGTTCTACAGAGGAGAAACTATACAATGTAAACAAGTTTCAATGGGCAAAAGTTTGAAATGGCTTCGGCGTTATTACGAAATCAAATATCTACATACGCGAATATCTCCCTATCTCCGTACCTACTAGGTACAGTCATATTATTATGTATCACCTACTATTATTAACACTTAGACGACCGGCATGATTTTTCGTGAATTGTCTTGTGGGACCGGCAATAATACGGCTATCCGAACGTGCGTGTACCACCGATGGTACACCCGGTCGTCTACGTGTTTATATTATTGTTATTAAACTCTTTATTATTTTTTAATGTTTCTTTGTGTTATTATATCACAATTTTAGTGGGTAGCGCAGAATGATAGGACTTTTCCGTATCTTAAATAACCTAATATCTTATTTTTGCCTATAATTCCGGCACTGGTCGCTGATAACATTAAAGCAGCTACTCATTTTTCCTCACAAGGTATGAGTGGACCCCGAACACCTAAGTACAGAGTAGAAAAAATCCTGCCCCGCTTGGGATTGAACCCAGGTAACGGTGCGTGCAATGCTTAGCGCGCTAACTCACTCGGCCACGGTGACTACTACATATGAGCGATAAAGGCGTTGTAGTTCAGAACACGATAAAATCCTTGGTAGAAAAAAAAGCCCCATAAGAACGTGTAGATTGAAAAATGCAACACTGTAAATGTGACGTCACAAATATGGAGTCACTTTTTCCGATTCGGCAACTTCAAAAGGCTTCATAGAGTCTTTCACGTTCGTTTTTCGTAGTTTTAATGGCGGAAATTGCTTTTTCTGGTGAATTTACTATACCTACCAGAAAATTTACGCGACTTAAATGTCAATGTATTAAAGTACTAGGAAAAGACACTAGGACCTCGTTAGAGGACGTGTTAGTTAGAGCCTTGTGTTTGGGGGACATTTTGGGTATTATGAGAGTGAAAAAGCTCAAAAACTAGGGCAAAAAAAAATGTTCTTGAGAACGTAATCGACATATTTTGTAGCTCACATTGTATGTAAAAGTTAAAAGTTATTATATTTGTGTTGGTCACTTTCCTGATATCACAAGTTCACAACTACTCAAACTCGCTATACTAATTCGACGCTGAATCCGGGACTTGAACCACCGACCTCCAGGCTACAAATCCGCCGGCTTATCGATCAAGCTACTGAGGTCGGTTTCCACACGATAATGTATTCCTAATAACATTCACATGAATCAGGTGTAGAAGACCAGCCCGCTCACGTTCATACTCAAGGCAAAGGTTATCTGAGGGCACTCATAGCACATTCAGTGACTTGGGGTGTGTGTGTTCTGTGTGGTGTGTGGTGTGTGTGTGTGTGTGTGTGAGAGAGAGAGAGAGAGAGGAGAGAGAGAGAGAGAGAGAGAAGAGAGAGAGAGAGAGAGAGAAAGAGAGAGAGAGAGAAAGAGAGAGAGAGAGAGAAAGAAGAGAGAGAGAGAGAAAGAAAGAGAGAGAGAGAGAGAAGGAGAAGAGAGACAGAGGCAGAAACAGAGACAGAGACAGAAAGAAAGAGTGTATGTATGTATGTGTGTGTGTGTGTGTGAGAGAGAGAGAGAGAGAGAGAGTGTATGTGTGTTCATTCAGCTTGATAAAGAAATAAGTTTATTATCAAACGAATTAGGTCGACAAAGCGGTCGTTGATTGAAACACTGTTGGTGCAAAGAGGAGTACCTCATGAGGAAAAACGAGCCTTTAGAACTCATCTAGTTACACGTCATGCTAGTTTTTCCTTTTAAAAATATTTCAAGGCTACGTTCAGCGCCCCATGGACTATCATATAAAAGTTATGGCTAAATCCCTGCGAGTGGACCCCAAACACCCAAGTACAGAGCAGAAAAAATCCTGCACCACTGGGGATCGAACCCAGGTCACCGTGCGTGCAATGCCTAGCACGCTAACTCACTCGACCACGGTGACTACATTCTTTTCAATAAAAATAATAAGTATTATTATAAATTTATTATTATTACATGAAAGTACCTATCTTCATAATAGGTATATTATTACATTTGTACATGTTCTACAATGCTCTCATCATTTTAATATACTTTCTTTCTCTCTTTTTCTCCCTCTTTCTATCTCTCTGCATATTTACCTCTCTCTCTCTCATCAATTTTTATGTCATTTCTTGTTTATTTTTGTGTCTTTCAACTATTCCTCATACATATTTTCCTCTGTCTCTCTTTCTCTCTAAATAGGAATCTATCTATAACTAAAAAAAAAACTCTATCTCTCACTTAGCTATCTATTTCTCTCTCTACCTTATACTTTTTCATCTCTCTATATTTCCCTCTCTTGCCCCCCCCCCCCCCCCCCCACTTTTCAGTCTCTCCTTCTCTCTCTCTAAAAAGTGATCTAGGTAAACCCCTACCTCCCTTACATAAGGGTTGGTTGGAAGAGATTGCCATAGGCAATAACCCCCCCTTTAGTGAGGACATATGTTTAATTGTTTATATATTTCTATTCTTTTTCCTTTTTATTGTATATATTGTTTCCATTTTTTCATTGTTATAATAATTATTTATATTGTACATAATTATGTAAATATGTATTTTTATATTAATAAAGTGTTTATTAATAATAATAATACTACCATACTGTTTGATAATAATACATTTCCATCAAATTTCTCTCTCGCTCCTTCTCTTACTCTTTCTCTGTATCCCTCTCTCTTATAGTCTCATCAATTTATTCCATACTTTACTTACTCATCTCTCACCAATCCAAGTCCTCGTCACGCTTGACGTTGCTTTCAGTGACTGAATGAGAACTGATGTATTATGCTGGGTCCACACAGGTGCAACATGCAACATGTTGCTGCAACATGAATTCACGGTTTTCTACCGAACATCTTTGATCTTCTTGATCCGAATATCCGAACATCTTGCTACTATGTTGCACGTGTGTGGACGGCACCTGAACATTACTACTGAATGAAACAGAATGGATCACTGACGAAGACGAACTGCAACACTTTGCTGCAATAGTGTTCCAATTACCACACACATGTTGCAGCAACGTGTTGCATGTTGCACCTGCATTAAACATGCTTTCGACGGTATATCTGCTACATTGTTTACATTGTAAATACATCGACTATAACAATGCTTGGTTAACCTATCTTTCTGCTATATACTTATTTTTCTCCTGTATACCTATCTTTCTCTCATATACCTCATACATTATATCGACGAACCTATGTACAGTATATTCATGAGTGTAATTTATATCCCGCATGAGTGCGTATTGTGTTAGTGTAAGTGCTATTTTAGTACCTACCTAGCTCGGTAGAAAAACAGAGAGGGAGGAAGAGAGAGAGAAAGAGAGGAAGAGGGAGAGAAAGAGAGAAAGAGGGAGAGAGAAAGAGAAAGAGAGGGAAGAGGGAGAGAAAGAGGGAGAGCGAGTGAGAAAGAGAGGGAAAAGGGAGAGAAAGAGAGAAAGAGGGAGAGAGAGAGACAAAGAGGGAGAGAGAGAGAGAAAGAGGGAGAGAGAGAGAGAAAGAGGGAGAGAGAGAGAGAAAGAGAGGGAAGAGGGAGAGAAAGAGAGAAAGAGAGGGAGAGAAAAAAGAGGGAGAGAAAGAGAGGGAAGAGAGAGAGAGAGAAAGAGAAACAACGGACGAGAAGAAAGGAGAGAAAAAAAATGATGAGAAAGGAAGACGAAGAAAGATAATAAAATAAAGTAAGAAAGATAGACAAAAGAAGAAAAATTGAGGAGGAGAGAAAAAGAGAAGGGAAGAAAGAAAGAGAGAGAGAAAGAAAAAGAGATAGAGAGAGATGAGAAAGGAAGAAAATGAGAGACAATATAAAGGGTGAAGATAGACAAAAGAAGAAAAATTGAGGAGGAGAGAAAAAGAGGAGGGAAGAAAGAAAGAGAGAGAGAGAGAAGATGGTGTGAGGCAGAGGATAGAGAGAAAAAGTGAATAAAAGCAGGAGGGGGAGAGAGCGAGAAAGGAAAAAAGAGAGAGAGAGAGACAGAAATGAAACGAAAGGGAAAGAGAGGAATAGAAGGGGGGGTACAGAGAGAGAGAGAGACAGATAATAAGAAGAAAAATGGGGCGAGAATGAGGAAGGTTAGATAAAGATAGAGAGAGAGAGTGAGAGACAGTGGATGAGAGAGAGAGAAAGAAAGAGGGAGAGAAATGGAGAGAGGAAAAGAATGAGAGAAATAGATAGAGGATAAGAATGAGAGAGATAGATAGAGGATAAGAATGAGAGAGATAGAGATAGAGGGCAGGGGTAGATATGAAGGGGCCCTACTTGAAAGGGATATCATGTTTCCATTTGCCGCCAGTAGCAATGTAATTCACTTTTGATAGCAGGATAATGTTGCTCCAGCATTATTTACGCGTCAGACATAGCTTGCCTTGCAATCAGGAGTACCTTGGATCGATCGCCCATGATGGGCAGGAAATCTGCTGTATAGAGACCTATATAATCCGATGGAACATTATACTACTGCAATTATGGGAATAAAAAAAAGTTATCATATTTGTGTATTTGTGTTAATCACTTTCGTGATATCACAAAAACTATTAAAACTCACCTTACTAACTCTTCGCTGAAAACGGGACTTGAACCGCCTACCTCCAGGGTACTAGTCTGTTGCCTTATCGAACAAGCTACTGAGGTCGGTGAATAATGGGACTCATGAGTCCATTTTGGACACAGTATAAATAAGGCGATACAAGTTAAGGAAAACTCCCGTTTCGAATGAAGTACGAGTAAGAAAGAGGGAGGAAAGAAAACTGTACCGAAATCTCGTAATGTGGGTTATAAAAATTTTATGTACGCCTGGAAACTATACAGCTATGCAATGTGCAATGTTATTAGCGTTATTGTAATTATTTAGTTTTCAACAATTTTTATAGATGTTTATTATCCACCAAAGTTTATAACAACTGTAATTCTTAATGCTAGTACATTACTTAGCTACAATTACTTAATTCTTTTTTGGTTTAACGTCACTTGCAATTGCATGATCATATTACGACCGGGGTGTTAATCTATTGAAACAATCTGAATTTAATAGTTTCTCGAAGCTTTTTTAAACTTTTAGCCTCTAAATTTGCACGATCAGCGGAGATACCTATATTTTTAAACTCCAGCTCTAAAAAATCTGAGTAGCTTTCCAGTTTAGTTACCCCTGTGTGGGCTTAAATTCTAAGTAGGTTCCCTTTCTTTGGCACCCTGAAAAGTCCGAGTAGATCCCCAGTTGAGGCACCCTTGTGCGGACCAAATTCTAAGTAGGTTCCTTTTTTAGGCACCCTGACTAAAGTCTAAGTAGTTCCCCACTTTAGCCATCTTTGTATGGGACTGAATTCTAAGTAGTTCCACACTTTAGCCATCATTGAATGGGACCAAATTCTAAGTAGCTACCCTGTTTAGGCACCCTTGTGCGAGAATAATTTTCAAGTAGGTCCCCTCTCTAGCCAGACTGACCATATTCTGACTAGGTCCCTAGTTTAGGCACCCTGACCAAATTCCGAGTAGGTCCCCACATTGGGCACCCCTGAGCAAGACCAGAGTAAGTCAGTAGGTACAGTCAGACCTCGGCGTGACCTTACATTCAACTTTGTGTCGGGTAAGGTCACGATGCTGAGTCGCAGTAGAGTCTAGGGGGCCTTACACGGGGGGGAACTATTGCAGAGGTGGCTTACAGTTAGGTGTCCTATACACGCTGGATTTTCGGACAAGAAAATTAAGTTGAAAGCTATCACAACTACTCAAAATCGCTTTACTTTATTATTATTATTATTTTACACTTTATTAATAAGGACATATATACAACACAGATAATTATAAAATAATATACGCTATGAGAAGAAGTAAAGTGAGAGAAAAACGAAGAAATAATAAAAAAATATATACATATGTCCTAAATAAAGGGCGGGGTTATTGCCATTGGCAATCTCGTCCCCCTAATCCTTTACTAAATATGTGCTCATCTTGGAAGTTGAGCACAACACCGACCTCCAGGTTACAAGTCCGCCGCCTTATCGATCAAGCTACTGGGTCGAGATTTTTTTTTTTTTGACGTGAAACAAATGATTGAGGCCCTGTTTAAAAGTCAGACTCAAAAGTCTCACAAATAATATTTGACCGATTAAAAAGAGTTGATACAGTTTTCTTTTCTAACTTAAACCGACCTGCTTGAACGATAATGCGGGATTATTGTCTATGGCAATCTTTGAATGGCAGATCCCTTACAGATATTTTCAGTCCAAAAAACCATCCATTCAGTCGAAAATATTGGTCCATACACAGACACATTTTTGGTTTATTACTTCAGGTTCAGATTAATCCAACAGATTTATCCTGTAATGGTTAGCCAGCTATGCAAACTTGCGTCTAAATTCAAGACCACATTTGATTAGCTGAGTCAACAAAGCGTGCGTTTGCATTAGGCATGACTCATTACTATAGTTTTCCGGTAGTCAACTAGTCAAGTGGTTAGCATGCTAGTCTGCTAATCCAGGTAGCGTAGGGATCCGTAGGTTCGAATCCCACCCAGTGCATGAAATTTTTCTTATTATTTTTAGTTTGTGATTACATAATGATAAGACTCTAAGGGTTAGGTAGTAGAAAATGGTGTGAGCATTAACTTCGCCTGGTGGTTACTTTCTACGGGAAACGTAGCCTCCGTGGCGTAATGGTTGTGACTACTGCCCGTAGTCCAGAGTTCCCGAGTTCAACTTCCGGTTGGGGCAGACTTTTCGACGAAAATTCTGTTCCATCCAAACACATGAGGCTGGCATTTCCGGCATTGTATTGTTGTCTTTTGGCGACCGACCTCAGTAGCTTGATCGATGAGGCGGCGGACTCGTAACCTCGAGTCTCACCTTCGGCTGGTGGTTACTTTCCACTAAAGAGTGCTATTGCTAGAATAGAGCGTGCGTTTGCATTAGGGAATACCCTGTCGTGATATCATTATGCAGTTGAAAGAGACGTCAATCCCGAATTGAAAAAAAGCATTAGCGATCAGGCGCGGCCGGTGGGAAAACGTTTTGGCAGTGCTGCCACATAAACCCGACTAAAATGGGGTAGAGTCCGCTCTTTCAGTATCTTAAGAGTTTGTATACCATGTGGGGGGACTATAAACAGGGAGTTGACCAGCATTGACTTGGTTCTGAGGGCCCTTGTTAATAAATTATAAGCCTCCTTGTAAAGACAGTGGTAGAAGTGCTGAGTCATTCCTCCACTGTCTGGCTACCATCGTTCATGATGGCGCCACCCTATGATGATACCATGTCAATCATAATACTTATTCAATAAATATTCTAGGAATGTGTGATTGTGAATGTGAATAATTTTCATTGTGTACGAGCTAGAACTTGAGAAAATCCTCTCTTTTTCTTTCCGTCTGGGGGTGCTGCAGTTCCGCAGCTCCCTAGCACCGGCCGCGCCTGTTAGGGATGACTCATTACTTTGATTATTTGAACAGACCAAATGGTAGACGATTATTTGAATAGTTGGAATGACATTAAGTAGACAATAATTGTTTGAACAGTTACAATGACGTTATTAAAATATTAATGAATGGAGTGTGTGCTACTCAGCTGTTATTGATAAGCTGTTAATGATAAAATGGAGAGCGCGCGATTAGCTCAGTGGTTTTTTTTATATTAAATATGCACAACAGGTTGGGACTTGTTTATTTGTAATAATTACAAATAGGTAATACAAATTATTTTATAATACTTGTTCCTATAATTCTACAATGTAAACTCATGAGTTAATAATTATGTTATTAAAGAAGGAAAAATGTTTAAAAACCTCTTAACTTCTAAAGAGGACACAATATAATTATGGTATAACAATGTTTGATGATTTTTTTCCCTTTTTTTTAGGAGGAAAAATATATTACATAATAGGATATCAGATTAATTTATTGTAAAATACAGCTCTGTGGTTAAGCACTCGCTTACCATGCGGAAGGTCCCGGGTTCGATCCCCCGTGCCGGTAAAAAAATTGTTTTCTTAATTTGGTTACAGTTGTTTGTAAGAGATAACTTCCGGTGCGCTCGTTTTGACACAGTACCTAATTTGGGAAGTATTGTGTCACTTCTCGCCTATCAGAGGGGAGGCATACCATGGGATGGGCAGGCTACAACACAGACCACAATCGTCTACAGTAGCTCCTCTTTCATGGCTACGAAATAAAAACGGCTGTGAAACACTCATCTTTAATAAAAAATACTATTAATGAATGGAGCGTGTGCTACTCAGCTGTTATTGATAATGATTAGTCATTTCAATACCCAGACTCCAATTAACATTCAGTCATACAAGTTATGTGCCCCATAACAGCTGAGTCAGCTGGACTTGTGAGGAAAATGGTACGATCTGCTGATCCAAGTCGGCAGTTCCTGATTAGACCTCTCTGAGAGCAGAACAAGTGTTCCGTATTGATGGTCGGCGCATACGACGTCAATCGGATTTTTATTAATTAATTATTTCTTATTATTTTACTATTAAGTATCAGTTTCAAGATCAAAGTATCTTTCAGTTTTTTATTATTTAATCTAAAGTGAGTTATTTCGATTCCAAGTTGATCAATTCCAATTTCATTTTTCTATTATATTTTATAATCTTAAATCTTATATTGTTATAAGTAGACTTAAGTTTCTTCAATAAAAAATAAAGCATTTTTAAAAACCCCAATTTACAAGTCTCCCTTATAACTGGCGCAGTCGGTAGGACGTTCTTTTGGGAAAGCGAAAATTTCCTTGGGACATCTAGAACCTATTTTCTTGTGAATTTTAAAGAAGAAAAATAAACTACAGAGAAGAAGAATTATTATTGTGCAGTGTGCAAAGTAATAGCTAATCAGCTATAATTATCTCAATCTCACGGCTCGACCTCAATCAGCAGTGCAGTGCTACGCAGAGTGCAAATCAGCTAGCCAAGCAGAGTGACTTCGGAGCGCGGAGAATCAGAGCAGTGCGGCGGACTTGCCAAGTTGAGCAGCGAATCCCGTCCAGAATGTTCATCATACTATTGATTTCTATATTATTGCCGTAAGTTATCAATATCTCATTATTCAAAGGTTTCACTGAACTTTTATTACTTCGATTCTTATTTTCTATTAATTTTATTTTTACATTACGTTTTTATTTTGATTACGATATTAGTTTCAAAACGGATTCATCCGAGAGCGAGTGTACTTTGAGTACAGTTAGCTCCAATAGTGATTTGTGGTCTGGTAACGATTTTAGTTACGACCCATTTTTAGAATATTCTTTAATAAATCTATTTTCAAATTTTTCAATTGTAGAAGAAGAAAACATGGCAGTACCCGTGTTACAAAAAGATTTCCTAAACATCATCCCCGATTTTCGAGGAGATGTAGAACAGTTGCCGAGATTTATTTCGGTTGGTGACAAATTGGTTGGGCGATTTTATAATACTCAAGACCCAGCAGATTTCCAGAATGAATATCTACTTTGTAGTTTGATGGCAAAAATAAAAGATGACGCTCAGATACAAATTTCTAATTGCGTAATTAATAGTTGGCAAGATTTAAAAACAGCCCTTTTGGCAACCTATGCAGACAAGCGTGACATATTCACCTTGACCATTGAGCTCACGCAGCTGAGTCAAAAACCATCAGAAAGCTCTTTTGATTTTTACAATCGTATCATGCAAAATTTAAACCTTCAATCCGCGTATATCGCAACGAAAGTTCAAGCCGATTCACGTGCTACAATGCAATCATTTGCTCGAGACTTAGGACTGAGAGTCCTACTTCGAGGCCTCCGAGAGCCTGTCGGACCTCTAATGCGTACACGCGACCCTAAAAATTTATCGGACGCGTTGAATATCTTAACCAACGATTTTCAAATCGATAGTTTAACTGGAAGAAACCACACTCTTCCAAACACACAGAAACGACCCGACATGAAGTTTACCTACAAACAACAGAATTTCTCTAACAAATTCAATCAACAACCATCAACTTCACACGCAAGTAACCAGAATACAGGAAATACATTCCAGCGACAAGGCAACCAACAAAACCCGAATTGGAATAGAAATTTCCAAACAAAAAACAACTTTAATAACAACAGCAACAGCACTAACTGGAGACAGCCCCAAACTTCTTCAGGAAATCAACGACAAAATGTCTGGAACAAGACAGAAACAAATCTTCCAAAACCAACTGCTATGAGTGCGCAGACCTTGCGAAGTAACCTACACAATGTGGAACTGAACCCCGTGCAAACAGAAGATGATTTCAACCCATCTGTCTCAGAAGAGGAACGCCAAGTACAAGAAGAGTACGGAGAAGACGACAACTTCCACAACCAGGATTTTCGATGCGAAGCCTCGGGAACCCAGGAATATTACTAAATCTAAGCAACAATTCACACAAACTACCCTACTTCATTGAACCCGCTTTAGGTTTACGTGTTTTAGTAGATACCGCTAGCACGAACTCTTTTATGAAACCAACAATTGCAAAAAAATATTTTAACAAAAGTATACGTAAGGATACTTTTGAAATTCGTACGGCACACGGAAAAAGTGTAGAAAATTTTAGTGCAGTGATACCATCTTTTAAAATCTTTAAAAGCTCAGAAAAATTAAAGTTTCATTTATTTGACTTCCATGGACATTTTGATTGCCTAATTGGCGTCGACATTTTAAACAAATTAGAATTTTGCATTGATTTTAAGAATAAAACTCTCAGAAATGAAAATGTGTCTTTGAAGCTACACCTTCAAGAAACCTCTAGTAGCATGAACAAGATCGAGCTATACCCGGAATGCGAACAAGTCATACAGCTCGATGTGAAAAACTTGCAGAATGGAAAAGGTTTGATTCGTAAACGAACCTTTGGCCCCTGTTTCATCAACGAAGGCATTATACAGGTACATAATGGAAAAGCTATATGTACAGTGATCAACCCAACGGATCAACAAATGACACTCACAACTACACCCATCGTAGTTGAAGAAATCTCTCACTATGATATATCACCTAACTTGAACCATATCAACGTAGAACAAAAAGTATTATCAAAATTTGATTTTAATATGATTAGAAAGGAACACATGAACGAAGAGGAGAAAGAAAAATTAAAGGACTTACTAGAAGAGTTCAACGAAATCTTCCATGTTGATGGAAATCCCCTCACATATTCAACAGAAGTAAAACACAAGATTCATACTTTTGATGAGGTACCGGTATACACAAAACCATACCGTTACCCAGAATTCCTTAAAGATGAAGTGCGAAAACAAATAGCATCAATGTTAGAACAGAATATCATTCAAAACTCTCACTCCCCATGGTCATCGCCATTGTGGATTGTGCCTAAGAAAAAAGATGCTTCGGGAAAGAAAAAGTGGCGTATTGTAATAGATTACAGTAAGTTAAATGACAAGACCATCTCTGACAAATACCCTATCCCAAACATAACAGATTTACTGGATAAATTAGGTAGAGCCCAATACTTTACAACCTTGGATCTAGCCAGCGGCTACCTTCAAATCGAAATGGAAGAAGACAGTATTGCGAAAACAGCATTCACGGTAGACTCAGGTCACTATGAATACCTGAGAATGCCGATGGGTCTCAAAAATTCGCCATCCACATTCCAACGAGTGATGGATGACATTCTTAGAGGACTGGTAAACGAGTGTTGCCTCGTTTATTTGGACGACATTATTATTTTTGGACCATCCCTTCACCAACACCTTATAAATTTGAAGAAAGTATTTACAAGAATCAGAGATTGCAATTTCAAAATTCAATTAGATAAATCGGAATTTCTCCGTAAGGAAGTGGAATATCTAGGTCATGTAGTGACCCAAGACGGTGTAAAACCTAATCCCAACAAAATTGAAGCTATCAGAGTATATCCTATTCCAAAGACAGTCAAGCAAATTAAAGCATTCCTAGGACTACTTGGATATTATCGTAGATTTATTCGAGATTTTGCTAAAATTACAAAACCAATGACAAAGTGCTTGAAGAAAAATGCCAAGATAAACATCAATGATTCTGAATATAAAGAAAGTTTTGAACGATGCAAAAATATTTTATTAGAAGAACCTATTCTACAGTACCCAGATTTCTCAAAAACGTTCAATTTAACAACCGACGCTAGCAACGTGGCGCTAGGAGCAGTGTTATCACAAGGTACTATTGGTCAGGACAAACCCGTAGCGTATGCAAGTAGAACGCTTAATGATCACGAAAGAAATTATAGTACCATAGAGAAAGAACTGTTGGCAATTGTTTGGGCGACCAAATATTTTCGTCCGTATTTGTATGGCAGAAAATTCAAGATTATCACGGATCACAGGCCCCTACAATGGATCTTTTCGATCAAAGAACCAAGCTCGAAGCTCGTCAGATGGCGACTACAACTGGAAGAATACAATTACGAAATTGTATATAAAAAAGGAACGTTAAACACAAATGCAGATGCTCTTTCGCGAGTAGAATTAAACGCAAACGAATTGAGCGAAATACAAAAGTTCATCAAAAAGACAAAGGAAGAAATGGAGCGAGAACGTAGAGACGAACTGGAAAACGCCTCAATGATAGGACAACCGGATGAAGATCAGAGTCCAGAAGATATCCAAGACCTAGATGCGTTTATTAATCAGAAATACGAAGAGTTTATTTGTGACCCCTACGTCGGACCCTTCGTCCCTACAGAAGAAAATCAGGACCTAGCATCTTATTACAACAACTTTGCTCAAGAAATTTTTCAGGAAGAGGATCAAATACCTGAAATCAAGGAATCAATACAAATTGATCAAAGCCCAGAGCAACTACCAGAGGATGAAACAGAGATTAATACAGTTCATTCAAGTAGTGAAAACCCCATAATTGGAATCCCTATTTCAGATTCTCCTTTAAATATAGCTAAAAATCAGATAATTTGGAAACTAGTTGAAATTACACCAAAACCAGTAAAAACTCTTATTTTGCATAAAAATAAACACAGGTTAATTGTAGAAGTACCAAAAACGAAAACTGAAGAGTACCTTATAGATATTATAAAGAAGTATGTAGCACCAGAATTAAAATATTATGTTTTCTTTGAGACACCGGAACTTTATGAGATACTTTCAAGAACCTTGCAGAAAAATTTTAGAGGATCAAAAGTGAACATTGTAAAATCTAACAAAATATTAGAAGACATAACGAATGACAGAAGAAAAACTGAACTGATCCGAGAACAACATGAAGGAATGACCAATCACCGTGGAATAAAAGAAACCTACAATCAAATGAAAGAAAAATTCTACTGGCCTGACATGGCAGGAAGTATTCAACTGTATATAAACGAATGTGAAGTATGTCAAGTAACGAAATACGATCGGAAACCTCTAAAACCGTTTCTTAATAAAACACCAACGGCAGCAAAACCATTCGAAATTGTGCATCTAGACACGATCACAATTGAAAATACTAAATTTTTAACAGTGGTAGATTCTTTTTCAAAGTTTGCTCAGGCTTACTCACTACCATCAGCTCAAGCAATAGACATCGCAGACAAACTATTGGAAGCATTTTCTCATCATGGGCTACCAACATTGATAATTACAGATAATGGTAGAGAATTCAAAAATGTAATAATACAAGAACTTCTATCGTTTCATAAGATAGACCTTCATTTTAATTCATCTCAACATCCAGAATCAAATGGCATCATTGAAAGATTCCACTCAACCCTTGTGGAACATATCAGAGTCTTCAACAACCGGGATGAATTCAAATCGGAACCTATTTCCACAAAAGTAAAGTATGCAATATTAGCGTACAACCATTCCATTCACTCAGTGACTAAGCTCCGTCCAATTCAAGTCATAACAGGACACTTTGATAGTAAGGAGCCGATTGTAGCTGAAATAGATCAAAAATTGGCCTCAAATTATATAAATTCGCATAGAGACAAAATGAAAATGCTATATAAACAGATAAGTGAAGACATTGAGTCGAATAAAGAAAAAGTGATTACAAAAATAAATAAATCAAGAGAAACCATACCTCGTATACCGGAAAAGGTATACGTTGCCAATAAGCAAAAACAATCCAAAACAAAAAACAAATACAAACAAGAAAGAATAGTTGAACTTAACCAAGAATTAAAGACAGCAAAGATAGAAAAGTCACACCCAAACACTTCAGAAATTATACATCTTTCTAACATAAAACGTCCGAAATGTGTTGCAGGGCCCTCGAAGGAGCCACCCTCCACATGATGACTTCGAACCCAGGAGTACTACCTATAGAGTTGGGTGAGGCGAAATTACAAAGAGATACGCATACCATTGTCCACTATTACAACATCACACCCATCTTGGAAGAATTAAAAGACCTACAAGGACAACATTACCGCTTAAAAGAAGCAATTAGTTCAAGACCAACAATAAAAAGAGAGGTAGAAAACTATAACAATATTATTTTACACCTAAGAGACTCAATTGATGAAAAATTAGCCTCTATAAATTTAGGAGAGAAAACAAAACGTCCTAAACGATCTTTATACAATGAAGCTGGGACATTTATCAAAGGATTTACAGGAAATTTAGACGCAGGAGATGGAGAACGTTATGATAGGATATTGAAGGACTTAACAACAAACGCAAATAACTTACAGTATCAAATGAACCTCCAATATACCTTCAACAAAGAATCGGTAAGAAAATTTGAGGACACAGTACGAAAAATTGAACATAATGAGATTGTATTAAAGGCTAGAATAGATCAATTAGCTAATATAACGGAAGGCACTGTTACTATGTCTCAATTAATTGTCACTAAAGAACTATTCAATCAAATTATTATTCTTTACTCAACTTTAGTAAGTATTCTACAAGATATCGAGAACTCACTCACATTTTGTAGAATGGGTATCTATCACCCAAGCATCCTCAAATCAAATGACTTGATCTCAATTCTCAAACGTGTTAGTGTAAATACAAAAATACCCTTGAACTTTTATAGTCTATCTGAAATACAAAGTTTGATCACAGTCAAATGTAAAATTGAAAGTAATAAAATTATATATTTCTTATCCTTCCCTGTTAATTATGAAACACTTTATAAAATGTATTTACTCTTATCAATTCCATCATTCAATAACAATGGAATCACAACCATTATTCCTAAAAATCGATATTTTTTAAAATCAAATACCACAGTGAAACCTTTAAATAGTGCATGCGAACTAGGTAATCCCTTTCAATGCTATCAAAGAAATTTAGATCCTAAAGTAAGTAATTGTGAATTGAACACCTTACTACATGAAAATACATCAGCTTGTCAACAGACATTATTGGAGATAACAGAAAACTATGTACAACTTATTCCTGAAATTAATCAATATCTTGTTGTATTTCCATTTAAAGAAACCTTGAGATTTGAATCTGAATATCAAACTGAAATCAAAGAACTTCAAGGGATTTACTTAGTTGAGCTAGATAGAGATAACCTTATTTTTAGGAACGAAAAGATCAATTATGAACTTGAGTCTCACGGAAAACCAATTATATTAAGTGATATTAGTGTAGTACCAAATAAGACCTTAATTTCCCCACACAAAATAAAGTTACATAATCCAAGAATTAATGATATAAACATTAATCAGTGGGAACCCCAAATTATTGACGTTGAAAACAGTCACATTTATTGGCATGTTTTAAGTATTTTGACTCTAGCAATAGTAGTATGTTTATCATCATACAGAATAATTATGAAGTTATTTCAGATTTTCCACCTGGAAAAGGTATGTGAACCAGAAAAGGACATTGTTTTAGAGAAGGTAAATATTGTTAACCCTTCTCAACCAAAATTGTACCCGGAGGTGACATCAATAATTTCATCTCAAGGGGGGATCTAATCAAGGGGGGGAGGAGTTATGTGCCCCATAACTTTATCCCATAAAATATATAAGACCTGTTTGACTGCTGGAGTAAAGGGACTTTTCAGTCTTACCTCGGCAGTATAAACAAGGTATATTCTATTCTATTCTATTCTATTCTATAACAGCTGAGTCAGCTGGACTTGTGAGGAAAATGGTACGATCTGCTGATCCAAGTCGGCAGTTCCTGATTAGACCTCTCTGAGAGCAGAACAAGTGTTCCGTATTGATGGTCGGCGCATACGACGTCAATCGGATTTTTATTAATTAATTATTTCTTATTATTTTACTATTAAGTATCAGTTTCAAGATCAAAGTATCTTTCAGTTTTTTATTATTTAATCTAAAGTGAGTTATTTCGATTCCAAGTTGATCAATTCCAATTTCATTTTTCTATTATATTTTATAATCTTAAATCTTATATTGTTATAAGTAGACTTAAGTTTCTTCAATAAAAAATAAAGCATTTTTAAAAACCCCAATTTACAAGTCTCCCTTATAACTTACATGTACATGTGCAGAGTATACTGAAATATCGTAAAATCCTGAGAGTGTTGTAGTAGTGTCTAATACAAACCATTGAAAAAACAGTTCGGCACTTTCTGTGACCGTGTGTACAGAGTGTCAGTGTGCGTGGTAAAATTCACTATTCAGTGTTGGATATTTTAATTTTTTAACACAATTACCTATGTCAATTTTAATAATATTTCTCAGGGATACTAATACCAACCACTCATACCTCGTGAGGAAAAATGAGTAGCTGCTTTAATGTTAGCAGCGACCAGTGGCGAAATTATTTTAAAATCTCACCAATTTTTTACAGTAGAGAAATCACTGTGGCGTGTTTTCGTACGTACAAGTTATCATACTTGTGTTTCACTTTCGTGATATCAAAACCACTCAAACTACATTTGCTAAATCTACGCTGAAACCGGGACTTGAACCATCGACCTCCAGGATACAAGTCCGCCGCCTTATTTTTGTGCGTAAATCGTGCAATAAAAAAGAGAAGATCGGGTATATACTTTTGTTTTCTACTCGTTTATAATTTCATAGTTGGTATTCCGGTTTTTTGTCCTTGAAGATACATTTGAATGTGTGTAGCTGTGAAGTGTTTCGGCTGTAGGTACCAACGTGATTTTTATTATTAAGAACTCAATTTGATATAAAAATACATAATTATGTACACATTGTACAGTACAAATAATTATTATAAAAAATTAAACCCGCAACCTCCGGGTCAGTAACCAATAAAATAGGGCAACTATTATGGGCAATGTAGTAAGTAAATAGAGTAGTTATCATATTTGTGTTCATCACAATCGTGATATCAACTACTAAAACTTACTTATTGTTGAATTTTTACTATGTTTTATACGTATTTAAATAAATATTTTTTTTTATGTTTTCTCATTTCAAACTCACTTTACTAAAAAAATTCTCAACTTGGGACTTGAACCGCCGACCTCCAGATTATAAGTCTGCCGCCTTATCAATCGAGCGAACAAACCCGGTAGGTTACCTTATCACTGAATACTGTGGAATTACTACTCATATCAGCTGATTCTATTCAACCAGATGTTTTTTTAGGAATGAGTCTTGTTTACTATTTCCATACTATGAAGTATGCGTGTAACTCTGAAACCCGTGAGTGATTCAGTCGGTTTCTAAATGGAGAATAGCTTGGTACCATGCGTTAGGTATCGCTTTCTAAAATTACAGGTGTGTGAATACAGTTTTCAAAAATGAAATACCTGTGAATATAGGTATTTTTAATCTGATCATTTTTTAAGTATATTCGTTTACTAAAATTATAGATATCTTATCAATTTCTAAATTTGTTTGTTTACTAAAATTACAGGTGTGCGAATACGGTTTTCAAAAATAAAATGATAAAATTCAGTCTGTTCCTAAACAAAGAATAGCTTGGTACCATGCATACAAATACCGTTTTCAAAAATAAAATAACAGTGACTAGATATTTCTATAGGTGTCTGCAAATTTTCTAATATTATTTGTTTACATCACAAAAATATTTTTTTTTAATGCGAATAAATAGAAGCTTTAATTATTATGTGACCTGGTTGCAGGGTTTTCAGTGAAACCCTTACAATTAACACTGCGACCTAATTACTCTAATTAGATGTATTGTGACCAGTGGATTCTATTTAGTTTTAATGTCCTGATTTGAGATAGTCAGGACGGGGGTTTTACTCTCCATTCGCTGAGAATTGTACCAGCTACCCACATTAACCTCACCTAGCCTGGGTATGGCCGGAATTGCCAGCCTCATAATTATGTTCGGAGGGAACAGAATTTTCTGTGCGAAAAGTCTGCTCCAACCGGGAATCGAACTCAGGACCTTCGGACTACGGACAGTAGTCACGGAGGCTGGCGTTTATGTAATCACATCGTGATTTTAAAAAATAACTCCCGTCGTGATATGACCATGGCAGTTGAAAGCGACGTTAAACCCCACTTAAAAAAAAAAAATAATAATAAATAAAAAAAATAAAAAAAAAAAAACTTTTTTTAATTTTTTATGAATGACAAGTCACACTAGTGCTATATGGTTGTAAATAATTCAACTAACCAACAGTTAAAGAAATAAAGGAGAAGAGCAGCAAATCATATTTCAATAAGTTCTCGTAAGAATATCTATATCTTGTTAGAAAAAAAGTTTAAAAAAAAATTCCACTTTCTATTTCTGCAAATATTTTAATTTTTCGAGTTCTTAAATTGTTTTAATTTTAATCGCACAAAAAATCGCTTATTAATAAACTTTGCAAATATTTTCCCCGTTTTCAAACTTTTAATCCTTATGTTTTTGTTGAATCTAAAATATTTTAGACTCATAACAAAGTCTGTTGTGTGTTACAGAGAAAAACTTTAAAATTGCCGACACGTCGTGTTTGTCTGAAGTTGTAATTTTCATTCTTTGAATTTTTTTTTCTATATTTTCACTTTAAAAAAAAGTTATCTGAAGTAGATAGCCGATTAATGTGAAACAATCGTAGCCAATTAATGTGAAACAATCGTAGCCGATTAATGTGAAACAATCGTATTCTTTTATAGGTACTTTAAGGAATAGAAATCCGGAAAACTAGTTGATCTTATTACAAACTGTAATACATTATAATTATTAATAAACAAATATAAATAAATAATCTTCATTTGCTCGTAAATAATTAAAAATCTACTAAAACAATTGAATATTAGGTAAAAGGTGTGCTCTCAAAAACATCTAAGGTACCATTGATATGGAGTGATTTGGACACACAATTATTGATGGTCACCTGTTCCACTGCCATCTTCAGCAAGTTATCAAGGACAACTGAAGAAGAATAGATTCTAGTAAACTGGAGCGAGAAAGAATGAAAGCTTAAAGCTATCTTTAGAACCGTCATCTTTTAGATATTTACTAAATATATTCGACTGGAATCTATATCAGATTGGATTGACATCTTTAACAGGCCATTTGAGGACACGTTGTTGAACTGTCATCGATTGAATAACCACCTCTCGAAGGTCATTCATTTGGATGCCATTGATCAGTCAGACAGTATAAACAAAAAGTGGAGGAATCTGGGCAGAAAAGTGAGAAAACGTATCAATTGGAATACTTCAGACTATCATCAATTGGAATAAACACATAGTTTGAACTGTCAATAATTGGTCTGCCATCTCTTAGCATTTCTTGCATTGCTATTTATTAGAAGACATCAATTGGACTAACATCTCTTAAATACATCGACTAAACTGTCAAGAATTAGTCTGCCATCAGCCATTTATTAGAAGACATCAACTGGACTAGCATCTATTGACGGACATCTCTTGAACTGTTCTTCATAATTGATCAGTCATCCATCGCAGGACATCCATTAGTTTCTTCTCAGAGAAGAGGCGGGCGGAATCTTCTTTTCTATCAAAGACAAAGTGTGGGGTTTCCAATAATTTTAACGTTGTACCTACTATAAATGTACTAGACCCATTAATAAGACTCTGAGGGTTAGGTGGTAGAAAATGCTTTGAGCATTAACCTCGCCTGGTTACCTTTCACTACCTTTGTGGTTACCTTTCACTAAAGAGTGTTATTATTGAACATTCATTTAATCCACCTCCTTCTAACGGATCCGGAAGTGTCGTCCACAGTACTGCCGCTGAAGACATCTACACCGCCATGGACAGGATATTCCGCGGTATCATGAAGTACAGGACAACTGACAAGAAGACGATGGTGGAGCAGTTCATACACGTCAAGAACAACCCTCATGTGAGTGTGCACTTGAGAATTATGTTTTCATTAGATTTATAATTTTTTTTTTTTGGTATAATCCAACAAGTCTACGATACATTTATTTATTGACATATTATATAGTCTACTCCTGGCACCATCTTCAATAATAGCTGATTTAAACCGCTGTCTCGTTCCTCGCAAAATCAGGGACACTGCTCTTACTATTGCCAGTTGGATCTTGGCTTTCATTTATAAATGTTATAAATTAGATTTATACAGGTTGTTTTCTGTTTATACTGATTAAAATAGAGAGGTTAGTTGATGGCATGGATATTCGGAACTATTGCCTGCTGATGAGAGCAAATAAGCTCGAAACAGCTGTCCATGTATGTTTTGATATTCATGTACATCTAGTACAACTTCTCACTTTTCTGTTTATACTGACTATACTGTTGTTGTTGAAGACGGCTTTTTTTTTTTTAAAGTGGGGTTTAACGTCGCTTTCAACTGCCATGGTCATATCACGACGGGGGTTTTACCCTCCATTCGCAGGAAACTCACAAACCTGCTACTCACATTGACCTCACCCAGCCTGAGTGGGGCCGGGAAAAGCCAGCGTCACGAGAGTTAGAATTTGAATGGTCACCCATCCAAGTCTTAACCTCGCTGGATGTCGCTTAACTTCGGTGTTCTGAAGGGAACCGGTGCATTCAACATGCCATCGACGCTGGCTAGAAGACGGCTTAGTTACTGCAAGAGGGCTGAGTGATGGTCTCCAGCGAACTTTATTTCAAAGTTGGCTCGTCCTATTTCTATGTGCGATCAACCATCATGAAAACTTGGACTTTTCTCTATAAGCCATTAAACCCTTAGGAAACTGCAAGCTAGCCTGGTTGGTAAGGGTTGGCTAGTCTATTGTCTGTTTATAGTCTTCTAGTGAGATTTATAAAGGAGATTTATTTATAAAGTCATTGGTAGTCAAGTAATTAAGGCGCTAGTCTGGTAATCCAGGTAGCGTAAGGATCCGTTAGTTCGAATCCCACCCAATGCATGATTTTTTTTTCAATTATTCGAGTTATGACCACATAATAATAAGACTCTAAGGGTTATGAGGTAGAAAATGCTTTAAGCACTAACCTCGCCTGGTGGTTACCTTCTACTAAAGAGTATTATTATTATAAAGTCGAACCTGGCTATAATTCTATCCCATCAGCTCAGTGGTAAAGGCGGCAACTCAGAGTGAACGCCTGTGAACTCGAAGTCTGTGAACTCAGAGATTCCAGAGGTCGTGTGTTCGAAACCCAGCCGGGACATGACAAGTTATCCTCCCATTTGGCAATAATAACACTCTTTAGTGGAAGGTAACCACCAGACGAGGTTAATGCTCAAAGCAATTTCTACAACCTAACCCTCAGAGTCTTTTTATTATTTGGTCAAATTAATGAGTAAAAATTCATGCACTGGGTGGGATTCGAACCAACGGATCTCTACGCTACCTGGAATACCAGACGAGTGCGTTGACCACTTGACCAGAAGTACAGTTTTGCCAGGGACCACTAATAATCATAATCTATAACCCTCCCTGGTCCATATTTCAAAACGATAATTTTAAAACAAATATTTAACTAAAATTGCATGCTAAAACTTACCGATGAAAAAAGAAAAAAACACAAAACAAATGCTCAACTATCGCATAAAATTTGTGCTAAAAATCGCATGCTAAAATCTTTCCCGACACCTTCTACCTCATGAGGACTTCAGAGGAGGAAGGCGAATTTGATGACGTCACTGAGTGAGGGCCTGATAATGTAGAGTTAGCACGTTATGATAAGCTGATAAGATAAGGTGACTTCAAGGTCACGCGAACCCGGCAGTGCAACAGTGGATTAGGATGTGATAAGGGAACCGTTTTATGTTGATGGAGTTTTAATTATTTTGATTTATACTAATAATAATAATATCGCCTTATTAATAATGCCCATATTAGGACTATTAAACTCTCATTATTTCAGCAGTAAGACGTATAATTATGTGGTAAAAATCCCAAATGGGAGGATAACTTGTCATGTCCCGGCTGGGATTTGAACCCGCGACTTCTGGAATCCCTGTATTCACAGAGTGCCGCCTTTACCACTGAGCTAGCGGGAAAGATATTTATTAAACATAAAAGTATGAATAAAATAATGATTTGATAATAAAGCATAATCATATCGAAAATAAATAATTATTTAACTAACATTTTTTTTTTTTTTCTCCAACAGATGCCTACTTGAAATATACCTACTTTATGATTTACAAAATAATAGTCTTCTTCTATTTAATCATTAAGTTTAAGAGGGTCCTAAGTGCGTTGGCATAGACACTATAGACAGGGTGGTCAAAAAGTACCTTTCTTATGTAAATATTTAATAACTTTTGATCAACAGGACAGAAAACATTAAAATAAATTGCAATAGACAGTTGTTTTAATGGAGATTTATTTTACTACGTAGTGTGTAAAAGTTATGCCGGTCAAGTAGACTACTCTAGAACTCATGTTATCGATTTATTTTAGAGCATTTTTCATGTCTTTTTAACAGTTTTCCGGTGTATTTTTTCAATTTCTACTCGCATATTGTTTTTGAGCTCCTCTCTGATGATCGCGGTTCATTGGTGTGGATTTTTTCGTTTAGGTTGCCCCACAGGAAGAAGTCAGGAGTTGATGGAATTTTTTTATTCAATCATAAAATGTTTGTTTTCACGTTGTGTTTGAAGTATGGTCATACGGTCGTGTTTGCAAAATAAGTCATTATTTTTGGTCGCAATGAAATTATGTAGGTTTCATAGAAAATCTCCCAAGCCTTGTAATTTAAACTAGAAAATCAATTTTGAACAACGTCAATGTATAACAAATATATGATTTTTTTTCATAGGAAAGCTACTTTTTGATCACCCTGTGCTTAGGCATTTTCTCGGGGTAAGTGGCAGATAATGACAAAGACATTATAACTTCGCCCCGGATTACAAAACGTACATAAAAACATTAATAATACACTGCCAATTATGGACAAAATACTTTCTCGTGTTTGGTTCACATTATAATACACTTTGCAATTTTGAGATTTGTACTAAAACACTTGTATCTCCAAAATCACCAAACCGATTCTCTTTAAAATTTGTTTTATATGGTAGAATACCATTTTTCCTATATTCTACAGTCTACAAAAAATTCTGTATCGGCAAGTCGTAGACCTCATTTCGGATTATCTTTTAAATATCAGAACTAAAGCTAATTCATAATATTATTTTAAAGAAGATTATTTATGACCTATGTAAAACGCTCGCTTTCTTCCCTGTGTAATAACGGGTACATCTACCCTAGTGGTATCATCACTACGCTTCGTTCTATTATTACTTCCGGAATGCCACAGGAGCTGAGGTCAGACCAAACTAAAGGGGAACAAACACTAGACAGTTCTTACTCGATACTCCTGACTTTTCCTTTATTATTACTTCATTTATTGCCAGCCTCCGTGGCGCAATGGTTGTGACTACTACCCGTAGTCCAGAGTTCCCGAGTTCAACTCCCGGTTGGGGCAGACTTTTCGACATCCTATTCCTTTTGTTTAGACGTTAAATTAAAAAGAATCGTTGGCGTTAGGAAGGGCATCCAGCCGTAAAAAATGTGCCGAAACCAACCAACCTCAACCATGAGGTTGAACAACGTCGACCCTGCTCAAGCGGGATAAGACAGAGTAAAAGAAGAAGTAGGTTGAAACCGACCTTAGTATCTCGATCTTTAACTTGGGAGGTCGGTGGTTCAAGTCCCGGTTTCAGCGTAGATATGAGTAAAATCGAGTTTAAGTACTTGTGATATCACGAAAGTGATTACCTAACAAAAATATGATAACTTTAAAATCCTAGACGGAGAATCTGAATAACAGAGACTTTTTTTTCGTCACTTCATCACAACCTATTTTTTATATATCCCTTGTCTTTATTCCGTATTAGTTTATGTTGCTATTGGGATCGGAAATGTTCAACCTCATGGTTGAGGTTGGTATAGTGGAGCACGTTTTTTTATGGTTGGATGCCCTTTCTAACGCCAAGGATTCTATTTGGTTTTTAACGTCATGATCAGGCCGGGGTGTTAACCTCCATTCGCTGGGAATCTTAAGAGCTACCCACATTAACCTCACCTAGCCCGGGTAGGGGCGGAAATGCGAGCCTCACGTGTTTGGAGAGAACATGCTCCAACCGGGGATCAAACTTGGGATCTCTGAACAACGGGCAGCAGTCACAACCGTTACGCCACGGACACTGCATCACAACCTACTTTTTAATGAAATATCAACAACAACAAAAATTGTTCGAGTATTTTTGAAAACACCTTTGGGTTGGGTGGAAGAGATTGCCACAGGCAATAACCCCGCCCTTAAGGTAGGACATTTCTCTTCTTTTTTTTTCTCTTTCTTGTATATTTGTTTAATCTTTTTGCTTTTCTTTATAGTTCATTGTATTCTACTGTATAATTTTTTTGTTCTACCTAATAAAGCTTTTAAAAAAAACGCCATTTGGCACACAAATATTATGGAAACTTACAACTATTTTTTTTACGGCGCGTACGACCTGCCCCCAGCAGTGTTAAAGCGCCTAAAAGAAGAAAAAAAACATCTTTCGCTTTCTGGTTTCAGCCGAAAGCCGTCTTCTTCACGTGCATGGACAGTCGAATGATCCCCACCCGATTTACAGAGACCAACGTGGGAGATATGTTCGTAGGTAAGTCGTCGGTGAGTATCGCATTATAATACTCTACACCTACAGTATACAAAATATTTTTTTTTTTTTCGTCATATTTGTGTTTATCACTTTCGTGATGTCACAACAATTCAAACTCGCTTTGCTAAATTTTTGCTGAAACCGGAACTTGAACCACCGATCTCCAGGTTACAAGTCCGCCCCCTTATGGATCAAGCTACTGAGGTCGGTGTATACAGTATACATAATTATTTACTTATTTACATTACTTGCAAAAAAATTATTCATTTATTTATTTAATACATGACAAGTAAAATGGTTCAAATATATAAATATAACAATGACAGCTTACATAATTCCAAATATTTTCAACCGAACTTATGCTAGTTTCTTTTGGCTGTCGTCATCCCACACTAAGGGCCACCCACACTTATAAAGTATGGTCCTTGTGTCGTGAAAAATCTTGCAATAACTTTAATAAAATATTGCATTAAATTTATTAGAATCAGGCGAATTACCCTTTAGCATTTAGTTTATTTAGCTTTTTACTAGTTTATAATTTAGCATATAATTAGTTTCTTTATTTGTATATAAACAGTAAGTAGACCAGCAGTCTGGCTGGGGGACTATGAACAGGGAGTAGACCAGCATTGGCTTGGTTCTGGGGACCTTGTAAATTATTAGCCTCCTTGTAAAGACAGTGGTAGAAGAAGTTCTGATTCATTCCTCCACTGTCTGACTACCATCGTGCACGATGATGATTTATATTAGTTTTAAGATTAATGTTGTGACTAGCGCATTATATTAAATGGGCACGCAAGTTCGTAAATATATTGAGAATAAAAAATACTTATGATAATAAATGTAGTTATCATTATTTGTGTTAAAATCACAATTACTCATACTCGCTATACTAAGGGCGGAATTAATAGACAACATCAATAGCTTAAGTCGTTGGTAAGCGTGGATTTTCCCTATCTTACACAGTACGCAATCCGTGACTTAGCGCCACAGAGCTATTACAAAAACGTCTATTAATTCCGCCCTAAATCTTTGCTGAACTTGGGACTCGAAAAAAATCAAAATCGAACCACCGACCTCCAGGTTACAAGTTCGTCGCCTAATCGATCAAGCTACTGAGGTCGGTTGATAATGAATGTATTACAGTAGAATCTCGATAAATCGAAATTGAAGGGACTAGAGAAAAATTTCGATTTATCGAGATTTTCAATTTATCAAGATTTTGATTTAACGGGAGGTGCACTGGGTGGGATTCGAACCAACGGATCCCTAAGCTACCTGGATTACCAGACTAGCGCGTTAACCACTTGACTACCAGTGCAATAAGAGTATGGTGTACTCTAACTATCGGCTACCCACTAAAAGTAATCAAAATGCAGTAAAGGGCATCACGGTCAATTCCAATTCCTAGCGCGTTAACCACTTGACTACCAGTGCATGAAATATGACGCCCCATTACATCTCTGCCTTTTACGTTCCACGTCTTGTTCCGTTGCGTTTGTATTTACTTCCCCGATTTGTACAACCCCACATTCAGCTTACTAATCGGTGCCGAAGTACTTCTGACCAAAATGGTTGGGTGCGATCTGGTGAATCTCTGAGGTCAACATTTTCAACTGAAATTAAAATTGAAACAAAACGTTAATAATAAAAAAATTAAACACAATTTCATCCCCGCTTGTAAATGTTATGTAAAAAAAAATACCACATAATAATATGTCTTGGGCTTATTGCTGGAATAATGGGACTTTAATACTCCTTATGGGGCAGTATAAATAAGGCGATATTATTATTATTATTGTTTGTACAATTTAATTTAAAAAAAAAATACATAAAACATGACCATTTTGTACAAAATCAGATTAATATCTGAGGCCTCCCCTTGTATTTGACACCTTAAATATTTTTTATTTATAACTAAATAATTCCGTGTGCGTGAGATAGGTACAGATGCCTAAATCACGGTGGTGAGAGGATTATATGGACGCCCAGATCCTATGTCTGGGCTCCTTTCATGTCCATTGATTCTATTTGGTTTTAACGTCCTAACTTGAGGTAGACAGGACGGGGGTTTTACCCTCCATTCGCTGGGAATTGTACCAGCTACCCACATTAACCTCACCCAGCCTGGATAGGGCCGGAAATGCCAGCCTCACGTGTTTGGAGGGAACAGAATTTTCTTCGAAAAGTCTGCTCCAACCGGGGATCGAACTCGGGATCTCTGGACTACGGGCCGTAGTCACAACCATTACGCCACGGAAGCTGGTATTTATAACTTATCAATAGTCTCACCTGAGGGAACGTAGTGAGAACACATTTAGTGGCCATGGGCGTGGAGAACAGATTGGATAGTATTATGTTTTCTTCTAGTACGTTGTGCTCTTTCAATACATTCACAGCTTTAATGATTGTGTTTCCTGTACCTGTTTCAAACAAATTCAAATTGAAAAGAGTTAAATTAAAGTTTGTGGTAAAGCACAAGGCCTCTTCACAATTTTTATAATAATAATAACACTTTTTAGTGGAAGATAACCACCAGGCGAGGATAATGCTGAAAGCATTTTCTACCACCTCACACTGAAAGTCTTATTATTATGTGGTCACAAACTCAAATTAATGAGGAAAAAATCATGCACTGGGTGGAATTCGAACTAACGGATCCCTACGCTAACTGGATTACCAGACTAGCACGTTACCACTTTAATACCAATGCACTTTTGTGGGTAACGCAGTATTACTAAGAGTCTCCGTTACTTTTTGAATGTTTTACATTATATTCTTTATACTCTGGACCTAACTGATCATTACTCATAAAAGTAACCACTCATTTTTCTTCACTAAGTATGAGTGGACCCTGGACACTTAAGGTACAAAGTAGAAATTTTTCTATCCACCCAGGATTTTAACCCAGGTCACCATGCGTTCAAGCCTAGCAACGTGCGGTACCAACTCGGCCATGGTGACTGTTTTTACCATTGATAATAATAATAAATCAATACTTAAAACCGAACACTTAGCTTAGAAAATGTCTGCTTTTATTTCCAAGAAATTTCTACTATAAGAAATCCGAAGTAAATTTTGTCTTTTGAATTTAAATTTAAAAGTAATTTTTTTCTTTTGATATTGGTAATTTTTGATATTAAAAAAATAAGAAGAATATAATCACAGAGGAAAAGACGTACTCATTATAGGATACATTAGCAGGACTTTTCTCTGGGCAATGTCCTCCGGGAACCTGGCGTACACTATCCTGGCCTCGTGAGTTTCCGCATCTGACTCTATTAGTATCTTGCCGATCCTGATGGATCTACAGCAGTCTCTCAGACCCTGGAGGATATAAGAAACAATACAATACAGTTGAACCTGGATATAAGAGATCTCAAGGGACAGGAATTATTTTGTTTTATATCCAGGTTTCTTATATAAAAGGTTAGTTCTCTTATAAAGAGGTAAATCAGGCCTTAAAATTATTTTTTTTTAGTTTTATTTTAAAAAGTTATCATATTTGTCTTGATCACAATTGTGATATCACAACTACTCAAAAGCACTTTACTAAATTTTAATTAACTTGGGACTTGAACCACCAACCTCCAGTTTAGAAGTCTGCCACCTTTCTAATCTACTGAGGTCAGTTAGGGCCTTAAAATTATTCTTTTATATCAAGGTTTCAGAAGTCACCATGACAGAGTGAGTTAGCACACTAGGCATTGCACGCATGGTGACCTGGGTTCAATCACCAGCAATCTGTTCTGTTCTTGGGTGTTCGGGGGCCACTCATACCTCGTGCAGCTAGTCAAAAATGAGTAGCTGCTTTAATGTAAGCAGCAACCAATGGCGGAATTATAGGCAAAAATAAGATATTAGGATATTAAAAGATATGGAAAATTCCTATAATTCTGCGCTACCCACTAAAAATTGTGATATCATAACACAAAGAAACACATTTATTATTATTATTTATTTATATCAAGATTTCTCATAAATATATCCAGTTCTCTTATATTAATGTTTCACTGTACTCTGTTTATACTGCAGGAATGTGACACAGAAGTCTTGTTACCCTCACAGTCTAAACAAAGTCTCATTTGCTGGTGTAGCTCTCATTTAAAAATTTAAATCATCATTATTATAACTCTATCACTTGTTCATTGATTTTTTTTTATCACACAACTAGATACTGGCTTCAAACCCAAGACCCAACAAAAAATTGTAATCACAATTTGATTACCATTGTTTTCAAGGGTGTTCCGGTATACTTGTGTTGACTCATAACAGTCATAACCTACATTGTAATTATTGGGGAATAATAAAATTGTGTTGTATTAGCTAAAAAGCAGCTAAAATCTGTAAAACTTCTTTTACAATTACCTGCTCCATGGCTTCTCCGCTACGTATAACACTGACACCACAGTTGCCCCTTTCATATTTCAGTCCATTATAAGTAGCACCTGTAGGAGTGACTATATCCATCTTACTGAATGGTAGCTGATTGAGACTTTCTTCAATGACTAGACGGATCTGAAAAAGAAAAAGATTTATAAAAAATGTATCAGGTGATTTTTTTAAATGATTATATTCCAATGTTAACAACAAATTATATGCATATTACAATGTACTCATTACTCATATTAGCTATACAACATATTCAACTACTCATACTGGCTGCCACAGAAAAAAACAAGTTTATATTAGATATTAACTTATTTTTTATTCACATTATTTTTCTGTGAATCTCCTGAAAAGAATTAATTTGACCCAGGTAGAATATTAGTTCCTAGATTTCTATATTTTTCTTTTTTAGAACAACATGAACTTGGAAGTAGATAGGCCTACAAAAAACACTAGTCCAAATTATGCACATCATCAAGTTTTTAGTTTGAGCTGCTAGATTTGTTTAAAAAAAAAAAAAAAAAAATAGGGAAAAGCTTCTACGTAATTATGTGAGCTTGCAGTGCCTTTCCAGAATTTCATGATATATTATGTTCTTACAATATATTTTGGCAATCAGACAATCACTGCCATCAGATTTCCTGATCAAGTTTATTTTACATAAGTCTTCTCACATTGAGATGTGTAATAAAGCCATACAATAAATAAATCAACAATACCTATTTGAAAAAATTCACAACCTTAATTTGGTTCTTGAACCTTAATTTGGTACACTTAAAAATAAAAGTGGAAAATGAAAATTTCAATATATTTACCAATCTGTCAGCAAAGAATTTGAAATCACTTCTTGATGTATTCCTGTAGCACAAAATACAAGATATTAGTGTGTATTTGATATTTCAATAGATAAAGACTTCTTAAAAATAGGGATTCAAATTTACTAGTAATATTTTGAAGAAAATTCATCTTTATTTTTTTTAATGTCTATTAGATAAGGTATTCTAAGGTTTTTTAATATTATCTAGACTTCTTCACAATAGGGAGTTATAGCTATTCAATGATAAATGTTAGTGTTCATTTTATCACAGGACTCTAAACTTATGATCACTTCATTGCATAAATCAAACTATTCATTGTATAAGACTTATCATTGTATCAATGAGAACAGTTTGAAGTCTATCAAGGATTTTATTAGCTAAAACGTGATACTGGAATCCTGTTTAGAATTTTTAAAAATCCTTTCTTAGTACACACCTGAATACCAGAAAGAGACTCTGTGCCAAATTAGGAGTAATTTGGTAAAGCTTTGAAGTATTATTGATATTCTGAATGGATTAGTTTAGAAGAGTAATGTTGTTTTAGGATAACCTAGATTTCTACATGATAGGGATCCATATTCAATGATGAAATTTACTGTTTTCAAAAGACAATAATGTTGTTTTGTTCGTACTAAATTACTAAATATAGTTTAGCCTGTAAGACTGTACACTTACTTATCCCTCAAGATAGTTTGGAGTTCTCGAACTTGGGCATTGGAAGGCAGGAGTTTTAGATTAGGAATGTCTTCAGTGAGGTTTAGATATTTTGATTTGGTGATGCCCAGACTTAACTCTTCTGTGCTTCCCATAGTGTTCCAAAAACCTGCCACGAGAAATGAGTGAAAAATCAAATGTTTTCTGGAGTAATATAGAAAACTCACGAAATAAATGCAAATCTGATTGAAAAACTGGTAGAAGATTAATCGATGATAAGGAAAAGGAAAAAGTAGAAACTTCAAACTTCGCAGTTTTGAAATTGAGATTTGAGGTTATGTTTACATTTTGCTAGTGATTAAAAAGAATCGTTTACACGCTCCAAAAAGTGAAAATTTAAAAGAGTCGTTAAATAATATCAGTAGTGAAATTTTGTGATTATGAAAGCTAAGGTGGCCACACTGGAGTCAAAAAGTTAAAAAAAAAGCTGCTAAAGTGGGCCGCTTGTTATTATTAGATTGAAACCCATCAAGTAGGGTATAATGTATGACACTTATTATTTGATAAGAGAATCTGTGCGAGGTTTACAGTTCACAGAAGTACTAGTAAAACTGTAATTTTTCCTTTTCTTTCCCTACAGTCAGAAACGCTGGTAACCTAATACCTCACTCACAACATTTCCTGGACGAGTTAACCACCAACGAGCCGGCAGCTTTAGAACTGGGATGTGTGGTCAATGATATACGACACATTATTGTGTGTGGACACTCGGATTGTAAGGTTAGTCAGATCTCTCTGTAAAACTATAGGGTACCAACCAGAGGTACCACCTACCTTTGACCTATCACCTACCTTTATAGGGTCGGGTAGAAGAGATTACCATAGGCAATAACCCTGCCCTTTAGTGAAGAAATAATATGTCTTCATATTATGTTTATATATATTTTTCTATTCTTTTCCTTTTATTGTATATATTGTTTCCATTTTTTCATTGTTAAAATAATTATTTGTATTGTACATTCATACGTCCACATACCTCACCCAGCCTCAGTGGGACCAGGAATAGCCAGCTTCTCGAGGGTTCAAATTTGAATGGTTACCCATCACCCATTCAAGTCCTGGCCTCGCTGGACGTTCCTTAACTTCAGTGACAGAACGAGAACTGGTGTATTCAAAGTGCCATCGACGCTGGCAAATTATTATATTTGTTCCGATTGTAATAATAATAACACACTTTAGTGGAAGGTAAACACCAGGCGAGGTTAATGCTCAAAGCATTTCTACCACTTAACCCTCAGTGTCTTATTTATTATTTTGTGGACACAGACTCAAATTAATGAGGTAAAATTCATGCACTGGGTGGCATTCGAACCAACGGATCCCACCGTTACCTGGATTACCAGACTAGGCCGTTACCTACTAGACTACCAGTGGATGACTAGTAGTTAGACAGTTAAAAACAACAAGGAAGATTGGCTGGGTATACCTTTACGGCCAAGTCATATATATTAATTCAGATTTTTAGTTCCGTTGGGTAGACACCATTTGAAACAATAAAACAGAGCACGCGATTAGCTCAGTGGTTAAACACTCGCTTGCTATGCGGGAGGTCCCGGGTTTGATCCCCCGTGCCGACAAAAATTTGTATTCCTAATCCTTCCGGTGCGCTCGTGTTGACCCAGCACCTAACTTGGAAGTATTGTGTCACCTCTCGCCCATCAGAGGGGAGGCATACTACGGGCTGGGCAGGCTACAACACAGACCACAAGGGTCTATAGTGTGATAGGCCTTGAGGCCAGAGAATATTTATGTCCAACGAGTTTTCCTAAAGTCTAGAATTCCAAATAAAATCAGTTCTATTCCAATAAACTTGAAATGCAGTTTTCTCTTCTAGACTAGAGTATCTAACATATAACATGGTGACAACGCAAATTTTCGTTTTTCAACATAGAATTTAGATTGAAGTACACATTTATTTTTCGTGTTCTATGAGTTTATTTCCTTGATAATGACTAAACCAACGATTGATGACAAAGAAACAACCAATATGTCAATGATTGCTCATTCTATACCAGCTCCAAAGATGTTTGAATGGAAAACTGAGACGATTGCAGAAGATTGGAATATATTCAAATTACAAGTCAATAATTATATGAAATTGACTAGCTTAGATAAACAGCAGGATGACATGAAGATTTCATTTATCATATCTTTGTTCGATAAAGAAATGCTCAAGACGTTCATGACTCTAGAGAAAGATGATGTAAGTACGTTCAAAAAATTATTAGATACATTTGACAGATATATTTTACCTCAAAAGAACATTATCTATGAACGATATTTATTTGGTATTGCGAAACAAGAAACAGGCGAGAGTATAGACAAGTATTACAGCAGAATTAGAAATTTAGCTAGTTCTTGCGAATACAAACAAATGCATGACGAGTTACTCAGAGACCGACTAGTACTTGGAGTTTCAAACTCAGAGTTGAGGAAAAAGTATCTCAATAATTCCAAATTAACTTTGATATCAGCTTTGGAAATAGGAAAATCTTTTGAAGCAACTGAGAAACAATGCCATGTAATCAGCGGTGCTGAAGTAAAAATTCAAGAGGATAAAGAAATATTCAAGTTTTACAAGTCCAATATCAAATCGATTCCGGATAGGAAATGTACTTACTGTGGCAAGAGTCATATTTTCAGAAAAGAACTTTGTCCAGCATTCGGAAAAGTTTGTTCTAATTGTGGCAATTGGAATCATTTCAGTGAAGTTTGTATGCAAAAGAGACCTAAAATTGCGAACTATGTTGAAAACCAGAGCTATGAAGTGGAAACGCCCAGTACTGATAACAATGTTTGGCACATTGGAAGTAGTGACATTAAGAAAAGCCTTATTACCAATCTTACTTTTCTTGTTAATAATGATTTGATTTCCTTTCCGTGCCATATAGACACAGGTGCTACTTGTAATGTAATTAGCCTCAAAGATTTCAGGAAGCTGTGTGGAAATGTCAATCTTGAAAGATCTAGAACCAAACTTGGTGCAATAGGAGGAGAAATTTTATATCCTGTTGGTAAAAAAAGTCTGACTGTTGTACATGAAGGCAACCTGTATGACTTGGAGTTCCAGGTGACCAATAAGAATCATCCACCACTGATCTCTGCAGAATTCTGTACGAAGTTAAATTTGATAGAAGTGAAGGCAGATCTTTGCTACATAGAAAAAAAATACAAAACATATCCTGTAGCACAGCGTAATCTCCCTATGCAAACTTATGAAAACCCTTCTTCACCTTGGTACAGGGTAGGAGCCGACATATTCCAAGTGGAAGATCAGAACTATCTCGTTGTAGTTGATTATTATTCTGATTACTGGGAGATAGAGAAACTTTATTCTTTATCTGCTGAGCAAATAATTTTAATGATGAAAAAAATATTTTCTATACATGGCGTTCCTAATACTTTAATTACAGATAATGGAGTTTTTTTCAGAAATCAAAAGTTTCTAGAATTTTCAAACAATTGGTCGTTTGAACACATAACCTCTTCCCCATTTCACAGTCATGGAAATGGGAAGGCTGAGTCTGCAGTGAAAATTGCCAAAAGTATTATTGAGAAGTGCAGATTTGAGAAGAGAGATCCATTTTCAGCTATTCTTGAATGGAGGAACACTCCAACAGGTGACACAGAAGTTACTCCCTCAGAAAAATTAATGTCAAGGAAAACTAGACCACTCATTCCAACGTTATCTAATCAATTAAAACCTCACATTGTACAAGGTGTTCCTGAGACAGCTGATCTGAGGAAAAGAAAATATAAATTTTATTATGATTGCAAGACCAGGAATCTTCCAAAGTTGAATGTAGGTGAAGGTATTCGAATTCAACCACAACGGAAGAGAGAAGAGTGGAAGCATGGTGATTCTCTCTCCGTCTAAATATTCCACCACTCAGAAGAAGCAGTCGAGAAAGAAGACCACCTGAGAGATTTGCATAATTAAATAATTTTTTATAGAGGGGAAGATGTGATAGGCCTTGAGGCCAGAGAATATTTATGTCCAACGAGTTTTCCTAAAGTCTAGAATTCCAAATAAAATCAGTTCTATTCCAATAAACTTGAAATGCAGTTTTCTCTTCTAGACTAGAGTATCTAACATATAACATATAGTAGCTCCTGTTTCATGGCTACGAAATAAAAACGGCTGTGAAACACTCATCTTTAAAATAAAATAACGAAATAAACCTTTTTAACAGCACATTGCATACCTATTTTATGGTTTTAAAATTTCAAGGCACTATGATTGTTATTTAATTTAACTTCAGTCACAATTTTACTTTAAATTGTTTACTTTCCCTATAATTATTTACCTTCTCTTTCAATATAAATTCCCCTTTAAAAAAAAATACTTTAGGTCATTATACAGGGGATTTTATTTTACGCTTCATTCGCCAGAAATATTAGGAACGAGATACCAATATCAACCTTACCCAGCCAGGGGAGGGCTGGAAGTTTATATGCTGGGAGTAAGAGAGGATTATACTCCCCGGGCATCCCCACCCTACAAAAAAAAGGTCAGTGCCTGATTGGTACTTCTTTTGTAGAACTCCTTGGGTTGGGTGGAAGAGATTGCCAAAGGCAATAACCCCGCCCTTTGGTTAGGACATAATTATATTATGTATAAAAATATTTTTTTTTTTCTTTTTTTTTTTTTCTTTTTACTTCTCTTATATTGTATATTAATTTGTAATTACCTGTGTTGTAAATAATATGTCCAATTAATAAAGTGCAAATAAATAAATAAACTAATTTTTTTTTTCTTTTTTGCAACAGAAAAGTGAGATGTAGTATTAGTGGAAAGATACATACCTCGACATTGTTATTTAACTTTTTTTGGGCTGAATGATGAGGATGAAGATTTTATTTTTTCAATTTAAACCAGTCTATAATAATAGAAGTGCTCCCCTTCTCAATTCCACCCCCAGGCGATGAACCTCCTCCACAAGCTGCGGGACTCGGAGTTCGCCTCCAAGGACAACCGCCGCATCTCGCCCCTCCGCGCCTGGCTGTGCGCCCACGCCTCCACCTCCCTGGAGAAGTACCAGCAGCTCGAGGTGGCCGGCTTCCACACGCCCCTCATCTTTCAGGCGGAGACGCCCCTGCGGAAGTTTGTCGCGTACATTGACCCCGACGATCAGTTCAGCATCGAAGACAAACTGTCGCAGGTGAGTCACCACAGGGTCTGATGGTTGGTGCGGTGGACTGCGCAGCGGGAGATCGGGGTTCGAGACCGGGTCAGGGAGAGAAACAATTTTATTTTTTATTTATTTAACAAACAAAATGAACTGCCAGTCTTTAACTGATTGCTTGACACACAGCATACTCATCAAAAGATCTTGCCTTCATTTTCTTTCATTGATGTTTACTAATTCTCAAATAGAAGCCAAATACAGGGTGCGCCAGAATAACCTGACGAGTTTAAAATGTTAACTAGCCAGCGTCGATGGCATGTTGAATACACCGGTTCCCTTCAGAACACCGAAGTTAAGCGACATCCAGCGAGGTTAAGACTTGGATGGGTGACCATTCAAATTCTAATTCTCGTGACGCTGGCTTTTCCCGGCCCCACTCAGGCTGGGTGAGGTCAATGTGAGTAGCAGGTTTGTGAGTTTCCTGCGAATGGAGGGTAAAACCCCCGTCGTGATATGACCATGGCAGTTGAAAGCGACGTTAAACCCCACTTAAAAAAAAAAAAAAAAAAAAAAAAAAAATGTTAACTATCAAGTCATAACTTGTCGTAGATGGTTGATGTTAGTGTCATTTTGTTTTCAATAAAAGCGGATTTAGTTACAATGGAGTCGTGGACACATGCACATCGTGCTTTTGTTGTAGAGACATTTTTTAAAAGTGGTGATCCTGTGGCAATTACTCACCAGACTTCTCTGCTTGTGACTATTTTCTTTGGGGTTACCTCAAAAGTAAAGTCTATATGCATAAGCCAAGGACTGTAGATGACTTGAAGAGACTAATTGTTCAAGAAATTCGTGCAATACACCTGAATATGCATGAGAAAGTCATGGACAATTTTTCGACCAGAATTGACGAGTGTATCAGAAATGGAGGTAAACATTTGACTAACATTATCTTTCACAAATAATTCAAATATTCAAAAAATCATGTATTAAAATAAATCCGCATGTCTTCTCTTTCAAATAACACAAAAATTATTGTTCTATCTTAAAAATTGCTTGTTTAGTATCATTTTTAAACTCGTCAGGTTATTCTGGCGCACCCTGTAGAATCTTAGAAGCCAAGTAAAAATGGCTTAGGATGGGTCCTCTGTATACAAAAAAAAATATGAAAAATAAAACAAATAATTTATTATAATTATTATTTTTTAAAAAAAATCTTTTTTGGTTAGGGGCCCTCACTTAGGGCTGTAAACTGCATAGTTAAATTATCATATTTGTGTTAAACACAATCACTCAAACTTGTTTTCCTAAATTATTTGTTTGCTTGGAACTTGATCCACCGACCGCCAGATTACAAGTACGTCGCCTTTTCGATCAAGCTACTGAGGTTGGTTACGGCTGTGAGTTGCTTAGCTGGTGATAACCAGATTGTACCCCCATCTGGCAGGCGAGCAAGTAGATATTGTTTATAATAATACTAATCCTTTAGTGGAAGGTAACCACCAGGAGAGGGTAATGCTTCTACCACCTCACCCTCAGAGTCTTATTTGGTCACAAACTCAAATTAATGAGGAAAAATTCATGCACAAGTTAGAGTTCAAACCAATGGATCCCTACCCTATCTGGATTACCAGAGTAGGGCGTCACTTGACCACCAGTGCACATTGTTTCATTGTATCGTACCATTTTTTTTTTTTTTTAGTATTGTTCATCAAATGTTATTTTTTTTAAACTCTGATAAAAATAATAATAATTAAACCTTAATTCGTCACAAACCTTTGTTGTATAATAAACATCAATAAAAATTGAAGAGGCCAGGGAAAAGATGAATGTCCATTTTTTTTGATTTCGAGATAATTCAATTTTAAGTTTGTAAACTTTTGGACTCTCATCTTTCAAGATCATGGACTCTCATCATCTTTCTTCCCTACAAGCGATGTGACTCTCATCTTTCTTCCCCTGACCGCATGATTTAAAAATGTAAATATCTACTCACCCTCAACCTTATTCCATATTTTTAACATGTCTACGTATTTTTACACTATCAAAGGACTTTAATTCGTATCTAACTCAATTTTCGAAATTTTGGACCTTCATCCTTCTTCCCCTGTGTTCTTCAATTATTGTTAAAGTAAAACATTAATAAAAATAATGGCACCATTCCCCCCCCCAGATCAACTGTCTCCAGCAAGTCCAGAACATCGCCAGCTACGGGTTCCTGAGGAGGCGGCTTGAGGCCAATGACTTGCACATCCACGCTCTCTGGTTCGACATCTACTCGGGCGACATTTTCTACTTCAGCCGCCAGGCCAAGCGCTTCGTCGAAATCAACGAGACGAGTCTCGACGGTCTCATTCGGGAGGTGACCAAGTATTATTCTTGATGACCAAATATTGTTCTTAATAATAATAATTCCGTGTCCGTGAGACAGGTATTGATACCTAAATCACGGTGGTGAGAGGATTATATGGACGCCCAGATCTAATGTCTAGGCTCCTTTCATGTCCATTGATTCTATTTAGTTTTAACTCAAGGGACAGAAAATCTTTTCTCTTAAGTTTATCCAGATTTCTCATATACATGGGGTGACCAAATATTATTCTTGATGACCAAAATATTGTTGTTGATGACCAAAATATTGTTGTTGATGACCAAATATTGTTCTTGATGACCAAATATTGTTCTTGATGACCAAATATTACTTTTGATGACCAAATATTGTCAAACCTGGATAAACCAAACTAGCACACGAATAGCTCAGTGGTTTAGCACTCGCTTGCCATGCGGAAGGTCCCGGGTTCGAACCCCCGCGCCGACAAAAATTGTACTAAAAATTTGGTTACAGTCGTTTGTAAGGGATACCTTCCGGCGCGCTCGTGTTGAGCCAGCACCTAAATGGGAAGTATTGTGTCACTTCTCGCCCATCAGAGGGGAGGCATATCATTTTACCCGTCTAAGACAGCACGAAAATCGAGACTTAGCCCCACACAGGTTTTACAAAATCGTCTATTGATTCCACCCTTAGGGCGGAATTAATAGACGTTTTGTAATCCCTCTGTGGCGCTTAGTTACGAATTGCGTACTGTGTAAGATAGGGAAAACCGACGCTTAACAATGACTTGTGATATAGAATTTGTCTAGTGATGTCGGCCTTAGTGTTTTTAATGAAAGTACCTAGTGACCAAATATGTACCTATTACTCACATTATGACAAATGTCCGAATATTATGACAAAGTATTACTCAAAATCAAATTTTAGATAATATTTTTCTTCTGAATAGTGGAGATTGTAAATCAATTTTTTATACCTATTGTTTTTTTAAGACTCGAACGAAAATTTGACTGTCTCGTTTAAAAAAAAGTCAGGTGAAGAAATATTATTTTCAGTCTGATGATACATCATTTTGACCAGGTTTTATTTAGCAGATATTATTATTTTATTTTCATACAAACATATGAAATACTTTAAAAAAGTTTGTTTTATAGTGTGCTTATTTTATATGTAACTATACATATTAAGTATGCCAAATTTAATTATTTATTTCTTACCTCTTCCAAGAAATTTTCAACACCTACAATTTTTTAAGGTAGAAATTTTTTCCTGGATAGGTAGATCTTTAAATACCTATTACATAGTTAAGTAATCAATTATTGCATTATACTTCTAATAATGTAAACGATTTTTATATCAATTTATTTTTCCTAAAAGGAAGATCAAATAAAAAAGACTGTCTTTTAAAAAAATAAAGTACCTAGAATTTTTATTTTTCTTGTAAACTAAAAATAGGTTTTTTTCAGGATTTACGTAACCTTTGTCATCTCCACTGAAAAGTGCGTTTGTCATCTCCTCTGAAAAGTGCATTTGTGATCTCTTCTGAAAAAATCCCAAGAATTACCAATTGAAAATCAGTTTTCAGTGTCAAAACACGTTTTCATTTATTTTAGTACTCTCTATTTTTCTTATTTAAAAACGAATGGTTCTTGAACCCAAAAGTAATCTAATATATTCAATGTATATCTAGTGTATACTTTGCCAAAAACACCAAAAATTTCCGTTTCCGGAATAACATGGATGTAAAGGTACCTAAAGTGCCCCGAAGTAATGCAAAAGCGGTTCAGAGGGACAATTACCTTTTAAAAAAATGTATAAACTTATAATATGCATGTATAATGTATATCTGCATGATGGTACTGTACCCGTATGTATATTCCACAGAATCTATACACCAGTTTATATATCCTATCTATATCTACATCATGATGGTACTATGTATATTCCACAGAATCTATGTACCAGTTTATATATCCTATGTACAAACTTATATACCTGGCTCATGATGGTACACTGACGGAGTAGGTCACTCAACGTTGTTAACCTACTTTGGTTCTGGTGCTGGTTGTAGTGGTGTAGTGGTTTACCGGTGCTCCCCCTCGTGCCATGAGCTGTACGGAAGCTCTGTTTTTTTTTTTTTTTTTTTTTTTTACTTATATCAATAATAATAGTTTATTTATTTATTTTCTTTATAAAGAAACATTTATAAAAAGGTACTTCTCCTAAGCTTTGAAGAGCTTCTAAGAGATTCCTGTTTCCTATATTCCGTTTCAGAAACAGTCTCCACTCTCATAATCTTCAAATCTCCCTTTCAACTGTCACACAACGCAATCTGATTGGTTAATTTGAACGCAACAACCAATCAGAGTGCGCTGTGGGTATTCGAGGATTTGGAGACTTTGGAGAGTGTTTCTGGAATTTGCTATACATTTTAGGTTTAAGTGAATCCCTTCTTATTGTCTGTCCCGGTAGCTCAGTGGTAAAGGCTGGACCCTGTGAATCCAGATATTCCAGAGGTCGCGGGTTCGAAACCCAGCCGGGACATGACAAGTTATCCTCCCCATTTGGGGATTTTTAACAGATAATAGTAATAATTCTCCTTAGTGGAAGGTAACCACCAGGCGAGGTTAATACTCAAAGCATTTCCTACCACCTAACCCTCACAATCTTTTATTATTATGTGGTAATATTCTCAAATAAGTTAGGAAAAAATCATGCACTGGGTGGGATTCGAACCAACGGATCAATACGATACCTGGATTACCAGACTAGCGCCTTTACCACTTGACTACCAGTGCACGATATAATACGTATTGGGCTTACTGCTGGAATAATGGGACTTTATAGTCCTAATCGGGCAGTAGAAATAGGGCGGTCTTATTATTATTAAATTTTAATACAGATTGTCAGCGCAAGAAACAAAGTCCCATTATTTTGTGGTTGTCTGATGGCAGGTAGTTAGTCAGTGGTTGAATGGAAGAGCTGACATGTGAGCAATTTACCAGATAAAAAAAGAGAGAAAAAACCTCTTTATTTAAAAAATACTTAAAAATAAATTAACAATAAACAAAGATTCCTTAAAATCTTCACAACAGACACAAACTTTAAACTGTTAGCAAAAAGGAACTCAGTCCTACGCAAGCGCTGGCAGTTTATAAAAAAGTGTTTGTGACTGTAAAAAAAAAATGTTTCAAAGAAAAAAGCGAGCAAGCATCGTGCAATCCACTTTCTTCCTCCGTCGATTCCTCCACTTCCCCATGCATCACGAAAAGAGGCGAAGTTATTTCATGAGGTTGTTCTCTTCTGGTTTGATACCTTGGCATTCAACTTGGGCTGAAACCTCATCGAACAGTTCAAACCATATTGAACTTTGGGCTCAGAGCCGAGAGCTGAACTTTGGACTTCTGCCGGAACATGCAATGGCTTTTACCCGGGAGATAAGGACGCACCCATCCTATTTCTATCACCTTTGTCTTTTGCAACTGAGGTGCCAGGCGGTCGCGGAGAGTTGGCGGAGAGGATAGCGCGGCAGTCTGTGAACCCTTGGGTTGTGGGTTCGATTCCGATCTGGGGATTTTTTTTATATTATGTAATATCCAATGAAACTCTTTTTTGGGGAGTTTATTAAATTGACTTCTGTGTCTTGATCGATAAGGCGGCGGACTTGTAACCTGGAGATCGGTGGTTCAAGTCCCAGTTTCAACGTGGATTTATCAAAGCTAATTTGAGTAGTAGATATCACGAAAGTGTTAAACATAAATTAATATGGTAACTTTTTATTTAAGGAAATGATTTTATTTAAAATGTCAAAAGTAATAAAGAAAAATATATTTGGGTTCTTCAATGTTTCGTCTTAAAGCTAATAATAAAGGTCCCGGGTTCGATCCCCCGTGTCGACAAAAATTTGTATTTTTTAATTTGGTTACAATTGTTTGTAAGGGACACCTTCCGGTGCGCTCGTGTGGACCCAGCACCTAAATGGGAAATAATGTGTTGCTTCTCGTCCATCAGAGGGGAGGCATACCATGGGATGGGAAATGGGAAGGCTACAACATAGGCCACAAGCGTTTACAATAGCTGCTGTTTCATGGCTACGAAATAATAAATGCTGTGAAACACTTATCTTTTCTTTAAAAAAACTTGGATTCTACTTCCAAATAATAATATAATAATAATAATATCGCCTTAATAATAAAAAAGGCTGTGAAACACCAATGAAAAAAAATATACTCATCTTTAATTCAACACATTTTATAACTTAGATAGGTACTTCAAATCGCCAAAAAATTCTCATATCGGAAATCAAACCCACGTCCTAAAGATCCCAAGACCAAGGCCAATCACACAGCACAATGACTGCTATATACTTAGCTATTCACTACAGGTATAGGTATACACATCTGTAAATACCTGTATCAAATATATATACCTGTGTAGAGTGTATAGATATTATCTATCTATACAGGTATATAGATTCCTAACTCAAGAAGTCAGAAGTGCCTGGTCTACTTACACTCAGAGCCATGGAACTACTTTCTCCTCAGTACCAGGACCGGATGTGTCAGAGTAGGCCAGGCGCGGTCGAGACAAGATCCTGAAGTAGGTCATCAGAAAATTAGGAGAACTAGAGATGAAAAGAAAATAAGGAGAGTCTAATGGCGGAATTGATAGACGTTTTCCTGATACCTCTGTCGCGCTAAGTCACGGATTGCGTACTGTGTAAGATAGGGAAAACTGACTCTTAGCAATGACTAAGTTATAGAATTTGTCTATTAATTTCGCCCCAATTGGTCCAGAAATGTTATCAGCTCAATTTTGACAAAACCGTCCGAAAACAATATTAGTAATAGAAAGTAAAAAAACGTAATAATTCCGATAAGCCTCCGTGACCTAACGGTTGTGACTTCTGCCCGTAGTCCAGAGATCCCGAGTTCGATTCCCGGTTGGGGCAGACTTTTCGAAGAGAATTCTGTTCCCTTCAAACACGTGAGGCTGACATTTTCAGTCCTACCCACTACCCAGGCTAAGTGATGTTAATGTGGGTAGCTGGTAAGGTTCCCAACGAATGGAGGGTAAAACTCTCGTCCTGACTCATATCAGGGCGATCAGACCGCCGCCCCATCGATCGAGCTACTGTGGTCGGTATTGGGCAGTATATAATATATCTACCTTGCCTTTATCCCATATTAGCTTATGTTGCCATTGGGGTCGGCATTGTTCAACCTCATGGTTGAAATTGGTAGGGTGGAGCACTTTTTTTTTACGGCTTGGATGCTCTTCCGAACGCCAACGATTCTATTTGATTTAAACGTTCTGATCAGGACGGGGGTGTTACCCTCCATTCGCTGGGGATCGTACCAGCTACCCACATTAACCTCACGGAGCCTGGGTAGGGTCGGAAATGACAGTCTCACGTCTTTGGAGGGTACAGAATTTTCTTCGAAAAGTCTGCCCCAACCGGTAGTCGAACTCGGGATCTCTGGGCTACGGGCAGTAGTCACAACCGTTACGCCACGGAGGCTGGACAGTACTTACATAAAATATGTATGTAGGGAATACAAGATTTTAAGTATGCATGTAATAAAATTGAGGTGTTGATCATTCAAGGGACCCTACCTGTGTTCCTAAATCAGGAATCCCCGAGTCTTCTCAGCTTATTATTCTTACACTCTGCCTCCGGCAAATCGATTAGAACATTAGAGGATAAGTCATAAATACATTCATACAGGGTCATCTGGAAGGTAGTCTTCTTCATGGATTTTTTTTTATTTTTTATTATTATTATCTATTTTATTATTATCTTTATTATTATTATTATTATTATTATCATCTGACCTGGTATTATTATAAGGGTTAGAACATCTGTATTTATATTGTATTCATTACTTGGTGCGGAAGAGAATGCTAAAGTAATTATCACCACCCTTGGTCAGACTTTGTTTAACTTTAATTAATTATACCCTTTCACTGTACCTGTATGTAAAAATTGTAAATCAAAATTGATAAAACTTGTTTAATAATAATAATAAATAATACTTCCTATGAATTTATAATTTATATTGACCACTAACTTTTTACTTATACGCTGAGATCTTGTGAACGGTACACCTGATTTTCATGAAATTTTGCATGTGCGTAATAGTGTTTCACATAGCTCATTTGAAAATAATGTTTAATATAATATGATTTAGCTCTGATATTTAAGAAAATTCCAATTTTTGGACAAAAAAGTACAAAAAAAAGGTCTACGACTTGTTCATACAGAATTTTTTGTGGGGTCTAGAATGTAAAAAAACGGTATTTTACAATAGAAAACAAATTTGAACGGTTTGAATTATACGGTATTGGAGATACACGCGATTTAATTTAAAATCTCAAAATTGCCACATGTATACAATGTGAATCAATCACGAGTTGGCATTACGACCAAACCCAGGCTGAGTGAGGTTAATGTGGGTAACAGGTTTGAGAGTTTCCTTTGCGACTGGAGAGTAACACCCTCGTCGTGATATGACCATGCAGTTGAAAGCGACGTTAAACCCAAAAAAATAAAAATATTTAGAACGATTAAACATTAAAATCATAAGCAGATCCACAATTCATTGAGAAAGACTTCATCTTGACTCCGTATTAGCCCAAGGGTATCTCACAATTAGACACTTGTATTAGAAGTGTACATATCTTGTGTAGTGTACACATCTTGCGTCCGACCCCCCGGGGGTCTTCTCAATTTTATGCTCGGAACTGGCCAGGCAAAGCCTCATGAGGAATAAGTAGTTATCACATTTGTGTTCATCACTTTCATGATATACACAACTACTCAAACTCGCTTTACTAAATCTACGCTGACACCGCGACTTGAACCACCGACCTGTAGGTTACAAGTCCGCCGCCTTATCGATCATGCTAACAAGGTCGATGTTGAGGAATAAGTAGTCAGGTACTTGTCTTTTCATCGGCCTCAGTAGCTTGATCGATAAGGCGGCGGACTCGTAAACGTGGAGGTCGGTGGTTCGAGTCCCAAGTCCTAACCACAATGGACGTTGCTTAACTTCAGTGATAGAACGAGAACTGGTGTATTCAACATGCCATCGACGCCTGATTTAACATACATAACATTCAACATATCTAAAAGTCAACGATAGCAAGTTCCTCCCCGACCTTTTTTTAATGCACCTATGTGTGTTAAATCCTAATTTAACACCAGTCCTAACTGGTGGACATTGTGCACTGGTAGTCAAGTGGTTAATGCAATAGTCTGGTAATCCAGGAAGCGTAGGAATCCGTTGGTTTGAATCCCACCCAGTGCATGCATTTTTCCTCATTAATTTGAGTTTTTGACCACATAATAATAAGACTCTGAGGGTTAGGTGGTAGAAAATGCTATGGTCATTAACATCGCCTCGTGGCTACCTTTCACTAAAGAGTGTTATTGTTATCATAAGACTGAGTTGCTAGTACACTGACTTGACTGGTCTAAGAAATGGTTTCTAGCATGGATAAATAAGAAATAGAGACGTCATAACGTATATCTCATGGGTAATATATCTGTCCCCTAACAAACTGTCCAACATGGCTACTGTAATTACCTTCAAAAGAATGTAAGAAGAAAAATTAATTTGTTATTGTTGTGATTTACTCTGTTTTAAAACTAACAAAGATGGCCGATTTAGGAGAACAGGTTAGAGGAATTACGAGTCCTCCATTCCTTTTATCTCCATGGTTTTGGTTTTTTACAGATTTTAATCTTGTTTTTATAACTCAGCCCTCGTTCTTCTTCTGCACTGGTTGTAAAGTGGTTAACGCGCTAGTCTGGTAATCCAGGTAGCGTAGGGATCCACTGGTTCGAATCTCATCGAACGCATGATTTTTTTTATTTAATTTATTTATTTATTTAATAACAAAATAACTTATACAAAGGTATTTTTCCTAAGCTAAAGCTTCTAAAAATTTTACTTAGTAAATTTAATTCTTGAACACATAATAATAAGACTCTGAGGGTTAGGTGGTAGACATTGCTTTGAGCATTAACCTCGACTGGTGGTTACCTTCCCCTAAAGAGTGTTATTATTATTAATCCTTTTAGGTTCCTTCATAATATGACCATGCACGTTAAAAGTGACGTCGAACCAAAAAAAAATCCTTGAGGAATTTTACTAACGCTACAAATTTTGATTAATAAAAAATAAAAACCAATAAAAGTAGCAGAAATGTAATAAAAAGGAGGTGTATCTCATCTTGTGTCAGTGCTAATGATTTTAAAGCCTCATCTTGTATATCCTAGTCATTATTATTATTATTATTATTATTATACAATTCTTTATTAGATACAAAAGGACATTATGTACATACAAATAATAATTTTAACAGTGAAAAAAGTCATCAGGGGCGGCTGGTGTTAAAATGTTTGGGGCTGCTGCCACATTAACTGGACTAAACTGGGATTTATGGAGTCGTTCTCTTGATGGTACCTAACGAGTGCGAGTTTGATTAACATGTCAATCAATATAATTATAAATTAATTCTTCTGGAAATGTGTAATGATTTTCACTGTGTACGATCTAGGACTTGAGATATTGGTCGCTTTTTGTTTTTTTGTTTGTTTTTGTTTTTTTTTTGTCTGGGGGTGCTGCAGCTCTTTAGCACCGGCCGCGCCTGCTAGGCATATAATAAAGTTTAAAAAAATGTTCTATAGATCAGTATAATTTTTGACATTAATTTATAGGTTGATAATACCTACTTTAATAGTAAAAAATATGACATCAACGTTAGTTGAATGGGTCAGAACTAGTTATTTCTGTCCAAAATTGTTAAATAGAATTAAGAGAAGCTGACACGGATAAGGAGATATTAAATTTAACCTATAAAGACGCATTTTTTAAAAATTGGGTTAATCGTCGCTTTTAACTGCATCGTCATATCACCACAGGGGTGTTAGCATCCATTCGCAGGAAACTCTCAAACCTGCTACCCACATTAAGCTCACCTAGCCTGGTTTCGGCCGGAATGCCAGCATCACGAAGTCTTCACCTCACTGAACGTTGGTTAGCTTCGGTGATCCTACGAGAACCGGTGCACTCAACGCGGCATGGACTCAAGTAACCGATCTATATCTTAAGAATCCACCTTACGATGGACCTACTGAAATCGGAGCCTGGACTATATGACGTGTTATCTCTCACATAATTATTTCTTATCTATTTCGATATAGATCTTTAGGCGGGCTAAATCCTCAGGCAAGATTTTAGGTGACAATATTTGACAAAATATTCTCGAAGGATTTTCCATAGATTTCAGGGTTTTTTGTTACTCAATATCTTTTCTGTGGAATAACTTGTGTCCTAAGGATTCACAATAATTTCAATTTATTTGATGAATTCTGCATCTTCATTATTAATGTACATTTTTGAAATTATTTTTAATTGTTGGAACTAAATAATATTGATAAGTGATAACATACATATTAAATCATTTTATTGTTCGTGAAAAAAAAAAACATTATTTTGTTCGATTATTTTTAAAAATCATTAATAATATCTTTTAGTTCGTAGTTACCTTATTTTTTAAAATGAAAATCCCAAACTGTTATGACTAGGTAATATTTTTAGTGTTAGATCTTTCAATGTGTGTGTGATAATCTAATTTTATAATTACGACTATTGACATCTTCCGATATCTATTCTAAAATCCCAGACCAAATTCTTAGATTTCCAAGTGCAAAAGTTTTTAAAATCTACCCTTTTAAGATTGAAAAAAAATGACATAAAAATATCAGCACACAAGTGCTTTAGGTCTTCTCCCATTTTGTTAAGTGGGTAGACTTTAATAATAATAATACTCTTTAGTGGAAGGTAACCACCAGGCGAGCTCACAGCATTTTCTACCACCTAACCCTCAAGGACCGGTCTCTCATTGAATCTTGGCGGTAGACTTTTGGGACTTTCGTGAATTTTTGACCACATCTTTTGCTGAGATACTTATTGTCTGTCACCATGGAAACCAAAGTCTCCTGTGTTCTACTTGCTATCGCACTAGTCGCTGTACAAAATGACGCCGCTAACTTACGTGAGTATTATTATTATTATTATTATTATTTTACACTTTATCAGTATATCAGTATAAACAGAAAAGTGAGAAGTTGTACTAGATGTACATGATTATCAGAACATACCTGGACAGCTGTTTCGAGCTTATTAAATTTGCTCTCATCAGCAGGTAATAGTTCTGAATATTCATGCCATCAACTAACTTCTCTATTTTAATCAGTATAAACAGAAAAGTTATTAGATATAAATGGACATAATGTATTTATTATCTGACCTGGTTGCAGGGTTTTCAGTGAAACCCTTACAATTAGCACTGCGACCTAATTACATCTATTGTGACCAGTTGATTCTATTTGGTTTTAACGTCCTGACTGAGATATAGATAGTCAGGACGGGGGTTTTACCCTCCATTCGCTGGGAATCGTTCCACGTACCAGCTACCCACATTCACCTCACCCAGCCTGGGTAGGGCCGGCCTCACGTGTTTGGATGGAACAGAATTTTCGTCGAAAAGTCTGCTCCGACCGGGAGTTGAACTCGGGAACTCTAGTGGAAGGTAACTCTGGACTACGGGCAGTAGTCACAACCATTACGCCACGGAGGGTTAGTGGAAGGTAACCAGCAGGCGAGGTTAATGCTCAACCCATTTTCTACCACCTAACCCTCAGAGTCTTATTATTATGTGGTCACAAACTCAAATTAATGAGGAAAAATTCATGCACTGCGTGGGAATCGAACCAACGGATCCCTACGCTACCTGGATAACCTGACTAGCGCAACCACATCGATTGTAAAAATTATAGGTAAGCATTATACATACACGGTAACTAGCTAAAATCCGGCACTTTGTCACCGTTGAGGTTTTTGCCGGTGGGTGCCGTTCTATATTTTTGGAATTTTTAAAAATCCTAGTACACACCAGACTTTGCCTCAAAGTCATCCAGCCGTTTCTAGTTCTGTTGAATTTATTTATGAATGAATGAATATAGAGAAAATACAAAAACTGTTGTGGGTAGCTCAGCATGGGTAGCTCAGCTCAACCGAACTCCGTGGCTCATTGGTTAAGAGTATTGGTTACTGACCCGGAGGTTCAAATCTCGGCCGGAGCGGAAAATTCTGACCAAGTTTTTCAGTTTCCAGAGTGGCATGGATGTAAAGGTAGAGTGCCCTGTTGAATAGTGTTGAAGTGATGTGAAAGCGGATCCGGGGCACAACTACCTTGAAAAGAAAAATAATAATAAAGTTAAAGTTCGTTATCATATTTGTGTTAATCACTTTCGTGCTATCACAACTACTCGAACTCGCTTTATTAAATCGACGCTGAAACCGGGACTTGAACCACCGACCTCCAGGTTACAAGTCCGCCGCCTTATCGATCAAGCTACTGAGGTCGGTTCATGTTTATAATAGATTAGGCAATCATGGCTGTTGTTCATTTTACTTCCAAGAAATTAATTTCTAATATTAGAAATTGGAAGTATTGTGTTTTTTTCATGTCCAAATAAGTCGGTAAAAAAAATAACGCAGCATTATTTGGAGGGGTGAGAAACATAGTGGTGTAAGTCCAAAAAAATTAAAAATGGGTTCATGTTAAAAACTAACTCCCCAGGCCGAGTTCTTTTCAGAAAAATACTGGAGTAAGTACCCATTTTATAAGCGATACTTACTCCAGTATTTTTTTGAAAAGAACTCGGCCTGGGGAGTTAGTTTTTAACATGAACCCATTTTTAATTTCTTTTGGACTTACACCACTATGTTTCTCACCCTCCATTTACGAAACTGGTTTTCAGCCTCCTACTTCAAGCCCTGCAAGAGGGACAGCCCCTCCCTCAACAGTTGCGTGGTGCAGGTCATCAACTCTCTCAAGCCTCGCTTCGGCCAGGGCCTGCCCGAGCTTCGGATCCCAGTTTTGGAACCCCTGACCATTCCCTCGTCACTCTGGACAGCTCCACCAGCCAGGTGGTCAACTTCAAGGCTACCTTCACGAACATGAAGGTGCACGGGGCGAGGAATTTGGACGTGAGAGATGCCAAGTAAGACGCTAATAATAATAATTCCGTGTCCGTGAGATAGGTATTGATTCCTAAATCACGGTGGTGAGAGGATTATATGGACGCCCAGATCTAATGTCTAGGCTCCTTTCATGTCCATTGATTCTATTTGGTTTTAACGTCCTGACTTGAGGTAGACAGGACGGGGGTTTTACCCTCCATTCGCTGGGAATCGTACCAGCTAACCACATTATCCTCACCCAGCCTTGGTAGGGCCGGAATTGCCAGCCTCACATGTTCGGACGGAACAGAATTTTTTGTGCGAAAAGTCTGCTCCAACCGGGAATCGAACTTAGGATCTCTGGACTACGGGCAGTAGTCACAACCGTTACACCACGGAGTAAGACGCTGAAATTAATTAAATGGTTTATTAATTTTATCTAGATATGAAGGCTACCTTCAAGAACATGAAGGTGCACGGGGCGAGGAATTTGGACGTGAGAGATGCCAAGTAAGACGCTGAAATTAATTAAATGGTTTATTAATTTTATCTAGGTACTAGCGGGCTGTCGCCCGCTTTGCGAGCCGAGGCATGGCCGTGAAAGCAAAAAGTGCTTTTTCGCCAATGGCAGGTGTTGTAGTGGGAATTTCGAAAAATCCCGTCTTATTGCACATCTAGACTATGCTACCTACCAAATTTCAGCTTCCTAGGACTTACCAGTTCGGAGAAACAGTGATGATCAGTCAGTCAATGACTTTGACATTTATATATTAAGATGAAGGCTACCTTCAAGAACATGAAGGTGCACGGGTATTGTAGATATGTATGCCTTGTATCAAATAAAGCATTCAATAATAATAATATTAATTAAACTATTCAATTCATTCACCTATTAAGGGCTTGAATGTTACCAATATTTTGGTAACAGTCAACCCGTTATTTTGTTCTTATTGTACACTAGTCTGACTTGTTAAGATTGGCCTGTCTCCTACGTGTACTGTTTCCATTCCTCTGGTGAACTGGTATTCTCCTCTTGAAAGTGTCTCAGCCAGGCATTTACTGTAACTTGGCGACTTGGTGTAAATTAGTTCATTTAATAAATAATTGTTATAAAATAAGCCTGTTTGTTGTTACAGTAAAAATTGCAGTTTTTGTAACTATTGTTTTTGTTTGTTGCAACGTATTGTCACGAAAAATGCTTGTGATTGAATAAATAATACTATACAATATGGTGTAGAGAACTTGTATTTTTATTGGTACATAACAAATTTAGTTTCTGTGTAACATAAATAATTTTTTCAACTTCTCCTTCCAAAAACTTCTTCGTAATGTGTGGTCTTAGACGTTAACATCGAGTGTCAACATAAGGTCCTTCTCCTGGACCTCTGTTCCTGCTTCCACCAGGATATCCTTCACCTCTCCAGTGACAGGTGAATGCACGAGGACTTCCGTCTTCATAACGGTGAGCACCACCAGAAGGTCTCCTTGCTTCACACGCTGGCCGGACTGGACCTTCACTTCAACAATATGCCCTGGCATGGGGGCACCAATCTCGCCTGGAGTATTCTCATCTGCCTGGGAGCGCAGCTTCATGTGGTCTGCAGCTTCCTCATCTCTCACCAGTGCAGTTCTGGTCTGACCGTTGTAGAGGAAGAACGCGGTTCTCTCACCAAACTTGTTCACACTTGATGAAACTCCCAGAGCTTCAATGTGAGCAATGTTGCCCTCATCGAATTCAACCGTAAATTCTTCTCCTATCGGAGGACCAGGCAGAAAAATTCTAGTTGGGAGTTTGTCGGTCCGACCATAAGCTTCTCTGAACTTGAGGAACTTTTTTGTTTCCTCTGGAAACATGAGCAGGTTACAAATAGTCGCAGCTTTGTAATCGGCATCGCCCTGCAGCACCAAATCACCAAGTGATATGTCACTTGAGGAGGGAACTTTCATGAGAACATTCGATCCCACTTTGGCCAATACCTTAGACTGTATCTGTTTTGGTAATCCTTTATACGGTTCACCTATAGAACCTTGAAAATATTCTATGACAGACCGGGGAAATTGCAACGTCTCGGCATTTTTAATGACGTCTTGGTAACTGAGTTCATTTCGTGCCATAAAGAGAGCCAAATCCCCCACAATCTTGGAGGCGGGTGTCACTTTGATAATGTCTCCAAGGATGAAATTGGCATCCACGTATGCTCGCTTCACTTTTTCAAAATCTAGGCCAAAGGAAGTCGCTTGGAAATAAAAGTTGGAGTACTGACCCCCGGGAATCTCATAAAGATAAGTTTCGGAACTGGAAGATTTCAGATCCGTAAATTCGAATGGTGCATATAGGTTTCGCATTTTTGACCAGTAAGAATTGTACTTTGAAATATCACTGAGGTTGATACCACAGGCTCGTTTCGTATGAGCCAAGCAGGCCGCGATGGTTCCCATGGCAGGTTGAGAGGACTTCCCTGACATGCTATCTGCACAGACATCCACCACATCCGCGCCTGCCTCCGCACAGGCTAGCATGCTGGCCACGCCCGTGCCTGCTGTGTCATGCGTGTGTACATGCAGCAAGATGTGAGGGTACTTCTCCCGCAGTAAACTGATCAACAGCTTGGCAGCTTGTGGCTTCATTAGTCCGGCCATGTCTTTAACACATAATGCATTAATACCACCAGACTTGACTAGTTGGTCTGCAAGATCCTCATAATATTTGAGTGTGTATTTCTTACTAGGATCTGTGAGATCTCCTGCATAGCATATGGTCGCCTCTACAAGAACACTGCCACCGCCTGCTCTGGTGATCGCGTTGACGCCACTCATTAGATGAGGTACGTTGTTGAGCGGATCAAACACTCGAAATATATCTATTCCACCAGACACTGCCAGACGGCAGAAAGTATCGACATCACCCAAGTCATAGTACTGATAGCCCACCAAGCTTTTGCCGCGGAGTAACATTTGGAACGGAATGTTCGGTATCAATTCTCTAAGCTCATGAAGTCTTTGCCATGGACATTCGTAAAGATACTTGAGGCTGGTGTGGAAAATGGCGCCGCCCCACATCTCTATCGCATACAAGTTGTGAAACTTATGAGACACATAAGGCGACACTTTCTTCAAATCATGAGTTCGGACTCGGGTCGCCAACAACGACTGATGTGCATCTCTGAACGTTGTGTCCATCAGGAGCACGGGCTCAAGTCTCCTCATGTGTTCTACAAACATATCTACACCACATTGTTTCAAGAGTGGGCGAAAACCTTTTCGTTCTTTCGAAGGAAGTAAATACTTGTCCTCTGGGTCGGCCGTGACGTTGTAAAACGCAGTTTGCGTCATGCTGTTACACGTTTCTATGCTAAACGCTATCTCAGGGTCTATATTTGGTATATTACACTTACATAAGAAATGTGTTTTTGGTCCATTTACCATGACATCTGCCAGGAATTGAAGTATCTTCTGTCCTTTACCTCGGTGTTTAAAGTCAGTCCTCGCAAGAAGGTCGGGGTTCTCATCAATGAATGTTGTATGCAGTGCTTTACCGCTGAGGAATTTTTCATTCTCAAATACGTTCAAAAGAAATGGTAGATTCGTCACGATACCACTGGCTCTAGTTTCCAACAAAGCTCTCTTCATTTTCTCACAACTGGAATGAAAGTTCGATCCATAGCTGATGATTTTGGCTAGTAAGGAGTCATAATCAGGCGAAATATACTGACCAGAGTATGGGCTAGAGCTGTCCAAACGAATGCCGTACCCTGCAGGAGCTGCAAAGTAATCCAGTCTTCCCGTGCTGGGCTGGAAGTTCCTTGTTGGATCCTCTGTTCTCAGGTGACACTGGATGGCGCATCCATGTTCTGTGATGGTCTCCTGTGTTAGACCCAACTCGGACAGAGACATGCCCTGGGCTATTCTAATCTGTGACTGTACGATGTCCACTTTCGTGATTTCTTCAGTTAGCGTGTGTTCTACCTGAAGGCGCGGATTCACTTCTATGAAGTAGAAATCGTTCTCTTGATCCACTAAAAACTCTATGGTTCCTGCACTTGAGTAACCGATACTCCGACCCAAGTGGACTGACATTTCCGTCATTTTTTTCCGAACATCTTCACGCAGGTCTTGCGCCGGTGCTACTTGGATCACCTTCTGATATCTTCTCTGCATTGAGCAGTCCCGCTCGTACAGATGCGAGACGTTGCCTTGCTTGTCTCCCAGGATCTGAACTTCTATGTGCCGGGGTGACTCGATGTATCTCTCAACCAGCATTTCGTCTTTTCCAAAATCGGCAAGTGCTTCATGGCGGGCTCGCACGAAATTCTCCTCAATCTGATCCTCGTGGCGGACAAGTCTCATGCCTTTGCCGCCGCCACCATACGCCGCCTTCAGTATGATCGGGAAGCCAAACTCTCTGCAGAAATCCTTCACTCCCTGCACATCAGTGATTGGGTCAGTGGTTCCTGGAAAATGAAATTCATTTATGAATGCGAAATACTATCTCCACCCATCATGTCTATTCATAACTTTCTGTGATATTTAGATATTATACAAATAATACAAAACCAACCAACCTCAACCATGAGAGTTGAACAACGTGACCCTGTTAAGCGGAAAGACAGAGTAAAAGAAGAAGAAGATACAAATAATACAAAAAAATATGTGTTATTTTTCATGTTCTTTCCCAAATTCAATTGTTCCCAATAGATCGTGTCCTATCAGAACTTTTTAGGACACGATGTTTAACTTTTATGCGGCATATGCGGTGATATTTAACGTAAAATACTGGTGATCCTCAATAAATTTTTGATGGGGTGACATTGCCGGATGCGTTTTCCAGCCTTGCTTCTTGTAAGTCTTGGTTCCTGGGTCCCCAATGGCAACCTCAGACACAGTTGCAAGAAGTGTGCCTAATACGGAAAACCTTTTTCCCATTATTTTAGAGATACAATTAATTATAAATATAATTTTTATTCTTCTCCTAATAAATAAAAGTATAAAAAACGTATAAACAGCCTAAACAGGATTTATTTACCTGGTATAATCGGAATTCCAGCTTTCAGGGCAGCCTCTCTGGCCAAATTTTTATCTCCAAGAGTGAGCAACACATGAGGCCGCGGGCCGATAAACTCCATTCCAGCGGCCGCTACCTCCCTAGCAAAGTCTTCTCGCTCGGAGAGAAAGCCATAGCCGGGATGGATAGCGTCGACATTGTTATTTCTTGCAATGCAAATGATTTCTGGATGTCCAAGTACGCTCCGATGGGCGAAAGACCTAAAAGAATATATCAGCCCATATAGCCGTTTTAAAAACGTAGCAATCAAAAGAAACGGACTGGCCACTTTAGTTTACAGGCAGTCCATAATAGAGAGCTCTTTAAAATGGTGGCTATAAAAAATCAGTTATTCATAAAAAAAATCACTAATTCAATTTTCATAAATAAATAAAGTATATGAAAAATTATGTAACCATGACAGGAGGAAGTCATTTGACCACATTGGCATTGTATTTTCTTGTGTTGTGCGGCAACTTGTACCCGGTACCATTTACAGTATGTTTAATTATTGTTATTACTTTCGAGAAATTTCTAATATTAGAAATAGGAAGTATTGTGTTGGTATTGAAAAAAAATAAATATATATCATATTTTTTTTATTTATGTTGTCCAACCGGTGGTAGAACCGTTCCATTCCATTCAAACACATTTGCAACGAGTCGTCATGTATGTGTTTAAAATGGTCATGATAAAATTATCCAATGGAGGGTGCCAGAGTGATGTTTTTTTTTACAGCCAATTTATTTATTCATGTGTTTAAAATGGTCCCCTTAAATATTTACTTAATTCACATAAATAAATAAAGTATACGGAAACATATTAAAACAAAAAAAATTGCCCATATTTTATTTCCTTAATATTGTTATGAATTTTATGTTTTTAACAAAAAAGATGCCAAAAAAAATATTTTTTAAAAACATCACTCTGCACCTCCCATTGAATAACTTGTGTGTACGAATTTCTTGTGGTGAACACAAGCTCTCACAATTTGTGGGTAGCGCAATTACAAGAGCTCCTTTACATTTCGAATTATCTATACATTAATTTTTTTTACTTGGTATGCCGCCACTGTCGTATCATACAAGAACTACTCATTTTTCTCACGAGTATGAGTGGACCCCAACATCCAAGTCAGGCAAAAAATCTCCCCCGCTGAATCGAACCAGTCACCATGTGTGCAATGCCTAGCGCGCTACTCGCTTCTCACAAGTTGACTACTCCATTGTAACTTCATCATGACTTTTTGGGCTGTTGGTGTTCTTAAATATTGAAAAAAAGGACTCTAGCACCACCACTAGTACCTACCTTTTCCGACAAGGAACGACTGATCCATGTACCCTCTGTGGGCCGAGTAGCGATCCTCATGGGAGTAGATTCCGATTGGAGTGATCCCCATTTCCATGCAGGCTCGGGAAATCCGAATGGCTACTTCCGATCTGTTGGCAATCAGCACTTTGCGGAAATGTTTGATTCTTGGTTCCGGAACGTCAGGGTGGTCACAGGACAGCCTCTTTGTTCTCCAGTGCCTCATGGACACGCGAGCCAGATGAGTCAGGACCGGAACATTGTTAACTACTGTTGTCGTTAACTATTGAAGACTCAAAGGAATTTGGAATTGTCCTATTTTTTTTTTTTTTTTAAGTAGAAGAGAAGATTTCCTATTTTCTATTTAATTTTTGTAAGAGAAATTTTATAAGAAACCTAAGCGCTAGAAATTTTTGAGAATGACTTATTTTTCTTAATATTAGTTGGTTAAAAAAAAATATTTTTTAAATATTGGCCAATTTTTTGATGAATTTTATAATTAACTCTAGTTCATAAAGAATAATTCAGATATTCTAAAACGCTGCCTCACACAGGCTAGATAAGTCATATCTTATTTTATTTCTAATTTTTCTGCCCCACACAGGCTGGATAAGTCATATCTCTATTAATTTCTAATTTTCCTTTCCCACATAGGCGATAAGTCATATCTATTTTATTTCTAATTTCCTGCCCACAAGGCTGGACTACAAGGCCGGAAAGCTCTCATGAACCCTTCACTCCACGGCCTACATGCAGAGCGACTAACAGATCAAAGGCAAAGCCCTTGTCTACCATGTTGGCAAGGCCAGTTACCGGAACTTTCAGTAAGTTATTTCAAGATCGATCTCTAGGGTAGCAAAGGCCATGTAACCGGAACTTCAGTAAGTTATTTCAAGATCGATCTCTAGGGTAGCTGGTACGATTGCCAGCGAATGGAGGTGAAACCCCCGTCCTGTGTACTTCAAATCAGGACGTATAGCAGAATTAAAATCAGCTGGTCACAAATAGATCTAAATAGAGGTCGGAGTAATAATTATTGGTGTTTCTCTTGTGGAACTCCAACCATCTATAATAATAACGGCAGTAGAAACCATTTCTTCATTGAACGGCAGTCTTTCAGGATGTCTCATTTCATTGACTCCTTGGGAATCTACCTGTGTACAAAGTCCGGAGACTCCCAGGGAGCAGCCTTCCTCTTCGAAGGATCTCACTGGAGTTCAAAGAGGAAACGCAGCATGTTTTGGTCTCATTTCCTTCTACGCCAGCTTTTGAGGATGTCTATAACATTTTTGTAAAAAACAAAGTGGTGTAAGCTAGACCATTGAAATTTGTGTTAGCTTCCTAAAATTATTCAGAATCGGCTCATCTATATACAGGAAACGAAGCACTGACCTGATTTTCCTAATATAATGTCTCCCAAACTTCCTCCTCAGCTAACGTGGACGCCAAGGTCATCTTCTGGCACATTCTACGAGAAGAACAAGAAGCCATTTGTAAGCTAAACCCCGCCCCCAAGGTTTCCATCCAAGCTGGCAACAGCTACATGAACTTTGAGAACCTGTTCAACGGAAACCAGGAATGGGTAAGTCTTAGCCCGAAACTAGGGTTAGGAAAAAATAAGGGCGGTAATTATAGACAAATCATAACTTAAGTCGTTGGTAAGTGTCGATTTTCCCTATCTTACACAGTACGCAATCCGTGACTTAGCGCCACAGAGGTATTACAAAACCGTAATAGATAGGGCCATGCCTCGAGCCGTAACTCGGGTGTAGCCAAAATTCTCGCCCGTCAGAGGAGAGGAATACTATCGGATGAACAAGCTACAACACAGACAACAAACGTCTACAGTAGCTCCTGTTTCATGGCTACGAATTAAAAAGCTGTGAAGCACTGCTCTTAAAAATAAAAAATAAACAGGAATCTCTAATTCGTCCAGAAATGTTATCAGCTCAATTTCAAAGAAAAAAAATTGCCACGTGTATACAACGTGAATCAATCACGAAAAAGTATTTTTATTTTTAAATCATATTTGTGTTGATCACTATCGTGATGTCACAACTACTCAAACTCGCTTTACTAAATTTACGCTGAAACCCGGACTTGAACCACCGACCTCCAGGGTACAAGTCCGCCGCCTTATCGATCAAGCTACGGAGGTCGGTATTGTGTCCATAATTGGCTGTGTATTTTACTTGACATTGCTTCCTCTCCAGGTCGCTCCACCAACAAGTTCCTGAACGACAACTGGGAGTTGGTCTCCGTGGAAGTGTTGCCCTTAGTGGAGGACTCTGTGTCCAGCATTGCCTACCAGCTCTTCAAGAATGTTCTCGACATCTACTCCTTGGACCAACTGTTACCCGAACACTAAGAACCAGACTAGCGCGTTAACTACTCTTGACTACCACAGTGCACTAAAATATATAAAAGAACGTTGGCTATTGAGGTAGAAATGGTAGAATTGTAGTTTATCAAGCAAAATGTAAGTTTTGCAACGCCAAGAAAAACAAAACGAGCGTGCTATACTTGCTAGAAATGGTAGAATTGTAGTTTCTTAGATTATACAAAATATTGAAGGGGTACCAGCTCTTTAAGAATGTTCTCCACATCTACTCCTTGGACCAACTGTTACCCGAACACTAAGAACCAGACTAGCGCGTTAACCACTTGACTACCACAGTGCACTAAAATATATAAAAGAACGTTGGCTCTATTGAGGTAGAAATGGTAGAATTGTAGTTTATCAAGCAAAATGTAAGTTTTGCAACGCCAAGAAAAACAAAACGAGCGTGCTATACTTGCTAGAAATGGTAGAATTGTAGTTTCTTAGATTATACAAAATATTGAAGGGGTACCAGCTCTTTAAGAATGTTCTCCACATCTACTCCTTGGACCAACTGTTACCCGAACACTGAGAACCAGACTAGCGCGTTAACCACTTGACTACCACAGTGCACTAAAAGAAATAAAAGAACGTTGGCTATTGAGGTAGAAATGGTAGAATTGTAGTTTATTAGATTATACAAAACATTGAAGGGGGTTTGACTACACTCCTTAGTTTCGTTCAAAAATGAGAGCTCCTAATTTACACGAGCAAGTGTGTCGCTTTGACCACTAAGCTACCGGGACAGACATTGATATATCCATAGACCAATTCTTGCTGAAGCAAACAAAATGTTGGAGGAGACAAGATGTGTTTTTGTAACCATATTATGAATGTCTCCAGTAAAAAAAAAAAAAAAAAAAAAAAAAATGAAGAAGAACACAAAGTTCAAAGAGGTAAGTCGAAAAGAGGAGCGAAAAATTTGTTGAAGACAGGATTGGATCATAAAATCGCAAACCCCTTCAGGAGGCTAGCAAAACCCTTCAGGAGAAACCCTTGCAAAAACATAAATCACACCGAAAATTGCCCAATGCACCGAGGTCAAGCCCCTTGCCAACTTAACAACAATCAACTTTATTATATGCATTTCGTAAATCTATAAATCTAATACTTTTTATTTTGTACCTACCCGAACTATTATCACTTCATTAGTTGCCAAATTCTAAAGAAGCCAAAACCCTTTTCCAAGAACTCAAAGGATTTCAATAGAACCCTTTCCGAAAATACGTTGTCCGTAGGTTCAACGATTTCGCAACCAATTTTGAATCCTAATTCAATCGTCCAACAACCTTGATTGTGTCCTTAAAATGGTCCCTCATCCTTTGAAACGCTCCGATTATATGTATTCGGCGCGTTTGACAATATTGATCCACTGAGGACCATAAATGGCGACTTTACTTTTATGACTTGGATTTTTTTGTTCTACTCTTTCTTGTTTATTGCAAAGAGAGGGTTTTTAGAATGTGCCATTAATTCAATTTAGCTAATGTAGTTTAATGACATTGCGAGTTAGCGCAATAAAGTGTTCTTCTACTTACCCTGAAATAATACAGGGTGTTCACTTTTTTTTATATAGAAAATTTCAGTATCGATTTAAGGGGACATTGTAAGGCCAAAATTATGTATGGCAATTTTTCAAAATATTAAGAAAAAATCACTTAATTTTTTTTAAAGAAAACTTCAACTTAAGTTTAAGTTTTTTTTTTTTTTTAAAGTACTAATAGTTCTTATGTCTGTATACAGGGTGTCCCACCAAACTTGGACACCTCAAATAACTCGGCCCCTGAAAGAGCTTTTGAAAAATAAAAAATCCTAGGGTACATGTCGTAATTATGCGGTTTTAGCCATGAAATTTTTTTTATACAGGGTGGTTCAAAAGTCAGAAATTGAGGTGTCAACTTTCGATTTTTAAATGGATCGACCTGAATTTTATTTGATAATTTTACTTCTCAATAGTTCCTGAGTACTTTTTTAAACAAAAATTTTACATACAGGGTGGTTTTTTTTCGACCAATTTTTTTTCTAAATCTCGAATAACTCAAGTTCGTTTAATTTTTTCGATAACAAGAATAGAGAGTGTTTGTGTAATGAATACACGCACTTTTAATTGGCATCAAATTTTTTTATACAGGGTGGTTTACAAGTGAAATAATTACTTGATTTTTTTTAAAACCGAGTTTTTTTAATTTTTTATTTGGGATTAATAATTCTCGCCTAATTTTACACATTTTTTGTTAGTCATATCAAAAAACAAAACTAAAGTATTGTACAGGGTGAGACATAATTTATTTGTAACACCCTGTATATTGGCAGTCAAAAAGACGTAAAATTAAATATTAGAACTAAATGTACAAGAAAAACTTCGATTTTTAATTAAATAAAAAGTTATGGTGTTTAACTAATATTGTCGCATGAATCACCCTGTAGATATTCTCTTAAACTATCATGTGGGTACTCGAAGTTGTATAAAATTCAGCGAAGACTTCAAATCGTGGGGAAAAACAAATAAAAAACACGAATTTTGAGGCAATTTTCAATTTGGTGTCCACACTGAATGATTTTAAAACTTGAAATAAAAAGTAGGCAGGTGTAGACACAAAATTGAAAATGGCTTTTTGAAGATCCGTATGATGGTTTAAGAAAATATCTACAGGGTGGTCCATGCGACAATATTAGTTAAAACACCATAACTTTTTTATTTAATTAAAAATCGAAGTTTTTCTTGCACATTTAGTTCTAATATTTAATTTTACGTCTTTTTGACTGCCAATATACAGGGTGTTACAAAAAAAATATGTCTCACCCTGTACAACACTTTAGTTTTGTTTTTCGATATGACTAACAAAAAATGTGTAAAATTAGGCGAGAATTATTAATCCCAAATAAAAAATTTAAAAAACTCGGTTTTAAAAAAAATCAAGTAATGATTTTTACTTGTGAACTACCCTGTATAAATTTTTTTGATGCCAATTAAAAGTGCGTGTATTCATTACACAAACACTCTCTATTCTTGTTATCGAAAAAATTAAACGAACTTGAGTTATTCGAGATTTAGAAAAAAAATTGGTCGAAAAAAAACCACCCTGTATGTAAAATTTTTGTTTAAAAAAGTACTCAGGAACCATTAAGAAGTAAAATTATCAAATAAAATTCAGGTCGATCCATTTAAAAATCGAAATTTGACACCTCAATTTCTGACTTCCACCCTGTATAAAAAAAATTTCATGGCTGAAACCGCATAATTAGGACATGTACCCTAGGATTTTTTATTTTTCAAAAACTCTTTCAGGGGCCGAGTAATTTGAGGTGTCCAAGTTTGGTGGGACACCCTGTATATTATATTACTATATTATATAAGAAATAAAACAACTAATATTTCATGCCTATTGCCATTGAAAACTGAATTATTATTTTCTTCATAGCACTTTTTCCCCGAAAAAATGGTGTGTGATTCTTTTGTCCGTAGATGGTCCCCTACAATTGATTCTGAAATTTTCTATAAAGATTAGACACCCTGTATTTTTAAGGGCGGATAATAATTATAGTCCTTAAAATATATTATATTATTTTTACCCTGGTAATGGAGGCTCTTTAGTAACCGTCGCGTCGATGGCACGTTGAATACATTAGTTCTCGTATGATTCTTGAAGTTAGGCCACGTGAAGCGTGGTGAAGATTTGATGGGTGACCCTTCAGGTTTAAAGTCACGTGATGTGGGCTACCTATATAAGTAAAATTCATGCACTGGGCGGGGTTCTAACCAACGGATCCCAAAGCTACCTGGATTACCAGACCAGGGCCTCAACCAGTTGACTAATACCTTCGTCTTGCCAATTATTATCATGTGAGTGATCAATTCATATGTGAGTGATCAATTAATATGTGAGTGATCAATTAATATATGAGTAATCACTGTGATCATGATAGCTCTAAAAAAAATCAATCAGAGGCGATCCATAGGTCCCATTGTATTCCGATAAAGTCAGATGACTGAGTCAATAACGGTGCAAGCAATTATCTCAGGTAATGTACATATTCATGAGCTCACACGAAGCGAGTGGACCAAACTTTAATAACACTCTTTAGTGGAAGGTAACCACCAGGCGCGCGTTCTTAGCAATAGCAGCCTCCGTGGCGTAATGGTTGTGACTACTGCCCGTAGTCCAGAGTTCCCGAGTTCAACTCCCGGCTGGGGCAGACTTTTCGAAGAAAATTCTGTTCCATCCAAACACGTGAGGCTGGCATTTCCGGCCCTACCCAGGCTGGGTGAGGTTAATGTGGGTAGCTGGTACGATTCCCAGCGAATGGAGGGTAAAACCCCCGTCCTAATCCAGGACGTTTTTTAATCTGAATTGGGTACAAAATACTTCCATATTTTATTACTATTTGAAATAGTCTCTTTTTAAATGTATTAAAATGTTATGTCTGTATAAGAGACCTCAAATATACAATAAAAGTAATATATTAAAAAAAAAAATAGAATCTTCGGCGTTAGGAAGGGCATCCAGCCGTAAAAAAATGTGCCAAAACCAATCAACCTCAACCATGAGGTTGAACAACGTCGACCCTGCTTGAGTGGGATAAGACAGAGTAAAAGAAGAAGAAGAAGAACCACCAGGCGAGGTTAATGCTCAAAGCATTTTCTACCACTGAACCCTTTGATTTGTTTATTTTTATCAAGGGATTGGAAGTCCTGGATTCGAATCAGTATAATCAGTATAAACAGAAAAGTGAGAAGTTGTACTAGATGTACATGAATATCAGACCATACCTGGACAGCTGTTTCGAGCTTATTTGGTCCCATCAGCAGGTAATAGTTCTAAATATCCATGCCATCAACTAACCTCTCTATTTTAATCAGTATAAACAGAAAAGTGAGAAGTTGTACTAATCCTGACCCGGTTAGTTTTTTTAGCCAGCCTCCGTGGTGTAACGGTTGTGGCTACTGCACGTCGCGTCGTCCAGATATCCTGAGTCAGATTTTTTTGTCCTCGTTCAGGTAGGGTGAGGTTAATTTGAGTAGCTGGGTTGTTTGTACGAAATAAAAGAGCCTGTGAAACTCATATTTAAAAAATATAGATATAGTCACCGTGGCAGAGTGAGTTAGCGCGCTAGGCATTGCACGCATGGTGTCCTGGGTTCGATTCCCAGCGGTGCAGGAATTTTTCTGCTCTGTACTTGGATGTTCGGGGTCCACTCATACCTCATGAGGAAAAATGAGTAGTTACTTCATGAGTAACGACCAGTGGCGGCATTACCAGAGTAAAAAGAAATTAATGTAATAGAATAATTCGAAATGTGAAGGAGGCTCTTAGTTGTGCTGCGCTACCCACAAAAATTGTGAAGAGGCCTTGTGCTTCACCATAAATAAAATCATACATTTAAAAAATATATTTATACGTAAATATGTCTCTCTGGCTACCATCGTTCACGATGACGCCACCCTATGATGATGATATTTAATTTTATTAGTACCTACCTAGTACCTATGTATGCTGAATATCTATTTTAAACATACCTTACTCTGTACGTGAGCCTATGTTGGATCAGGAATTTCTGGTGTCAGTCTGAAGATTCAAAACTTTGTGTGACCTAGGTGGGTGTAAGTGATTTTACCGTTAAATAATTTGAATATTATTATCCATGTCTATTGACATCATTTTTGCACTGTACCAATATTGAAATTTTAATCTCCAACGCTTCGTCCATCGCCCAGAGAATGAAAATAAAATAGGAAGAGCCATTTTGTTGCATTAACTGCAACATTTTTTTTTTTTTTTGGTTTTAATTTCACTTATAACTGCATGATTATATTTATCAGGACAGGAATGATTCTTTGAGACAAATATATTATGGCTATGAAAAAAGTCAATTAAGTATTTTAGATATGATTTTTTTTTTGCTGGTATAACGTGACTTTCAACTGCATAATCATATCACGACATGGTTTTTACCCTCCTTACGCTAGAAACTCACAAACCTGTTACTTACATTAACCTCAGCCAGCCTGGTTTGAGTCAACATCACGGAGTGTTCACCTAGCTGGACGTTGGTTACCTTTGGTGATCCGAGAACCGGTGCATTCAACACGCCATCGACACTGACTGTAACAACATTTAAACTATTGTTATACAATGATTGGAGTTCCACAAGCGAAGCCCCAATTACCACACCGACCTCTATCAGATCTATTGTGACCAGTTGATTCTACTGGGTTTAAAAGTCCTGATTTGAGATAGTCTTCTCCACATCAACCTCACCTAGCCTGGGTAGGGCCGGAAATGATAGTATCCTCACGTGTTTGGAGGTAGCTGAATATTTCGGTTAGAAAAGTCTGCCTCAACAGGGAATCGAACTCAGAATCTCTAGACTATGGGTAGTCTGGGCTTACTGATGGAGTAATGGGACTCGAACAAAAGTCCTAATCGGTCAGTCTAAATGAGGAGTTATCATTACAAGAAGCCGTTCGTGAACCTTAACCCCGCCCCCAAGGTTTCCATCCAGCTGACAAACAGCTACATGAACTTTGAGAACCTGTTCAACGGAAACCAGGAATTGGGTAAGCCTAATAAGGTCCGATTTTTTTTTATATATGTCTAGTCTACACTGGAGATGAGGTTGCAAATATTACTACCTACAACCATATTCTCCAGAAATAACTGACAATAATTTGGTACAACTTAGCGAGCATCATCAGCATGGGTCTCTAGCTCATTGCACAATGTTATAATAATTATGAAACAGGATTAGATTTAGGGCAAACTTAATAGACAAAATCGAGTTTTCAAGTCATGACTTTTAGCACTGATATTCCCCATCGTTCAAGGATGGTATCACGACATCTCCACATCATTCTCACTCTATGGCATCGAAATTATTCATCTACCCATGAGTTAAGTACACCGACCCAGCTTCTATTGTTCATAGATTGAGTGGGTAACATTATTGGGTCACTCGTTGGGTTCATACCTTCCTACCCATTAAGCTTTGTTCCGGGTCAAAAAACTGGGCGAAATATGAATTAGTGCATTTCTCGACATTGTTAGACCATTTGGGAAAGGAATTGATTGAACCTCGTTCCAATCATATTCTCTACCAACAAATTTGACGCTGTCAAAACGAATTGTGGTGGTGATGGTGGTGCGGAAGAGAATGCCAAAGGCATTATCACCACCCTTGATCAGACTTTGTTTACCTTTAATTAATTATACCCTTTCACTGTACCTGTATAGAAAAAATGTAAATAAAGTTTGATCAAAATTGTTGAATAATAATACCAATAATATTAACTGTCGTAGGTGCAAAATTTTTCTTTTCGTAAGTGTAGACCCTTGACTTTGGTAACTTTAGCTTGATACAGACGATTTTTGGGGCTCCGTTTAGGTCGCATACATTTAATAACATGCTTCATTTATTTTATTTTACGTTGTACCAACGATACTCTAGGGTCTAGGACTCCGTGGTTTTTGCGCACTTACGCACCTGTATGGAATACGTGCGTAAGGGTTAATGTGTGCATTTGAGTGTCATCCGCCTGATCTGGATAGCAAAAAGAAAAGAAGTTTTCTGAAGAGAATCTCAAGACACATATACAAACCCTGTCTCGAAAACCCAGGTGCTAATGGGGACGTAACGAATTCTCTCCCGTTGACCTTTTCTTACCCGAGTTCTCTCCGGCTTGTTGAAGGGTTCACAACGAGTTCTCTCCCGGAAATAAGACCATGCTTTTTTACACTAGTTATTTAAGAAAATGAAAACTAGAAAATTATCATTTTTATATAAAAATTAGCTTTTCATAAGGAAATCTTTAAAATCTCTAACTAATGAAAGGTAATCAATGCCTTGAGTGCATAGTAGGGTTAGGGATAATACATAGAATACTCAGGAATACTCAGGGTTAGGGATAATACATAGAAGGCAATGCCTCAGGTTTATAGTAGGGTTAGGTAAATTCAATGTAACCTATTAGGTGATTCTATTATAAAATTTATGCTATAGGCCTAAACTATACATATAGGTATAAACTGAGGTAAAAATGCAAGCGACAGGAGAGAATTCGGTGTTGATAAAACCATGAGTGGGAGAGAACTTGGTGACGTCCCAATGGGAGATAATTCGGTGTTGATAAAACCATGAGCGGGAGAGAACTCGTGGTACTCTACCTGACCAAAATGTGGGTCGGGAGGGAACTCGGTGACGTCCATGCTAATGAACCCCGGTCCCAGGGTTGAACCTTGCGTTATTCCCAACAGGTAGATCAAACCCTTCAGCTTTGCCAAATGCCTCTGCAAGGTCAACAACCCAACTGCAAAACCCAGGTGTAACTGACCTCCGTGAAGAATTGGCAATTTTGTTTCTTCCTTTAGTTTGCGAATTGTTTCAACAAGGATTTACCTTTTGAAATAGATCATGATCATGGCAATGACCAGGCGTGGCCGGTGCTAAGGAGCTGCAAAACTCGTACAATATGAACGAAATGGAAAAACAATATTTCCGACGGTACTTCGGAAGAGATTGTTGGGTGGAAGAGATAGTCTAAGGCAATAACCCCGCCCTTTAGTTAGGACATATATTATATGTATATTTATTTATTTTTTCTTTATTTTTTTCTTCTATTATGTTGTATTTTAAATTGTAATTATTTGTATTGTATATAATATGTCCTATTAATAAAGTGTAAATAAATAAAAAAAACACTGCCAATTATGGACACAATTCTTCCTCGTGATTGCTTCACATTGTAAACACGTGCCAATTTTGAGATTTTATAGAAAATTACTGATATCTCCAAAATGGCTCAACCGATTTTCTTCAAATTTGTTTTATATTGTAAAATATCGTTTTTTCTACATTCTAAATTCTACAAAAAATTCTGTATCGGCAAGTCGTGGTCCTTATTATTTTACTTTTTTGTCCAAAATTTCAGATTTTCTTAAATATCAGAGTCATATTATAATTAATTTAAAAATAAATATAAATAACCTATGTAAAATAATAATATGCATAATCTTACAAAATTTTATCGAAATCGGGTGTACCGTTCACGAGATATAAGCGTTTAAGTAAAAAGTTAGTGGTCAGGCGCATGGTCTCTTTCACCAAGCACCGCTAGTATGAATTCGATGAATTTAAAATGGGACCATCTACAGAATGTCTCCTAAATGTGTGCAAAATTTCATCAAAATTGTGCAAAATTGGTCTAGTAGTTTCCGAGATTTGCGCGTTACAAGGAATCATTTTAACAGACCGACAGAGCGACAGACCGACAGACGGACACAAAACCAAATTTACTCAGTAGGTTATGAAACGTCCAGAAATATGAAAAAAATTGAAATCGGAGCAAAAAAATATTTTTTTTTACAAAAACGAACACAATACTTCCGATTTCTAATATTAGAAATGTCTCGGAAGTAAAATACTTGGATGTAATGTTTTATGTTTAATAAATATTAAAACATATTATGTAAATGTATACTTCCGGCATCTAATGTTAGAAATTTATCAATAGTAATATCACCATTTCTAGCTTAATTAATACATATTTTTTATAGTTAACATGGTTAACAAAATCAAACTCCTTAGATACTGAAAGAACGACTCTATAAATCCCATTTTAGTCCGTTTTATGTGGCAGCACCCCAAAATCATTTTCCCAACCGCCGCGCCTGATGGTGACATTGATAAGGATTTACCTTTTGAAACAGATCATGATGATAGTTAAGATATTAACGCTGACGATCATGGGTATAATAATAGTGATGATAAGAATGAAAGTATATATAAAAACGATGTTAATGAATTTGCAATTAGATGTGCATGACGAGGCAAGAGGCACTCTTTCGCAAAGGATCCCAAAGGATGTAGGACCGCTTTTGCAAAGGTGTTTGACCCCTGGAATCCTTTTTAATCGGCACGATTCTTTCTTTATAAATAGGTACACAAATGTGTATGTACCGAGTACTTTAGGTACTCAATACTTAAGGTACTCGGTCCTTAAATTAGTACTTGCTTAGGGTCGAATTTTTTTTTTTTTTTTCAAGTGGGGTTTAACGTCGCTTTCAACTGCCATGGTCATATCACGACGGGGGTTTTACCCTCCATTCACAGGAAACTCACAAACCTGCTACTCACATTGACCTCACCCAGCCTGAGTGGGGCCGGGAAAAGCCAGCGTCACGAGAATTAGAATTTGAATGGTCACCCATCCAAGTCTTAACCTCGCTGGATGTCGCTTAACTTCGGTGTTCTGAAGGGAACCGGTGTATTCAACATGCCATCGACGCTGGCTAATTATTAAACAATTAAATTTAAGATAAGCCAGACTGTCCTTCCGAGTTGAGACTATAGTGAGCTGTGATTGGTTGAAACTCTGACTTCAGGGCGTGTCCAGAATTAATCTTAAAAAAACGTAAATAACTATGGGTAGTTCAGTAAAAACTAAAAAGATCAAATTTGGTTACCTATTAAAAATAATGAATATCTACACATCTCAATCAACTTATATTTTGCAATTTTTTTGCAAACTTTGCATATTTTGCGGCGGCCGTACTGTCTTGCCACATAGCCTGTTAACCAAGGGCTTGATGAGGCTTTTGTACTTAAAATAAAAATAGATATACATAATAATTTTGAAATTATTTCATGTGAATGTTTGATGATCCTATCATTCAGATTGGTTTGCACGCAATATGAATTTTAGGATAGTTAATATTTTGCCTGATTTGGCCGCAAAATGCTTGACTGCCTCAAAAGGTAATATGTTTCGCAATTTGATGTGTAATTGTGTATGTTACGAGAAGCTAATGGATTTCTTTTTGCAAAGGTTGTGTAACCTCTTCCAATAAAGGAAATGAGTGTGGTACCTGTTTTGCAAAGGTATTTGAACTCTGAATCCTTTATTATAATTGGGTAGGAATCTTTACAATGTTTGTTTTATTTGGACAGGTATTGTTGTAACATTGCTTTGATTCGGTGCTGCAATGTCGGCTTCTTTTTTTTCAAGTTTTGATTCGTGAATATCACCTTTTACTCTGTCTTATCCCGCTCAAGCAGGGTTGACGTGTTCAACCTCATGGTTGAGGTTGGAGGGTTTTTTGGCACATTTTTTAAGGCTGGATACCCTTCCTAACGCCAACGATTTTATTTGATTTAAAGTCCTGGATTAGGACGGTGGTTTTACCCTCCATTTGCTGGGAATCGTACCAGCTACCCACAATAACCTCAGCCAGCCTGGGTAGGGCCGAAAATGCCAGCCTCACATATACGGAGGGAACAGAATTTTCTGTGTGAAAAGTCTGCTCCGACCGCGGATCGAACTCAGGATCTCTGGACTACGGGCAGTAGTCACAACCGTTACGCCACGGAGGCTGGCTATCATAAAGCCGTATTTTTCTTTCCAAGCAAAGTGGATGCAAAAAAAATGAGACCAAAAGAAAGAACATTATCAGCAAAAAGTTTTAGGAAATAAACTGTTAAGTGTAATACAAATGAACATGCACTGGTAGTCAAGTGGTTAAGGCGCTACTCTGGTAATCCAGGTTGCGATAGCGCAGGGATCCGTTGGATCGAATCCCGCCCACTGCATGAATTTTTCCTCATTGATTTGAGTTTGTGACCATAATAAGACTCTGAGGGTTAGGAGGTAGAAAATGATTTGGTGGTAGAAATCAACTCGGAGGGAACAGAGTTTTTTGTTAGAAAATTCAGCGTAATCCGCGAATGGAACTCAGGATTTCTGGACCTCGGGCAGTAGTCACAACCGCTACACCATAGAGGCTGAAATGATGTCAAGCACTCGCTTGCCATGCGGAAGGTCCCGGGTTCGATCCCCCGTGCCGACAAAAATTTGTATTCTTAATTTGGTTACAATTGTTTGTAAGGGATACCTTCCGGTGCGCTCGTGTTGACCCAGCACCTAAATGGGAAGTATTGTGTCACTTCTCGCCCATCAGAGGGGAGGCATACTACGGGATGGGCAGGCTACAACACAGACCACAAGCGTCTACAGTAGCTCCTGTTTCATGGCTACGAAATAAAAAAGGCTGTGAAACACTCATCTTTAAAAAAAAAAAAAAATAGCGATACGCATGATTATAAAGTGCACTTTTATTCAAAATTGGTTAACGCGCTAGTCTGCTAATCCTGGTAGCGTAGAGTTCCGTTGGTTCGAATCCCACCCAGTACATGAAACTTTCCTCGATAATTTGAGTTTGTGACCACAAACAATAAGAATTTGAGGGTTACGTGGTAGAAATTGCTTAGAGCATTAACCCTCGCCTAGTGGTTACCGTACACTAAAGAGTGTTATTATTAAAGCAGAGAGCAACAATGATGATGATGACTATTGTAGACAATGTAGACAAAGAAGGAAAGATGATCATGAAATGACTGCCAGAAATAGAGGTAAATTATCGCGTTAAGTAGAGCGGAATCGTGGAAATGAAATGGAGAAAAAGAAAACTAAATGATTTGCTGGAAAACTGAAAAGAAAACTCGGTCTGTGACTATACTGGATGTTCTATTTCCTCAGGTTGTGTGGTTATATTGTGTATAATAAGTACATAATATACACTATTCAGGGTGTCCTACTTAATTGAGTAATTCGTTAAGTAATAAAAAGTAGACAACATTTTTATTGTAATATAAAATCAATAAAACTAAATTTGAAAAGTCTAGATTAAGGTTTGAATTATTTTTATTAGATAATAATATTGACAAATTGAGGATAGCTTACAGTACATAAGAGGAAAACATCGACGTAGGTACAATTATATAATTTTAAGTAATATTATTATTATAAAACCTGGTTGCAGGGTTTCAGCTGAAACACCATACAATTAACACTGCGACCTAGTAAGATCTATTGTGACCAGGGAGAAAATCTCTCATCCTATTTCCCAGTTCTGTGCCTATGACGGCCCAACTGGGCTTAGTTGGGAGTGGTTGTCCAATGCTGAACACCCTAAGTCCAGAAAATAATATTAGTAGGATTCAATGTTACCATTTCTTTGAATTAGTAGGATTCCATCTCTTTGGATTGTAGAAGAAGATTGTAGAATGAAACATTTAGCAACGTTGCGCGACAAAACGTTGCACCCTGTGGAATCTTTCACACTTTACCGTTAGCTGTATCACACTTCACCGTTAGCTGTATCACACTTCACTATTTTACCAGAATTTTTAGAAGATCTATCTTTTAGAACCAATAACAAAAACACAAGAAATAGGAGTCTTCTCTATGAGAGAAATCTTGCAACAAAAATTATGCTTTTTTTAAACCATTCAACCGTATTGTTATTAAGCTTAATCAATATCTCAGTACTGTAAGAATAATAATTATCTATTTATTTATGTAATATCATCATTTATTTTTTACTATTTTATACTTTTATAATTTTTCAATTACATACAATTTTATTGTATTTTCATCTTAATATATAAATGTCAAAGTCACTGACTGACCACTGACTGACTGATCATCGCTCTACAGCCCAAACCGTAAGTCCTACGAAGCTGAAATTTGGTAGGTAGCTTTGTCTTATAGTCTAGATGTGCAATAAGACAGGATTTTTCGAAATTCCCACTACAACACCTGCCATTGGCGAAAAAGGATTTATTGCTTTCACGGCCATGCCTCGGCCCGCTAGTATTATATACAATAAACATGGGTAAACCCCGTTAATTTGTAAAAAAAAAAAACAAAGCTGTTTGTGTATGTTAAAGGCGCACCATAAAATAAACAAATATAAATATTATTCTTAACTGATTTGCCTTTGTAGAAGAAACCCGTTTCTGTCAGACCTATAACAAGAAATACCATTACCATTATAATGCATCGAAGGAAAATATTATGTTGAGCAGCTCTGTTCTAATACTTCCAAGTAACTGTACTCCTTTCTTTTCTTCTCACGGGTAAAAAGGGTGAAATCAAAATTGGGTCACTAGGGTACCAATATACACCTGAAATAAGAGCCTTATGGTAACACCAGATGGTGTTTTCTTTAGGGTGCTTTCTTTGGTGTTTTGTTCATCAGTGCTGTGGGGGTGGTTAGAAAGTAGTGTCTTGTGGCGTACAGTGGATAGATAATATTTGTCTCTTTCATAAGATCCACCTTGGCCAACGACCAGTGGCGGCATTACGAAATTGATGATATTGGACTTTTTAAAGGTAATTGTTCCCCGGAAACGCTTTCGCATCACTTCAGGGCACTTTACCTTCACATCCATGCCATTCCGGAAACGGAAAACTTGGTCAGAATTTTCCACTCCGGCCGGAATTCAAACCCGCCACCTCCCGGAGGTCGGCAAAAGCACTGCCATTGGACTATGATTGTCGGTTGGGGAAATGTTATCTCAACACTTGGTTTTGTAAATGATCAATCACAATATTCTTTATAGGTAAGGTTACAAGAAATTGGTCAGAATACCTTGAATAATAATAAAAAAAAAAACGACATGTATTTGGATGACACTGTAAATTTTCAACCTCTTCTTAAAAAGTCCCTTCATAATATTGTCCTTAAAAACCAAGTCTGGTTTTTTAACAGTTTTATTTACAATCTGGAATAAGTGAGTAAATGTTCTGACAAGTCTGGTGAGCCAGGAATTGTTTCTCTCCTTGGGAAGAAATTCCTGGAGAAAGGTCTCTGTAACAACTGTAACATATTGTGCTGGGTTTTTGGAATTAGAAATAATGCCATAGAAAGGCTTTTTTTCTTTTCTTTCCATCTTTCGTTCCGTACATTGTTATGTAAACATTTGGTTAATATTTTGATGGCTTCCATTGTTCTTTCTATTGTATCTTCACTATCTACAGCTTTGACTATTGTATTCTTCTCAATACTTTTCATCACATCTCAATTGTTCCAGCTTTTGTTTTAAGTGTTTGTTTTGTTAATTTGTTTTTATATAATAATATATTTTTCTCATTTTTCACTTTGACCTAATTTCTATTGAAACATTTGAAACGGCTCTTTGTTGTCAATATTCTAAAATATTGTTTTGTCATTTCTGTTCACGTTTCATTGGACGTGCAACCCTTCCATCTGTCCACTGATGTCTTTTATGATTTTCAAAGTAATATCTTTTGATCTTGGCACAAACAAGGCTGGGTGAGTTAAACCTGTTTCTAGGGACATTAACATGGATTTGATTTGATTTGGTTTATTTTTATTCATAACAACTTTAAATTTACAAAAAAAACATCTCCTAAGCTAATATAAAATAACTTATGAGGATGACCTAGCCACGAGCATAGCAGATGAAAATGGAACCACAGAACTATACACTCAACTCGAAAAAAAATTCAGGTCTGGAGGTTTTGAACTGGCAACCAGGCTGGATGAGTTAAAGCTGTGTAGCTGGTTTGTGAGTTTTGAAAAATGACCTCTGCTTCATTTGACCAGTTAAGAATTTGGATTGTACATAGCTAAACATAAAATTATCCAATACTCGATAGCTAATAGCTAAACATAACATATACATAGGTACTTGAAAAAATACCTCCATTCATCTAAAAAAAATAGCTATAGGAAAGAACAGGAATCTGGGTTAATCAATGAGAGGATGATGAGGAAAAAGAACAGTCCAACACAGTACTTTTTTCTTATTTGGGTTTAACGTCGCTTTCAACTAGGTACATGGTCATATCACGAATGAATTAAACTAGACCTCTGAATGACCTTGATTTTATCAATAAAGTCCTTGGAATCCTTTATCCTTTGATGTCCTTGACAAATTGGTGTCCACTCAATAAAATAGATAACCATGAAATGATCCTCTAATCGAACCCATTCTTGAATCCTCAATTGTTCTAATCACATCTGACTAAAAAACAGAGAATTGTTACAGTATCAACAATGCATTCAATGAAGTAACTAACCTATTTATCCAATGAAAACAAATTAAACCAAAAAACAAAACAACATTAAACAAATCACCGAGAAATTGGGTCACTTAAAAAACAATTTGACCCCGATTTAAGACGAGTCCCGATTATGTTTAGAACATTGTGAAAACATATACATAGATTTAGAAATATTTCTAAAATTAACAATTAAATAAATTTGTAAAAAAACAATGAGGTCAATTTGTTTTTGAAAATATCTAATTGTTGGATTTCAGGGATCTTGATTGTTTAGTTTGATCACTTGTTCAAAATCCTTCTCCATTTTTGGTATATTTTGTTCAATTACTTTGAGGGTTTAGCGTAGCTCTTAACCAATATGTGTGTTATGAGCTGTGTTAAAATTTGAAGTTTATTTGAGGTTTCGCTCAAAAAAATACCCTGATCATTGTATTCATGTACTATTTTCCACTTGAATTCATTCATATGACTTAAATAATTTCTCATTTTGGTTCCTAACCAATTTTTATCGTATGATATATTCATCCACTTTTATTGATCGTATGGACGGTATGACAATCCTATAATTGAGAATAACTACGTCATGACCAGGTTCGAAGAGTCTGAGTTTCGACCAAATACAGCGCACTATAGTTTGACGTGAGGGAGAGAGAGATTTTAGTCCTGTGTTACAATTCGGTTCTTACAGCCTTCAAAAAGCTCCATCCATATACCCGGTATAGCTTCTAGCTTCGAAATTAGGATCTTTGTTACTTTACCCGCTCGGCGCTTACATGTATTTTATATGTATGTACGGTACAAGTGTACACAGTACATGGGTTCCTTAACGACCAGTTAATGTACATTTAATTACCCCCGCCTAATTGTATTTGCCATTGGCAACAGTTCGAAAGAATCAGTCATACCTACTCATACCAGATCGCAAAAAATCTTTTCTTACATTTCTGTGATCTACTGCACTACCCATAGTTCCAACACTATCCAATTTTATTAAAATATGATTTTTTTTTTTTAACTCGGGACTTGAACCACCGATCTCTAGGTTACAAGGCCGCCGTCTTATCGATCAAGCTACTGAGGTCGGTTTGTACCAATATAGAACCACTGTCAGGAGCCTCATTACGGAGAACTTTCTCACTCTCACAATCCCCAAATCTCCCTTTCAACTTATCGATCAAACTACTGAGGTCTTACGTAAATTTTATATCCAAGCTTACCTTAACAATAAGGTAATTTCATTTATGTCTGTACATTTATTAATAGGGCTTCATAACATCTTGCTCCACACCACACAAACTAAGAAATAAACCAAACCAAAATCCCCGATTTTTTTTTGGGATTCCAAAGCTATTAAAATCTGAAAAATAACGGGACCCGGTTTTATAGCCCTTCCTCGCCCGAAATATTGGTTAGGCCGAGTTTTATTACATAAGGAGGTTTTGGTTTTCAGTTCTCTTTATGACCAAACACCAAACAATACGTGGAAGAAGATTTGGTTTGTTTTTTTTTTTTTATCTTGTGGAGATTTTGTCCTTAAAAATAAAATGAAAGAAAGGTGTTAAATCATGATAGTTATTTTACTATGGATTTTAAAATTCCTGGGTCTAAACTAAATTGGGTGGTAGGGTACATAATATATAGGTAGGTACAAATAGTATGTTAGGTAAATAATATGTTAATAATATGTTTTTTTTGTAAATAATATGTTAAGTATTCGGATCAATATTTTTTTGGTCCTCATATAAGTATATGGATTAGGATTGTGGGAATTTCTTTAGAACTTAAATTTCAAAGGGAAGACTTTTGTTATGTTATCTTACAGACAAATATTGCTATGGAAAAGGTCAATAAAGTATTTTAGATATGATTTTTTTTGCTGGTTTAGCGTCGCCTCTAACTGCATGGTCATATCACGACGGGGGTTTCACCCTACATGAGCTGGAAACTCACAAACCAGCTACTCAAATTAACCTCATCAAGCCTGGGAGGGTCTGGAAACAGTCAGCATCACGAGGATTCCTATTTGAATGGTCACCCATCTATATCCTAACCTCGCAGAACATTGCTTAACTTTAGTGACAGAATGAGAACAAGTGTATAAATCGTGTCATCGACGTTGACTTGAAATTATTTATTTCCCCGATTTCAGTGTATTCATCGATAAGGCGGCGGACTTGTAATCTGGAGGTCGGTGGTTTGACTCTTAAGTTGAGTGACTTTCTACGCGGGTTTGAGTAATTATGACATCACGTTTTATAACTAGAATCTCTCTCTAACTCTCTCCCTCTCTCTCTTTCTATTTCTCTCTCTCTCTCTCTCTCTCTCTCTCTGTGTTTTTGTATCTCTTTCTCCCTTAATTTCTAATTTCCCGTCATCTTATATTACAAAAAAAAATGTGAAAGTTATCATAATGTGTCGATCACAATCGCGATATCACAACTACTCAAACTCGCTTTACTAAATCTCTACGCTGAAACCGGGACTTGAACCACCGACATCCAGGTTACAAGTCCGCCGCGTTATCGATCAAGCTATTGAGGTCGGTCGAAAAATAATGTATGCAAATCAATTGTGAAAAACAGAGGATTTTGTTCTATTTTGTGTTTCACCCTAGAAAATAAAACCCAACTCTCAACCCTTTAACCCACCGCCTTTGATTGATTGAACCCCTATTTTATTGTCTACCTTTTTTATTAGGTCACCAATACAGTTATGTTTGCAACTGTCTGGAACCTAACGGGCTAAGCATATACAATTAACTTATATCAGTAAATCAAATTAAATCTTCATATTAACCCTTGCGAAACCAGTAAAGTGATTGTTGCTACTTAGTTGAGCAACTTTGAGAATAGCAGTTGCCCGTTGTAGAAACGCTCACCGCTCTCAAAATACCCAAATCTCTTCTTTCAACCGTCACACAACGCACTCTGATTGCTTTTTGGTTTGAATAACCAATCAGAGTGCGTTGTGTAACGGTTGCAATTGTTGCAACGGAGATTCGGAGAGTGGAGAGTGTTTCTGGTAACGGGATTGGTGTCCATCAATAGTTCAAATCCTCAAAAGTTTTTTTAAAAAGTTCGTTTTTTCTTGCTCATGAAAGCGGATAAGGCAGTTGGTGTCTATTTTTGCCAAAACCAAACCACTCTCAACGTTGCTTAACGCAGTGATCGAAATATGAAAAAAAAAAAAAATACAACTCGCATCTCCAGTTGTAATTATTACACTAACATTTGTCGCTCTCTTCAAAACGATATAACAATTTCCTGCGAATGGAGGGTAACAACCGCGTCGTGATATGACCATGCAGTTGAAAGCGACGTTAAACCCAAATCAATTTTTTTGCAAAACAAAAATAAAATAATATTATTCTGGCTACTTCCGAGTATTTTCTAATATTGGAAATTTTCTGTTCATTTTAGATCTAATGGTTAAAAAGAGCATCTTAATTTACATAACAAAACATAAATCAAACCATCTCGTTAACCCTTGCTCTTAACAAGTTTACCTTCTGGTACCGTTATCGATGATAGTTTTGGGTTCTGGAATTGGCTGAATTTTAAAAGCCTTTTTCCCTCATGAGTTATTCTTATGTTAATCATATAGCAACAAATTCACTCCACCCTATCTTGAATTGGTTTAAATTTCTCTATCAAGAAAAAGAAGGATAATAAATCTATATAACATACAAGAACATATAGTTATCCCTAAAACATAAAATTCATCTATGTACATTGTACATATCATACAAGAACATATTATAGCTATCCCTAAAACATATTATACATCTATGTACATTTGTTACATAATTATCATACAAGAACATATAGCTATCCCTAAAACATAATACATCTATGTATATATCATACGAGAACATAATATGTTATAATTATATTATAATTATCCCTAAAACATTTAATACATCTATGTACATATCATACAAGAACATAAAGCTATCCCTAAAACATATAATACATCTATGTATGACATATCATACAAGAACATATAGCTATCCCTAAAACATATATACATGTATGTACAATTTATCGTACAAATCATAGCGCATGTCACAAAAGATCTATTTAAGGTCGCAGTGACAAAGAGCTTTCGTAGCCAACAGCCCTATTATACCAATACCAATCGTACATATCATACAAGAACATATAGCTATCCTAAAACATAATACATCTATGTACATTGTACATAATTATAAGCAAAACACTATGCTATCCAGAACATTCTCTGTGATACAAGACAATTGTTTTTCTATTATAATTATCCAAAACAGTTTGAATCATCAAGTACATCTCTCAAGAACATAAGCTATCCTAAAACATATAATACATCTATGTAACAGTAATCATACAGAGAACATATAATATCCCTAAAACATATAATACATTATGTACAATTTATCGTACAAATCATAGCGCATGTCACAAAAGATCTATTTAAGGTCGCAGTGACAAAGAGCTTTCGTAGCCAACAGCCCTACTTATACCAATACCAATCGTACATATCATACAAGACATTACTTACTAAACATATATTACATTTATGTATATATTCCTACAAGTATATTATGTATAGGCTGAAACCCTCAGGACCAGAGGACTCCTGGATCACAACAATGGTTTTCCAGTAAATACCAGCACCGGAGGAATCAGTTCAAGTCCCCACTCTTCAAGGTCGATTAGAAAGATCTAACTGTACTTGGTAACGAACATCAAGAAGAAGAAAAAGAAGAAGAAGAAGAAGAAAAAGAAGACGAAGTGCGTAGTAAAAGAATCACTGTAGACAATGTTAACGTTGGTGGAAGTTTGGTGAAGAGATTGCCAGTGGCAATAACTCCGCCCTTTAGTTAGGACACATGTATATAATTTGTTTATTTTTTTCTGTTTATATATTTTGTCAATATTTGTATTTTAATTTTTACCATTATTTGTTTGTATCTAATATATTATGTTCTTCTTATAATACAGATCTATAATGATAATAGTCATGAATACATTAGTGTGGTTATCCTTAGTTCATCCCAACTCAGTGCTATGAATTTTTCGCCTGGATAGATTTTATTATTTGTGACATACTATACAGAATGAGACTTCTGATGGTTAGGTTTAGAAGAATGCCGTGATCATTCTAGCCGGTTAATCTTCCGACTAAAGAGTCAGAGTTCAAATTTTCTGAAGTTACGGTGAATTGTGATAGTTTTGTTTTTTCACCACCAAGCTATCGGGTTAAGCCTATTTAGGTAATTCGTAAACATCGTTACATGAAATATAAACAAATATGAAATTAGTTTGTTTTCTTCACCAACCTCAATTGCAAATCCAGCTAAGTCTCTATATTGGTGAACCACTCCGGCTTATCTAAGTAAATGCAGATTATAATTCGGCCCTCAGTGGAAGTTGAAATGTTTCTTGTTCTATACCACCGACCTCAGTTGCCTGATCGACAGGGCGGCAGACTTCTAACCCGGTGAACACTCGGTTTCTGATGCAGTAAATTCGTCAGTGTGAAGTGAAAGTTTCTTGTTTATAAACCTCAGTTGCTCTGATCGAAGGGCAACTTCAACGGAGGTCAGGGTTGATCCTAGTAGTAAATTTAGTTTTAATAACTTACTCCAATATCAACGCAAATTGTTATTTTCTCCTTTGATTATTGAGTAGGAATATAATATATTCTGCTCCAGGTTTCTCGCATGAAACTCAAAGAGCCTAAATGGGGTTAGATTTTAACAGTTTTCGATTGTAGAACATCTGATGTATACTTTGTTCTTCCTACGTGTCGGTCAAAATTACCGATATGTACCATTATAAGGTTCGAAATAAGTATCTTTAGGAATATTGGGACTACCTATCTTGCGCTGACAGTCTAAATAAACTTATACATACTTGTTTTTAAACTTATACATACTTGTTTCAATGGTTTGATTAGTTTACCACAGTCTTAGCACGTTGTTCTGGTAACAACTCGTTGCTATGGTAACCCCTCGTTGATATAGTAACCCGTTGATATGGTAACCCCTCGTTGCTATGGTAACCAATCGTTGCTATGGTAACCCTCGTTGCTATGGTAACCGTGTTGCTATGGTAACCCCGCGTTGCTCTGGTAACCCCGCGTTGCTATGGTAACCCCTCATTGCTATGGTAACCCCGCGTTGCTCTGGTAACCCCTCGTTGCTATTGTAACCCCGCGTTGCTATGGGAACCTCTCGTTGCTATAGTCTATAGTAACCCTTCGTTGCTATGGTAACCTCTCCTTGCTATGTAAAGCCCTCGTTCTACAATATTGTCATAACCAGTGCCAATTCTTCAATCAGGACTGTGCCATAATCCGATAGCCTATGAAGACGTCATACATTCAAGCTGCTGAAAGTACTGAACGGGTCTCTAGGATCAGTGGCGAATATAATGTATCATATTTATGTGAATCACAACGGAGATATCACTATTTATTTTATCAAACTTGCCTTACTAAATTTAGAAGTAAAAGATTTTGTTTTCAAAATTTGGTTATAGTTTTTTGTAAGGAATACCTTCCGGTGCGCTCGTGTTGACCCAGCACCTAAATGGGAAGTATTGTGTCACTTCTCGCCCATCACAGGGGAGGCATACTACTGGATGATCAGGCTACAATACAGACCACAAGAGTCTACAATAGCTCCTGTTTTATGGCTACGAAAAAAAAACCTATGAAACACTCATCTTTAAAAAAAAAATAATAATAATAATAACCCCGTCCTTTGGTTAGCTAATTATTATGTATACATTCTTATCTATTATTTTTCATCTTTGTTATGATTATATTGTATTCAATTTAACAATTTCTTGTAACCCTTAAAATTTCAAGTTATCATATTTGTGTTTATCACTTTCGTGATATCACAACTACTCAAACTAGCTTTACTAAATCTACGCTGAAACCGGGACTTGAACCATCGACATCCAGGTTACAAGTGCGCCACCTAGGCCTTATCGATCAAGCTACTTATTACCATTAATTTGTATTACTATGCATGTGATAAGCATAAGTACTAAGTAGTGCTTTATTTAGACTGTCAGCGCAAGACAGGTTGTTACATTATGCCAACAGTTTTGTCTTTAAACTAAAATAAGGAAAGTATAAACAAATAAATAAAAAATAACAATAATGAATATTTACCACTCTCAATCCCGCACTGAGCTCCGATCCTAGATTCAATGAAAGGGTGATCATTCCTGCTCAACAACAAATTAGACTTAAACCGGTGAAAGATTAAACCCAGTGACACCACAACTACCGTTAATCTATGAATGAGTAACCGAACGAACCGATTAGGTACAGGTGAGTCCCGAGAGTAATGATGGACCTAGTATTGTACCTTGCGGACTGCCGAAATATGAGCGGAAATCTGGTACTTACCAATTTTGTTGAGAAATACGCAGTCGAGTGTTTTCTTCTTAAAGATTACTCTCTTAGGGCACTGTGTTTTATTGTTGAAGAATACGCAATTACGCAGTAAGTATTATAATTATATTGCAGGCTACACCCAAGTCACGGCCTGAGGCATGGCTCTATATCTGTTTTTCCTATCTCTACACAATGAGGTGTTGCCGTGTCCGTACATCGTTTCGGGCTTGAATTCGGCGCCACATATTTTCATAACAATAATAATTCCGTTTCAGTTAGGTTGGTTCAGATACTTATCTCTCGGTGGTGGAAGGATCATATGGACACCAGACACAATGTGTACTTACTCAAATCACAATAAATTACTCAACTAGCTTTACTAGATTACTGCTTATATTGAGACTTAAACCACCAACCTAGAGGTAACAAGTCGGCTGGCCTATCGATCCAGCTACTGAGGTCGGAATTATAAAACAGGATTAGATTTAATGTAAGTAAACACTCTCCCTTAACTTGGGCTATAGTGCGCTGCGATTGGTTGAAACTCCGACTTGAGGGCGTGTCTGGCTTTGTTTATTGACTTTAATCTTGTCTCATAATGTGGCCCTAATTCATAATATCATAATGTGACCCTCAGACATGATGTAGCCCTAAGACATATTCTCATAATGTGGTCCTAAGACATAATCTCATAATGTGACTCTAAGACATAAGCTCATAATGTGACCCTAAGACATCGATGACGAAAGAATCTCTCACCCTGTATACTGAACTTCAAATACCTGAGCCCCATAACCATAAACCATCAGGACATGATCCCGAAGTAACGGTTCATTCAAGGCCCCATACCGTACAGGATCAGAAGGGATTCCTACACCGATTTTATGACAAGGTTTGTGCAATCATTTTCTTTTTTATTTGCAACGACGGAATTGCATTTAAATCGTTGGATCATCAGTCGAGATTGCAACACAATGCAACATAACAGATAACGGTAAGGTCGAGAATGATCGAACTATTCAAATGAACACCCTCAATAAAAAAAGCCCCGAGAAGTTAATTAAGTAGCGGCAACCTTTGCATTAAAAGAAAACCCTGAGTGACTTTTGCATTGGAACAATCATCATCAAATTATCATTTTATTGTTTTTTTTTTAGATTTTTTTTTATTGTTTTAGAAAAAAGTATTTAAATGAGACACCATTTTCAATTACCGTTATCTAATATTGGGTAACCTTTATGGTAATCGGTCACCTCCGTGTCCATTGACAGCTAAAAGCGAATGTCTCGTGAACGGTGTAGTAAATGAGATCATCATTGTTAAATGGTTTACCTGGATCATACCGTTATTTTAGGTTTTTTTTTTGGCTTTCTTTAAAGTGGCAGGGTTTTCAGATGTGAGCTCTTCTACTCAACCACTGCTACACAGTCTTCAATCATCATCATCATAGGGGTCCGTCATCGTGAACGATGGTAGCCAGACAGTGGAGGAATGACTCAGCACTTCTACCATTGTCTTTACAAGGAAGCAAATAATTGACAAGGGCCCCAGAACCAAGCCAATGATAGTCCCCCAGACAGACAAAGTCCCCCAGCCGGACACATTATAAACCTGATTAAATTTAAATTAACCCAGACCCTTCCACAAGTCGTAGGTTCAACCAATCACAGACCACAATAGCCCGATTTGAAGGGGAATCTTACTTATCTGTACTGGTAGTGAGGTGGTAGCGTAAGGATCCGTTGTTGAGAATCCCACCCAGTGCATGGATTTTTCCTCATTAATTTGAGTTTGTAACCACATAATAATAAGACTCTGAGGGTTAGGTGGTAGAAAACGCTTTGAACATTAACCTCGCCTGATGGTTACCTTCCACTAAAGAGTATTATTATTATTATCATCAGGAGCTTATATTGTGGTTGAGTAGCGTTACCAGTAGCCCGTTCCAGAAACACTCTCCACTCTCATAATCTTCAAAGCTCCCTAAAGAGTATTATTATTAATATTATCTCAAAGTTAATCCTGTCCCTACTGATAAGGCCACCCTGAGTCCAGAAATCCTTCTTCCAATCCACCCAGTATGGCACCGTTGATTAATTGATATCACAAACCATACTCACCGCTTCTACCGGTACAAAAGGTGTGGGTTGATTAAACCCAACGTATGAGATCCAGTACAATGGTTGTCTTCAGGTGCAATGACATCATTTTTCTTTTTTAAGACATCATTTTTGGCATTGACTTTATTCTTTTATATCACCTTTCTCGATTTTTTTCGACATTTTGGTTTTTAGCATTGGTTCCGTGAGGAAATGTGTATTATTTCGTCAGGAAATTTCTCTTCCATTGTCAACATTGTTTCCAAACAATTTTAAAAAGATCACCTTTGTATCTTTGTTTGCATTATTGTCGAATTAGATTCAGGTGAAAATTGGTTGCTTTGATTGTGTGAGTGTCAGAGCTTGTTTCCAAAACACTTCTGAATGATTTGCCCTTTAACTCTGAGAATATTTTCTGCAGTCTAATGAAGATATTTACTTCTTATAATGTGCAACAACTTCAATAGGATTATGATGAGGATAAGAGAAGAATGTCACTTATCCTAGATATGTTGCTCTATGTCAAACCCAGTGCATGAATTTTTCCTCATTAATTTGAATTTGTGACCACATAGTAATAAGACTCTGAAGGTTAGGTGGTAGACAATGCTTTGAGCATATTCTACCACCTAACCTGGTGGTTACCTTCCACTAAAAAGTGTTATTATTATTAGCTTTCAGGGCCTCCGGTAGTTCAAAGGCTCTTTCGTAAAAAAAAAGTGCAACGCACTTGCATATTTTCTTTTCGTGTGGATTCCTCAGGTGATTTCTCTTTGCTTTTGTTCCTCATCTCTTCCTCCTTTCTCTTTTCTTTGTGTTCCATTCTTGTCTAATTCTCTTTGTATTTTACTCTTTGTATTGTCCTTTGTAATTTCTATTTGAACATATCTGTTTGTGCATTGTGGCTTTTTGATTTCCGAGTTTTGATTCCCTCTTTGTTTGCTCACCTTTCTTTAGTGACGCTCCATTGTTAGTCTGTTTGTTTGTCATTGTGGGCATCAATATTTTCATCATTGTGTCTAATAAGTTGGAAAAAAATTGGCATTGTTTTGTTTTTCCGTGAATTTTTTTCTCACACTGTCAAGATTGTTTCCTGAAAAAGGTGAGAATGTTGATGATGTGTAGTGCGGACATTAATTGAGTCTTTTACTTTTTGTTCTTATTAGATGATTTTGTTTTTTTTTATGGATTATTATTTAATTTTCTTGTTGGTGAGAATGTTTTTTATTTTAGTTTAACATCACTTGTACCCTCGGAATGACCATCGAGCAGTTGACCACAGAACTAACTGATGGTAGGTAGAGAGTAGAGATGTTTGAAGCAGATGGTGTTAGCGCTTACATATTAGACGGCTTATCTGTTAGAAATTAGGGCGGCTTATCAATTGAACAATAGCTGGTCAAACAGGTGTAACTTGGTAAGTGATGCCTACTATTCATTTATTTTAAGCTCACAGAAATTCAGAATTACCTATATAAAGTTAAAGAGCTAGTTATTGTATCGTATTTTTTAGTGGGTAGTATCAGCAATACGAGAGCTAATGCATCATAATATGTCCTAGTTGGAGATATGATGTTAGAGACTCCAACCAACCATCATATTCCAATATCTCTCTCGTAATGCCGTCACTGGTTGTTACCCACTCTACAAATACCCCAATTGTCCTCACGAGGCTAGGGGAGGCCTGACGTTCAAAATACAGAAACGAAATTTTTTAGACCAAGTCAGGCTTCAAACCCAGTTCACCTTATTATAATTATTATTAGTAATGGAGGAGTCTAAATATGTAAGTGTTAATAAATAAATAAACCCTTATTTGGAATAAATTAGATACAAAATTACAATTAAAAAATACATTAACAATAATTAATAGTATTCCAATTTATCGTGTTGCTCAGGAAGTGTTAGGAATACACTTGAAGTGATGATAACTATTGTAAATGTCTGTCCGGTAGCTCAGTGGTAAAGGCGGCGGTCTGGTAATCCAGAGGTTGCGGGTTCGAAACATACCTATAGCCGGGAGATGACAAGTTATCCTTCGATTCGGGATTTTAATACGTCTTGGGCTTGCTGCTGGAATAATGGTACTCATTAGTCCTAGTCGTGTAGTATAAATAAGGCGATATCATTATTATTATTAATCTGGAGGTAAGTGGTTCAAGTCCCAAGTTCAGCATAGAATTAGTAAAGTAAAGACTTTGATAATTTTTTTTAAGAATCAGTGTTTCACAGTCTTTTTATTTCGTAATCGTGAAACAGGAGCTACTGTAGACGCTTTTGGTCTATGTTATAGCCTGCCAATTGCCCATCCCGTAGTTTGCCTCCCCTCTAATGGGCAAGAAGTAACACAATACTTCCCATTTAGGTGGACAACTCTCACTCGATACTCCTGACTTTTCGCTTATGGTTTTTATATACTTAACCGACCTTACCGACCTCAGTAGCATGAACGATAAGGCGATGAACTTGTAACCTGGAGGTCGGTGGTTCACAAGTCCCGGTTTCAGCATGGATTTAGTACAGCGAGTTTGAGTAGTTGTGATATCACGTAAATGGTTAACACAAATATGATAACTTATAACCGACCTTAGTCTTACTCGGGCACTATAAAAAAGGCGATATTATTATTATTACATTAAAACTATTCTGAAAATTCAAGTTATCATATTTGTGTTAATCACTTTCGTGATGTCACAACTATACTCAAACTCGCTATACTAAATCTACGCTGAAGCCGAGACTTGAACCACCGACCTCCAGGTTGCAAGTCCGCCGCCTTATCGATCAAGCTACTGAGGTCGGTTATTCTGAAAATTCACTCTCTATTGCTCTAATTTTAGCGGACCATACCACCGGCGTGTACCGAAAATTGGTGTCAAACTGGTAGCACCGGTGCTTCTGGTTAGTATGCGGGTCCTGGTATATCACTCATCAGTATGCAGATTACCCGAGTCTATTTGGCCAGAGTGGCTATTGATGCTATTCTTCGTTAATTTACTCATGCACATACATACATAGCTACCATCAACATAACTAAACCATATGCGTATTTAAAATTTTCGAACGCGCGACCTCTGGATTATCAGTCAGATACCTTGACCACTGAGCTACCGAGACAGATGTAGTACCTACCTATGTACTAAGTACTAGTTTTATAACAATAATAATAAATTTATAGTAATAATAATAATAAATTCTATAATTATGGGCTACCCACTAATATAATAATAACACTCTTTAGTGGAAGGTAACCACCATCAGGCGAGGTTAATGTTCAAAGAATTTTCTACCAACTAACCCTCAGAGGCTTATTATTATCAGATTATCCCAAACTCAATTGAATGAGGAAAATTTGTGCACTGGGTGGGATTCGAACGAACGAATTACCATACTAGCGCGTTAACCACTTGACTACCAGTGCACTGTTACGTACATAAATATACTAAAAATATCTTTTATGCATGCTAGTATTGTCATACATCATCTGCCCAGTGCCCAAGTTATATGCCGACCTAGATCTGTGCTTCGAGTAGGAATTCGTGTTGAATGAAGGGGCGATATTTTCGGTTGCGTGAGCCAAATCCAACGAAGAGACATGTCTCGGTAGCTCAGTGGTCAAGGTGGCGACCTGGTAATCCGGAGGTCGGGAGTTTGAAATCCACCCGGGACATGAGAATTTGAGAAATTATACTCTCATTTTGCATTTTGACCACATACGTCCCACATGCATACCCTCGAAGGACGAGTGTAACTTATACGTCACACACCCCTGTAAAGACCCGGAGCGTCGAAAAAATATTTTTAGCATTAGATGCACTCCCTGTGTAACAATATGCATGGGAACTATGTTTTCCGTAACCTTACACTCTGCCGGGCTGTCTCTTTATTTGTATAGGCGTTCTTCACACCTCGGCCGAGGTGTTTGATAACAAGAAAAAATCTAGTTTTTCAGAAAAAAAAATAGTTCTCGTCCTTCGAGGGGTCAAACAAGGATCTTGTGGAAAACACGGTTCTCCAGGAGCTCATTACACAAAAACTCTCCACTCTCAAAATCCCCAAATCTCCGGTTCAACCGTCATACAACGCATTATGATTGGTTATTGCGTTCAAATTAACCAATCAGAGTGCGTTGTGTGACAGTTGAAAGGGAGATTGTGAGAGTGGAGAGTGTTTCTGGAACGTGCTACTGGTAAAGCTCAACCACAATCTTCTTCTTTTACTCTGTCTTATCCCGCCGTCGACGTCGTACCAGCTACCCACATTAACCTCTACCCGGCCTTGATAGGGCCGGAAATGCCAGCCTCTTATGCACGGAGGGAACAGAATTTTCTGTGAAAAATCTGCTCCGACCAGGGATTGAACTCAGGATCTCTGGACTATGGGCAGTAGTCACAACCGTTACGCCACGGATACGCTACTTATGGTAATGAGATCGCTAGTAGTGGGGACACTACTCTGTTCCAATCTGTTCCAATAACTAGGTATACATAAATAAATGTGTTTATTTTTGTTATTACAACACAATTTTAGTGAGTAACGCAGAACACTTGGACTTTTTTCCCCCTTTGAACATCCTTATAACTTACTTTTGCCCGTAATTTCGCCACAGGTCGCTACTCACATTAAAACAGCGGCTCATTTTTCCTCGCGAGATTTGAGTGGACACCGGACATCCAAATACAGAGCAGAAATATCCCGCTGGGAATCGAACCCAGGTCATCTTGCGTGCAAGCCTAGTGCGCTACCCACTTGGCCACGGTGACTAGTCTATCACATTATCTACCACTGGGGTGAAATTTTAGTACGCCTCCTCGTGGTTCACCCTGGGCAACGCAATTACATGCGGCTAAAGTACTGGCAATTTTGGCGATCAAACAATCACTGCCATCAGATTTATTGATCAAGTTTGTTACACATATCTTCTCACTTTGAGATGTGTAATAAAGCCATACGATAAATAGAAATATCTACCACTCATGGTACCCATTTCTCCTATCTAATAAGGTAAGGTAAAATATGGTAAGGTAAGGTAAGGTAATATGGTACCCATCTAATATGGTACCCATTTCTCCCATCTAATATGGTACCCATCTAATATGGTACCCATTTCTCCAGGGTACATCGTACTCATTGTGGCACATAAATGAAAGCAGACAAAGCAGACGTACGAGTCTTTAGTATGACTACATAGCTATGTATGTCTGATAAAAATATGTATATCTCTATATGAAATACGTATGTATACATGGAAGTATCCTACCTGTGTTTTACGAGATTGTATACAGGATCCGCGCAAAGTCTGTGAGGTCAATGAAATCGATAAGTCTCTCGCGATTAGCTCAGTGGTTAAAGCATTAAATAATTAAGAGCTGTATCTCTCCGAATACGAGGCACGAGATACAAGCTAACCTCGTATGGATTTGAAGACGGAGCTGCACTTTCGTACATTGAAAATTAGTTGATTAGAATGTTCTGTTCTTTTTTTAATAAAAAAATATATCTAAAAATGTTATAAAAAAAAAGCTCGTATGGATTTGAAGATGGAGCTGCGCTTTCGTACATTGAAAATTAGATGATGAGAATGTTCTGTTCTTTTTGAAAATATAAAAAAAAAATCACACCGACCTGTACCTGTATAAAGATCGATTGTGACCAGTTGAATAATACATTAAAAATGAATAAAAATAAATTTATGCTTTCGGCTCTTTCCTCAGCTGAGGTTGTAGAAGACTACAATCTATTTTATTATTGTTTTATGTACTTTTAAAATAAATTTTACATATTTATGTATGTACTTAGTCGAACCCAGTACATCAGACTGGAGAAGTCACTACCGCTGAGATCAGGGGCAAGGCAGCCTTCTCAATGCCGCCTCAGCCATACCAAACAGAACCGTTTAAACTTTTGCCATCAGCCTCGCCCGGTGGTTACCTTAATTAACCTCGCCCGGTGGTTACCTTAACCAAAAGAGCGTTATTAATGTTGTTATTATTATTATAATCTATCTATGTGAGAAAAGAAACTTCAAAGATACCTACTAGGGAATCAGCGCGAACGACCTGTATATTGACAAGGTTAAAGCGCTTACAAAGAAAAAAAAAATCAAAAGTAAACAATAATAATCTCGAACGGAACAAGATTACACTGGTCACTTGGTAAGCTTCACTCCAAAGATAAGTTCCGGCGCAGGCATTCCGTTAGTCCATTCTGATTGGGACCTACAGACCTCATTCATTACAACTCCTGACCAGGTCCAACAACGTCTATTAGGTCCTTCGCACCACTCATAAACAACAATGAAGCCTGGCGCTCAAATCAAGAGACTGAAATCAAACCGGCCATAAACATTTCCCATGTTGCTGTTGTTGTAGCTAGCTTGGCTACAGCTGGAGGGGTGAGTGATGGTCTCCAGCCAACTTTATTTTAATGTTGGCTTGTCCTGAACCACATATTTCTATGTGTGATCCAACCATCATGAGGACTTGGACTTTTCTTTATTTCCCGGCGAAGCATTTGCTTTCTCTATCCAACGGATGCTAATTCGGCCAGAGTCGATGGCGCGTTGAATGCACCGATTCTCGTAGGATCAACGAAGTTGAGCAACGTCCATCGGGTTGAAGACTTCGTGGTGCCAGGTCCCAACCCAGGCCGAGTGAGGTTACCGGGGGTAGAAGATTTGTGAGTTTCTTACGTATGGAGGGTTACAACCCCGACGTGATATGACCACGTAGTTGAAAGCCATGTTAAACCCAAAATAAAAAACCAATTCGCTTTATCCATCCAGTCTTCCAATAAATTTTAATACTTTAGCTATTCCAAATCAATGGCCTACAAAACAGTACTCTGTTTATCCTGCAGAAATGAGACTAAAGAATCCCTTTACTCTCACAGTCTAAACCAGCGATCTGGGCATATACCCTACACCCTCAACCACATACCCTTGTACCTACAGCTTAATATAGACGATTTTCGGGACTCCGTGTGTCCGCTTCGATTGATTAACTTGGTTTGATTATTTTACGTGATACCAAGGCCCAGGGTATACGCCCACGTTGTGATCGCGCACCTAACAAGCAGGAACTATCTTGAAAAAATTCCTATAAATCCATCAGAGTTCGATATCCATCCGATCCGGAACTCACAGGATTTATGTCCTTCGTCCAGAGCTCATCCTTCTCGACTGACCTTTGTAAGGTCCTTTGGCCATTCGAGAGGTCGAACCCGGAGTGATCGGACCCATGGGTCAGAATTCTGCCAATGGGTCACGCTCCATTGGCACGAGAACACGAGGGTCGGAGGTCAGAGAAATCGATGCAGAGCTGGAATAAAAGACGCACGAATTGGTCATTGTTGAATCGAGGATTTTAAACTTCGCGCTATCGTTTTGATTGAGCAGGCTATGAGGTGTGATATAAATTAGGGTAATTAGCTCATTGGTCAAGGCGTCTGATTAGTAATCCAGAGGTCGCAGGTTCAATACCCAGCCGGAACATGACAAGGTGTCTTCCCTTTTGGGGTTTTGACGGCTTGTAGCGATTCTGTGATACAATTACCTAAAAAAAAAAAAACATACCAGAATATCATCTTGATCTCACAAAGACCTCACAATACACACAAGAAGACCTTACCATTCGTTTCAATTGATCGGAGACATTCGATTATCATCACGAGTTTCCATGAAACAGCGGCAAAATAATTTAGGTCAATAGTCGAGCATCGAACCAAGGACTTGGGACTTGACGGATGAGTACACATGATTGGATATCGAACACTTGACATGAATCTGTGAAGTATGTTAAGGAAAACCATCGATGAAAGATTTTCTCTTGTACGTTTTTCTTCAAGTGGTACAGTTGCATTTTTTTCTGTGGATGTCTGTGTCAGTTTTTTTTTTTTACTGTCTCTTAATTTCAATCATGTAATATAGGTATTTAGTTTTTTTTTCAAGTTAGCGTTTTTGCTTTTTCTTAAGAACCAGGGTTTTGATTCTTTATTTTTTAAGGGAAGACGAAAGGTTTAATATACAAGAAAATGGGTGGACTAGAATATTTATGTCAATCAGCTATAAATTAGCTCAATGGGTAAGCGCAAGTTTGCCATGTGGAAAGTCCTGTATTCGATACCCTGAGCCGACAAAAAATTGAATTCTAATTTGGTTCCAGTTTGTTTGTAAGGGATACGTTCCGGTGCACTCGTGTTGACCCAGAACCTAAATGGGAAGTACTGTATCACATCTCGCTCATCATAGGGGAGCATACTATGGGATGGGCAAGCTGCAACACAAACCACAAGCGTCTACAGTAGCGCCTGTTTTTATGGCTAAGAAATAAAAAAGTCTGTGAAACAACCAATTACGCTTTACTAAATCTTTGCTGAACTTTGGAGTCGAACCACCGACCTCTGGTTACGACTTCGCCGCATTGACGATCAAGCTACTGAGGTCGGTCCATCTTTCTATAAATTGCGTTGAGGTATTCATCATCATAGGGTTGCGTCATCGTTTACGATGGTGGAGGAATGACTCAGCACTTTTACCACTGTCTTTGCAAGGAGGCTAATAATTGACAAGGGCCCCCAGAACCAAGCCAATGACGGTAGACTCCCTGTTTAAAGTCCCCCAGCTAGACTGCTGGTCTACTCCCTGTTTATAGTCCCCCAGCCAGTCTGCTGGTCTACTCCCTGCTTAAAGTCCTTTAGCCAGACTCCTAGTCAACTCCCTGTATATAGTCCTCCAGCCAGACTGCTGGTCTACTCCCTGTTTATAATCCCCCAGCCAGACTGCTGGTCTACTCCCTGTTTATTGAGGATCTGAGGTATTGACACAGATAATCATCAACTGCATCCTATTTAGCGGAAAACGACATCAGACTCGTGTTGATGCAAATGTTCTAAGGAGGCCAACTGTGCCAGTAGCACAGGGCTTCCCAAATGAGGTGACCGCACTTAAATTCGATATTTGACCAAATCGAGCTGTTTGACAGTCAAAATAGACTTGAGTATTTATATTTGTACGTAAAACAAAAAATACCTCGTCCTATATACCTCATATAGGACGTTAACGAACATAATAGCAAAATAATTTTCATATTTGTGTTTAATCACTTTCGTGATGTCACAACTACTCATACTGGCTTTACTAAATCTTTTCTGAACTTGAAACTTGAACCACCGAAGTTGTACCTAAATAGAAAAACTGGACACTGAAGTGAAAAACATTTGGGTATCCCTGCGTGTCAAACCGGTATGCCGACAGATTCCTGACTGATTAATGGAAAATACTGAACGCGGGAATCATAGAACAATGTCGATTGCCGATCTTAAACCTATGACTGAACACGACCTGTCTCGAATCACCTAAAGAGATGTGAAGCAAAGAAACCTATTCGATTGGGTGTCAATGAAAAACATTTTGCAAACCATTCAGAGTTGAAGGCCAGCACAGCATCCCAGATCAAAGCAACATCTTTGAAGAAAACATTGGTTGGATCCGCTGAGCTGTTCGCAAATAAGGGTTGGGTGGAAGAGATTGACATAGGCAATAAACCGGACTATTAGTTAGGAAACCTGTAGGTATATAACTTATCTATGTAGGCGTAGGCAGCGTTTCCTCTTTGGACTTGCCTGCGGGATCCTTAGAACGAAGAAGGTTGCTCCCTGGGTGTCTCCTCTACTACCAGGTTTCCAAGGAGTCAAAGAAATTAGACATTTCCTCGCAAAACGGGCCCATTATTTCATTAATAATTAATAATTCCATGTCCGTGAGATAGGTATTGATATCTAAATCACGGTGGTGACAGGATTATATGGACGCCCAGATCCAAAGTCTAGGCTCCTTTGTTGTCCATTGATTCTATTTGGTTTCAACGTCCGGACTTGAGGTAGACAGGATGGGGGTTTTACCCTCCATTCGCTGGGAATCGTACCAGCTACACACATTAGCCTCACCCAGCCTGGGTAGGGCCGGAATTTTCCAGCCTCACATGTTCGGAGGGAACAGAAGTTTCTGTGCGAAAAGTCTGCTCCAACTGGGAAATTGCTTTTAGAGTAGAATCCTTATGAGTTAGTCAGAGATATACACAGTTAGTAAAAAAAACCCTGAACATCACACTAACTTTATATCACTAAAACTGTCAAAAAATAATCAATGAACAGGGTGATTGTTGTATTTGTTGTCTAGTTCTTGATCTTTTAATTAAGGATCTTCTCAGTTATAATAAAAAAAAATCTCTCAATGTCTCATGAAACCGCTCAACCGCGTAATAATCATAGAGAAACCATTTTAGTTGACATGTTATCTGAGAGTTTAAGATCTTCTCAACGATTCCAAATTAAATACCTGAGGATCACACTTAGTTGAAATCTATCAACTGGTTAAAAACAATAAATAAAACAGGCTTGTTGTCAGGTTATCTCAGGGTTTAAGGTCTTACTGTACTGGTGGTCAAGTGGTTAACGCGCTAGTCTGGTAATCCAGGTAGCGTAGGGAACCGTTGGTTCGAATCCCACCCATGAATTTTTTCCTCATATATTTGAGCATGTGACCACATAATAATAAGAAACTGAGGGTTGGGTGGTATAAAATGCTCTGAGCATTAAACTCGCCGGGTGGTTATCTTCCACTTAACAGTTTATCATTATTATTATGAAAAGGAAGTAGAAAAGCACCAAAATAATATTGTACAATAAGAGTAATATTGCCAGAGTTAGGTGGTAGAAAATGCTTGAAGCATTAACCTCGCTTGGTGGTTACCTTCCACTAAAGAGTATTATTATTACTTACTTACTGACCCATTGGGCTTAAGGTCTTACTTACTGACGGGTTGGGATTAAGGTCTTACTTACTGACGGGTTGGGATTAAGGTCTTACTAACTGACGGATTGGGTTTAAGGTCTACTCAGGTTAAAACCGCTCAACCGGGTGATACTCATGGATAAACCAGGATAAATGACATCTCCTGACCCACTTAGTACTGAGTACGTGAAATGTACTTCTGGAGGTAACAGGATTCAATGAAATGTGAAATATTGGGTGTGGGTGGTGATATTGATGTCAAGGCTGTTGTTGTTGTTGTTATAGATTTTGCTGTCGTTGTTACCAACCCCAAGGCTGCTTCTAACAACGAAAGATTAAAGAAGTTACTGACATCAGTCCTAAAAGAATCTAAACTTCATTTAAATTTAGAATATTATTCATATTTATTAAAAAGTACATAAAAAAATAATAAAATTATAGATTGTAGACCTCTACAAACTCAGCTAAGGTAAGAGCCGAAAGCATACTTGCTGCATTCCCCCTCTGCACCGCCAGGCTGAGACGCTGTTTCAGGTGGATTTTTGATCGAAGTTTCATTTTATTTTTTATTTACTATTTTCTTTGACGATATGGTTTGGCATAAACTGTTGGCATAATGGGACTACTTGTCTTGCGCTGACAGTCTAAATAAAGCACTACTTATACTTATACTTATGGTTTGATATCAATTGATGGATTTAAACCCTTTATAACAAGACAAGAAAGGTAGATACATAGGTTATATTAATGATAAATAGAAAAGATGTGCATTACAGATGAAGACATTGTTTACAGGATAGTGAGAAGGTACTTCTATGGATTTCCAACAAAAAGAAAAGAAAAAATGTGGTGCTGTATGCTGCATGGACAGAAAAAAACCAACTTTCAGATCGAGTGAAGCAAACTACACGTAAATTTGGCTGACCACCAAGAGGGGATCTATATTTCGGGAACGAAAGGTCGTATAGAAAAACGAATTTTGGTACAAAACTGGTACAAAACGATTCCGACTCAAAAAATTGAATTTTTTTGAGTTATTACTTTTTTTAACCGTCAATATTTCCGGAACGAAAGGTCGCAGAAAGATAAGATAGGTGGTACAAAACATTACAAAACAAGATTGACTTAAGTTGCGACCGATTCTGTTCTGGTGGTCAGCCAACTTCACGTGAAGTTGGCTGACCACCTAAGGAGAGTCAATATTTCTGGATTGGTAGTGGTACATAACGAAAAAAATTGATACAAATCGCTCTTAGTGGTCAGCCAACTTCACGTAGCTGCATACATCACCACGACTTCCGAAGGATATATTGAACTTCTGTGTCCAAAGGATCCTAATCTAGCAACCCAGAGACTAGATACTGTTCAGAGGATTGGACTAAGCGGACCTCTAGGTAACGCCTTAAGAATGGATATCAGAAATTGCGTGAGGAAATGATAGCATCAGAAATTGCGTGAACATTACCGTTAATTCTGTTGACACCTACCGGTAATTCTGGTGACACTTTGCCTGCGGTCTCATGATTCTTATCCACGGATATAATAATTGCTCACACTTTTCGTTCGAGTTGGTAAATAATTGCACTTTGCACAGGTGTAAGATATATTATTTTTCGTGTAAAATATCGTGAATCAATATTTTCTGAACCTTAATATCATTGATTTCGTAGATGAAATAATAGGTATTGCAGGACAAATACCTAAAAGTATGAGGTATTGAATGAAGGGTCTTACAAAAATTCAGCTTGCCACCATTTGAGCTGTAACCAAAGACTGAGTGAGGGCTGAGGGGGTCCAGATACAAACTGTCTCTTACCGTTGAGTCACCAGTGGCGGAATTGGAGGACAGAAAGCGTTATCATACCTACTTATTCCAAAAAATGTCACTTGTAATCCATAGAGGAAATTGCTCAAGTATTCTGAGTAATTTTCCTTCTGGATTACAAGTGATAGAAATCTATTATCTGTAATAAAAAATAAATAAAGAAATTGATTGTATTAAAAAAAAAATAATAATAATAATAATAATAATCCGCAGAACGGACGTATAATTACGGGTCAGGCCCTTTATACATAGTTACAATTAATAGACAAGTATAAACAGTAAAATAAAAGCTTACAAGTTACAAGTAATTGAAAAATTCAAAAGTCAAAATTATCACAGCAATTTTTTTTTTTTTTTTTTTAATAATATTAATAATATTTCTTTATGACTGACTTTATTACACATCTCAAAGTGAGAAGACGTATGTAATAAACTTGATCAGGAAATCTGATGACAGTGATTGTTTGGTCGCCAAAATTACTCTATGTTTATTTAGGACGTCCTACATAATGATATTTAGGACGTAGGTATGTATACATAATTATATTATTGCTGTAAAAATAAAACTTGATTGAATATGTATTTAAAAAAAAAAGTTTCCTACGAATGGAGGGTAACACTACCGTCGTGATACGACCATGCAGTTGAAAGCGACGTAAAAAAAAAAAAAAAAAAATCTGTGTGAGGACTACAGTCCACACAGCCACTGGTTGGTTTTCTACACACGGACATCTCTCAGTCCAACACGCAAGGGAACCAACACTCCCCGGTCTTAGGCCTGGGAAGTCCTGAGGCCAAAGAAATGAGAAATGGGCTGAATTCATTGCCAATTGTGAGCAACTTGTACTCTGGACTTGTACTTTGTGAACCATTGGCACGCTATTGTCATTCCATAACTTAGAGGGTAAATCGCATACAGAGTGTCTGTTGAGTGTTTTAGTTGTGGTACCCCTCCAGCTCCAGCTTGGCTACAGCTGGAGGGGTGGGTGATGGTCTCCAGCCAACTTTATTTCAAAGTTGGCTCGTCCTGAATTAGGTTTATTAGGTGTGACGAAGTAGAACATATACAGTAAAATACAATGAAATTACAAAGAAAAAATAAATAGATTGAACAGAGAAACAAGAACAAAAAAAGAGATGTGTTTCACAGCCTTTTTTATTTCGTAGCCATGAAACAGGAGCTACTGTAGATGCTTGTGGTCTGTGTTGTAGCCTGCCCATCCGGCCATCCCGTAGTATGCCTCACCTCTGATGGACGAGAAGTAACACAATACTTCCTATTTAGGTGCTGGGTCAACAAGAGCAAATGTAACCAATTTTTTTCGGCGCGGGGGTTCGAAGCCGGGACCTTCCGCATGGCAAGCGAGTGCTTAACCACTGAGCGCTATTCGTGCGCTCTTTGTAAATAAAGCTCAACTGGTCACTTTCCATAAAAATAGCTACTCATGTTTCCTCACGAGGTATAAGTGGACCCCGGAGACCAATTGAATATTGAAAATTTCCTCACCTAATGTTAATCAAACCCGGGTTCGTTTAAACCGAAAAAAGTATACTATTCTAGAAGAAGTCTTCAACTTCATAGCAATATGCTGTAGACTTATACACACCATACACTTGAACTCCATATACTCTGTACACTTACACTCCATACTCTTGAACTCCATACACACTGTACACTTACACTCCATACACTTGAACTCCATACACTTGAACTCCATACACTCTGTACACTTACACTCCATACACTTGAACTCCATACACTCTGTACACTTACACTCCATACACTTGAACTCCATACACTCTGTACACTTACACTCCATACACATGAACTCCATACACTCTGTACACTTACACTCCATACACTTGAACTCCATACACTCTGTACACTTACACTCCATACACTTGAACTCCATATACTCTGTACACTTACACTCCATACACTTGAACTCCATACACTCTGTACACTTACACTCCATACACTTGAACTCCATACACACTGTACACTTACACTCCATACACTTGAACTCCATACACTCTGTACACTTACACTCCATACACTTGAACTCCATACACTCTGTACACTTACACTCCATACACTTACACTCCATACACTCTGTACACTTACACTCCATACACTTGAACTCCATACACTCTGTACACTTACACTCCATACACTTACACTCCATACACTCTGTACACTTACACTCTGTACACTTACACTCCATACACTTGAACTCCATACACTCTGTACACTTACACTCCATACACTTGAACTCCATACACTCTGTACACTTACACTCCATACACTTGAACTCCATACACTCTGTACACTTACACTCGATACACTTGAACTCCATACACTCTGTACACTTACACTCCATACACTTGAACTCCCTACACTCTGTACACTTACACTCCATACACTTACACTCCATACACTCTGTATATACCAGAGGAGGTCTCTCGCGATTACAATAATAAATTATTATTAATCATAAACTCCGGAACATATTTAGTCAAGACAAGATCTGGGGAGCGTCGGATATAGAGGTCTATCTATGTACATAGAGCTGTATCTATGTACATAAAGTTCTATTTATGTACATAAAGCTCGGGACAGGCACGCATCTAAGTACGCGTATACACATAGGAGCCCTAGACCCTAGACCCCAGGGTAGCGCCGGTACCTCATAAAATAATCTAACCAAGTTATTAAATGTAAGCGGCCTCAACGGAGTCCGGAAAATCGTCTACATCTAGGGGAAGGAACTAGGGTCCAATGTATAGAGGCTAGGCCCAGAGTCCTCGTTGTGTCAGCCTACTAAGAGAAGAAAGACTTAATTGTGAGGAAGAAGTTGCTCAGAGGAAATAACGACTGAAGAAAAATCGCCTTGGGTCCGGGCCCATGAGGCAGACGTAGAATTGGCGGACGGACATACAGATGGGAAAATTGGGGCCCACAATATTAGCCAGTCTTACGCCCGAAATTTTCTTTCTTTCCTAGAAGCCAAATTTTCCTAACAACTTCTCACTTTTCTATTTATACTGATATACTGAATAATTAGCAATGAAATATAGTTTGATACCTACATGTTTAGAGCACGAATAGCTCAGTGGTTAAGCACTCGCTTGCCATTCGGAAGGTCCCGTGGTCGACAAAAAATATATTCAAAATTTGGTTACAGTTCTTTGTAAGGGATACCTTCCAGTGCGCTCGTGTTGACCAGCACAGACCTACATGGAAGTATTGTGTCACTTCTCGCCAAGCTTCAACATAGACCACAGCGTCTACAGTAGCTCCTGTTTCATGGCTAATAAATAAAAAAAACACTGCCAATTATGGACACAAAACTTCCTCGTGATTGTTTCACATTGTGTACACGTGCGAATTTTGAGTTTTTATAGTAAATAACTTGTATCTCCGAAACGGCTAAACCGATTTTCTTCAAATTTGTTTTATATGGTAGAAAACCATTTTTTCTACATTCTGGATTCTACAAAAAAAATTGTATCGGCAAGTCGTAGTTCTTATTTTTTGACTTTATTGTCCAAAATTTCGGATTTTCTTAAATATTAGAGTCAAATTATAGTTAATTTAAAAATATATATAAATAACTTATGTAAAATAATAATATGCATAACCATACCAAATTTCATCAAAATCGGGTGTACCGTTCACGAGATATAAGCGTTTAAGTAAAAAGTTAGTGGTCAGGCGCATGGTCTCTTTCACCCAGAACCGCTAGTACGAATTCGATGAATTTAAAATGGGACCATCTACAGAATGTCTCCTAGATTTGTGTAAAATTTCATCAAAATCGGTCGAGTAGTTTCCGAGATTTGCGCGTTACAAGGAATCGTTTTAACAGACAGACCGACAGACCGACAGACGGACACAAAACCAAATTTGCTCAGGAGTTTATGAAACGTCCAGAAATATGAAAAAAATTGAAATCGGAGCAAAAAAATATTTTTTTTTACAAAAACGAACACAATACTTCCGATTTCTAATATTAGAAATTTTCGGAAGTAAAAGGCTGTAAAACACTCATCTTTTTGTGACCACATAATAATAAGGCTCTGAGGGTTAGTTCTTAGACACTTCTCTGAGCATTAACCTCGCCTGGTGATTACCTTACACTAAAGGGTTTTGTCTTTCTGGTGGACTATAAACAGGGAGCAGACCAGCAGTCTGGCTGGGGGATTATAAACAGGGAGTAGACCAGCAATGGCTTGGTACTGGGGGCCCTTGTCAATTATTAGCCTCCTTGCAAAGACAGTGGTAGAAGTGCTGAGTCATTCTTCCACTATCTGGCTACCATCGTTCACGATGACGCCACCCTTTAATGATGATGAAAGGTTGTTATTATTATTAAAGCCTGTAGATTTATCTACCACTGAACCCCTTACAAACGGACCTGCCTCACGTAGATACCTATAACTCTCAATAACAGTGCTATAACAGTACTGGCATTCAAATCCAGAGTACAGCAGTGAGTCGGGCCAGAATATATGACTAATCATTTTAACTGTACCCAACAAGTACCACCTCACATTTCGAACCCGGCACTCCGGAATGAGGTGGTTATTGTTCACGCCGGAAACACACACACACCACACAATGGTACTGAAACCACCTGAAACCCAGAGCAAAGGTCGAAGGTTAGTAGACCTGCTGAAACTGATGAATTGATATTCATAACAGACAAGGCCAACCCAGGATACAGAAACAACTAAATAAAAGAATTTTTTTTAAATACTCATAATTATAATAAAAAAATAACACTAAAGAGTTTTGTTATTATTATTATCACAATCTGGATACTAATAATAACCCTCTTTAGTGGAAGTAACGACCAGGCGAGGTTAATGCTCAAAACATTTTCTACCACCTAACCCTCAGAGTCTTATTATTATGTTTTCAAAAATTCAAATTAATGAGGAAAAATTCATGCACTGGTTGGGATTCGAACCATCGGATCCCTACACTACCTGGATTACCGCACTAGCGCGTTAACCACTTGACTAACATTGCACCTAGGAGATGGCTACACGTGAGATGTGAAACAGTTAGGTCTCAGATTTTGGACCTGGCTGATGATAGAGTTTCGGACATGCCAATATTTATTCTGACTGGTACAGGCTATTTATTTCAAGTTTTCGGAACTGGTATCCTAACTTTTTGTGGACGATTACACACGCTACATGGACGATACAATGTATAGTGTATAAATATAGTATATAGTCTTCTTTTTACTTCCGAGAAATTTCTAATATTAGAAATCGGAAGTATTGTGTTCGTTTTTGTAAAAAAAAATATTTTTTTTGCTCCGATTTCAACTTTTTTCATATTTCTGGTTGTTTCATAACCTCCTGAGCAAATTTGGTTTTGTGTCCGTCTGTCGGTCTGTCGGTCTGTCGGTCTGTCTGTCTGTCTGTCTGTCTGTCTGTCTGTTAAAACGATTCCTTGTAACGCGCAAATCTCGGAAACTACTCGACCGATTTTGATGAAATTTTGTAAACATCTAGGAGACATTCTGTAGATGGTCCCATTTTAAATTCATCGAATTCGTACTAGCGGCTCTGGGTGAAAGAGACCATGCGCCTGACCACTAACTTTTTACTTAAATGCTTATATCTCGTGAACGGTACACCCGATTTTGATGAAATTTTGTATGTATATGCATATTAATGTTCTACACAGGCTATTTATCTATATTTTTTAATGAATTATAATTTGACTCTGATATTTAAGAAAATCCGAAATTTTGGACAAAAAAGTCAAAAAATAAGGACCACAACTTGCCAATACAGAATTTTTTGTAGAATCTAGAATGTAGAAAAAACGGTTTTCTACCATATAAAACAAATTTGAAGAAAATCGGTTCAGCCGTTTCGGAGATACAAGTAATTTAGTATAAAAACTCAAAATTCGCACGTGTACACAATGTGAAACAATCACGAGGAAGTATTGTGTCCATAATTGGCAGTGTTTTTTAATCTTTCTTATCCCGCTTGAGCAGGGTCGACGTTGTTCAACCTCATGGTTGAGGTTGATTGGTTTTCGTACATTTTTTTTTACGGCTGTGGATGCCCTTCCTAAACACCAACGATTCTATTTGTTTTAACGTCCGGGATTAGGACGGGGGTTTTACCCTCCATTCGCTGGGAATCGTACCAGCTACCCACATTAATCTCTCTCAGCCTGGGAACGGCCGGAAACGCCAGCAGCCTCACATGTACGCTTGTACGGAGGGAACAGAATTTTCTGTGCGAATAGTCTGCTCCGACCGCGGATTGAACTCAGGATCTCTGGACTACGGGCAGTAGTCAGAACTATTACGCCACGGAGCCTGGCGTATAAATAATTATAGTATAAATAGTATAGTAATAATGTATACAGATATAGTGTGGTCCTATATAGCCCAGGCAAATTAGTGCTAAAATGGGGTCTAGCGTCAAAAAATTGCTCAATAGCTGGAAATCGTTTTAAACCCTTAAAGGGGTCCTGAATAATGGGTATATGAGTTTGCGACGGATTTTAGGTTGTGCTTCCGAGTTTAGGGCCTAAATAGTGCAAATTTTTTGCACTTTTTTTAAAATTGCGCTAATAACTCAAAATGTATTTATTCTAAAGAAAATTTTACTCAGTTCTTATCTAAGGAACATAAAATTATGCGTCTAATGACGTTTGAATCATTAAAAAAGGTTAAGCCGTTCAGCCACAATCGCTCCTCAAAGATGGGTGGTTTTTTCAAACATAGCTCAAATTTTGAAAATTCTCAACTTTTAACGCCTGTAAGTCAAAAAGGACTGCACCAATTGAAAAATTTAATAGAATCGAACTTGTAGAAAATGTAATTTTAAGTAAAATACTGTTTGAAATTTGCTCACTCCAGTGCTGAGATATGATTTTTCGTCCCTAGCGCCAAATTTCCGCTAAGGCAGTGCAACGCAAGAAACTTCATCTGAACTCTAAAATTCTCATATTCTTACAACTTTTCAAGCAAAACTGAACGTAATCTATTGAATTCAGTCGAATAGGTAATTTAAAATTTTGAGAAACTTGCACTGAATTTTACTAAGATCTTCACTGAACATGTTGTGATTTCAAGACAGCTGGCACACTATGGAGGATGTAACTTGTTTTATATGCGGGAACATTGTGCAAGAAGGAATATTAATAATAATATAATAATAAAAATGCATTTTCTTTGTGTTGTTATGTCACAGTTTTAGTGGGTAGCGCAGAATCATAGAACTTTGCCAGTTTAATTTACAATATCTTGTATTATTTGTGTGCCTATGATTCAGCCACTGGTCGCTGCTTCATATCAAAGCAGCTACTCTTTTTTCCTCACGACTCACGAAGTATGAGTGGACCCCGAACATCCAAGTACAGAGCTACAGAGCAGAAAAAATCCCATCCCGCTGGGAATTGAACCCAGGTCACCATGCGTGCAATGCCTAGCGCGCTAACTCACTCGGCTACAGTGACTACAACATATTAAAGGCAAAGATAGAGGAATATTAAAGGAAAAGTCACTTCGAATGTTCATTGAGGACAGCAGGAGGAGAAATGATGTGCATCACACGTGGTTACAGACTCAAAGATCTGTTATAATTCACGAGAAGTGTCGCAAAGGTGTCTACACGAAGGAGTCAAACACTGTAAAGGCCGAAAAAGAAGCAAGAAACGGAAGCCATGTGACAAGAGGCCGTGAGGAAATACCAAATATTTCCTCACGGCCTCTTGTCACATGGCTTCCGTTTCTTGCTTCTTTTTCGGCCTTTACAGTGTTTGACTCCTTCGTGTAGACACCTTTGCGACACTTCTCGTGAATTAAATTACCTATTCGACTGAGTTCAATAGATTACGTTCAGTTTTGCTTGAAAAGTTGTAAGAATATGAGAATTTTAGAGTTCAGATGAAGTTTCTTGCGTTGCACTGCCTTAGCGGAAATTTGGCGCTAGGGACGAAAAATCATATCTCAGCACTGGAGTGAGCAAATTTCAAATTTCAAACAGTATTTTACTTAAATTACATTTTCTACAAGTTTGATTCTATTAAATTTTTCAATTAGTGCAGTCCTTTTTGACTTACAGGCGTTAAAAGTTGAGAATTTTTAAAATTTGAGCTATGTTTGAAAAAACCACCCATCTTTGAGGAGCGATTGTGGCTGAACGGCTTAACCTTTTTTAATGATTCAAACGTCATTAGACGCATAATTTTATGTTCCTTAGATAAGAACTGAGTAAAATTTTCTTTAGAATAAATACATTTTGAGTTATAAGCGCAATTTTAAAAAAAGTGCAAAAAATTTGCACTATTTAGGCCCTAAACTCGGAAGCACAACCTAAAATCCGTCGCAAACTCATATACCCATTATTCAGGACCCCTTTAAGGGTTTAAAACGATTTCCAGCTATGGAGCAATTTTTTGACGCTAGAGCACTAATTTGCCTGGGCTAATAGACATTTATACATTTTTTCTGTAACCTGCCTGGGTATAGCGTTCCCGCGAATTCATCAAATAAGGTGATTAAATTCTCGACGTTGAAGTTATAATTATCTACAAACCTCTGATTATGCTACAAGATTTTAGACTATTGAGTGATGTAGTGTTTTTTTTTCCCAAGTTGTAAAGTGATGATTAATAATTTATTCCTAGCTTTAAGATCCCCAGTTGGAGCAGATTTTTAGAACAGAAAATTCTGTTCCCTCCGGACACGTGAGGCTGACTTTTTTGGCCCTACCCAGGCTGGGTGAGGTTAATGTCGATTTCTAGCTGGTATGATTCTAGCTAACGGAGGGTCAAACTCCTGTCCTGACTTTCTCTAATCAGGATTTTAAAATCAAATAGAATTAACTGGTCACAATAGATCTAATAGAGGTCGGTGTGATAATTAGGTTTTTTCTTGTAGAACTCCAACCAGTCTATAATAATAATAATAATAATAATAATACTCGCATAAATTTATTGTATTATTACCAGTAGTTATCTCTGGTGTAATACGATTCATTTATGTATGTATGTCAGGCTACACCAATTCTGCAGGCCCAGAGATGCCGCGTTCTGCACATTGGGCGATGTGCAAGAATCCTCATTGAATCTCCAAGAATCCTCATTGAATCTTTAAGAATCCCATTCAATCTTCAGTGAATCTTACTCGGAGATTTTTGCCGAGTCATATTTCGCCTATAATGAGGAATTCTATCAAAATATGAGACAGCTGTGAAATTTTCGGCGATCAGATTTTTAAATGTGTGTGAAGATGATGGTTGAGAGTTGTCTGTAAAAAACCTGGTATTTTCCTGGCTAGAATGTTTTCGGTGGACGGTTAGGTTGACGGCAAGATATTTACTAGACGGTTAGGTTTTTTGTATGTAGGAGATGAAATTAGGACCTATTTCGATAAAATTACATTTTTAAATAGAATAGTTACATCTTGGACTTGATGATGAATCAAATGTTGTCCGACACTTGTCAGATATTGAAATTTGTTTTGTCTGGACATTTTTTTTTCATTCAATTTTGGACATACCCGGAGAGGTTGTATGGAGCCATTTTATTTTGTAACTGGACAAACGAAAGACCCGGTACCAATTTCGGGCTCTTAAACAGTTTCTCGGAACTCTAAATCACCAAGAACCGAATTGGCAAGAACCGGCAATCTTCTGTAGCCCGCGGCGGGATAAGACCTGGAGACTGAAGTAACATCGGACTGTACTAAACTGCCAAATGTACCTACTCTATAGTTATATCAGATATGTTATATCAGATATCTCTCAGAAGCCCTTCAAAGCTTAGGAGAAGTACATTTGTAGAAATGTTTCTTTATTGCATGAATTTTTCCTCGTTCATTTGAGTTTGTGACCACATAATAATATAAGACTCCGACGGTTAGGGGGTTGAAAATGTCTTGAGCATTAACCGGAGAGAGAGAAAGAAAGGGAGAGAGAGAGAAAGAGAGAGAAAGAAAGGGTTGGGTGGAAGAGATTGCCACAGGCAATAACCCCGCCCTTTAGGTAGGACATTTCTCTTTTTTTCGTTCTTGTATATATGTTTAATCTTTTTGTTTTTCTTTATATTTTATTGTGTTCTACTGTATATATTTTTTGTTCTATCTAATAAAGCTTTAAAAAAAAAAAAAAAAAAAAAAAAAAAAAAAAAAGAGAGAGAGAAAGAAAGAAAGGGAGAGAGAGAGAAGGAGAGAGAGAAATCGAGAGAGAGAGAAAGAAAGGGAAAGAGAGAGAAAGAGAGAGAGAGAAGCGAGTGAGAGAGAAAAAAAGAGAGAAAGAAAAAAAGAGAAAGAGGGAAAAGGGGAGAGATAGACAGAGGATGGGAGAAAGAGAAGAGAGAAGAGAGAAATAGAGAGAGAATAAAAAAGAAGAGAGAGAGAGAGCGAGAAAGAGCTCACCAAAATAATAATCATGGTAAGGTGTATCTCTCATGGCAATTATCTTTATTTCGTGAGTCCACCAAGCCCACCACTGCCTCTATACTCCGTGGACTCCCGTTACAACCTACGTCAAGTTAGGAGACGGGCCAAGATAGGGGGACCTGAACAGATAAGCAATGTTGCCACATTGGAGGCAACGCAATATTTGATAAAACAGAAAAGTTTGGACCTCAATAATATCTCAATTTGAGTGCAGGCACACATGAAAACCTTAAAGAGCATTTTTTTGCATTCAGGAGAGCTTTTTGTTCGTTTAAAGGCGGAATTAATATACGTTTTAATATAATTAATTAGTATAATTA
>CM044964.1:21327546-21491681 GCA_024516035.1 Bactericera cockerelli | reverse complement strand
TTTTCGGTTTAATATTTCAGGTTCAGATTAATCCAACAGATTTATCCTGTAATGGTTAGCCAGCTATGCAAACTTGCGTCTAAATTCAAGACCACATTTGATTAGCTGCGTCAACAAAGCGTGCGTTTGCATTAGGCATGACTCATTACTATAATTTTCCGGTAGTGAACTAGTCAAGTGGTTAGCATGCTAGTCTGCTAATGCAGGTAGCGTAGGGGTCCGTTGGTTCGAATTTCACCCAGTGCGTGAATTTTCCCTCATTAATTTGAGTTTGTGATTGCATAATAATAAGACTCTAAGGGTTAGGTTAGAAAATGCTGCATTAACTTCGCCTGGTGAGAAAACGTTTCAGGGGTGCTGCTACATAAACCCGACTAAAATGGGATAGAGTCGCTCTTCCAGTATCTTAAGAGTTTGTTTACCATGTCAATCATAATTCAAAAAATATTATTGGAGTGTGATGATATTCATTGTGTACGAGCTTGAGAAAATCCTCTCTTTTTCTTTCCGTCTGGGGGTGCTGCAGTTCCGCAGCTCCTTAGCACCGGCCGCGCCTGTTAGGGATGACTCATTGCTTTGATTATTTGAACAGACCAAATGGTAGACGATTATTTGAATAGTTGGAATGACATTAAGTAGACAATAATTGTTTGAACAGTTACAATGACGTTATTAAAATATTAATGAATGGAGTGTGTGCTACTCAGCTGTTATTGATAAGCTGTTAATGATAAAATGGAGAGCGCGCGATTAGCTCAGTGGTTTTTTTTTATATTAAATATGCACAACAGGTTGGGACTTGTTTATTTGTAATAATTACAAATAGGTAATACAAATTATTTTATAATACTTGTTCCTATAATTCTACAATGTAAACTCATGAGTTAATAATTATGTTATTAAAGAAGGAAAAATGTTTAAAAACCTCTTAACTTCTAAAGAGGACACAATATAATTATGGTATAACAATGTTTGATGATTTTTTCCCTTTTTTTTAAGGAGGAAAAATATATTACATAATAGGATATCAGATTAATTTATTGTAAAATACAGCTCTGTGGTTAAGCACTCGCTTACCATACGGAAGGTCCCGGGTTCGATCCCCCGTGCCGGTAAAAAATTGTTTTCTTAATTTGGTTACAGTTGTTTGTAAGAGATAACTTCCGGTGCGCTCGTTTTGACACAGTACCTAATTTGGGAAGTATTGTGTCACTTCTCGCCTATCAGAGGGGAGGCATACCATGGGATGGGCAGGCTACAACACAGACCACAATCGTCTACAGTAGCTCCTCTTTCATGGCTACGAAATAAAAACGGCTGTGAAACACTCATCTTTAATAAAAAATACTATTAATGAATGGAGCGTGTGCTACTCAGCTGTTATTGATAATGATTAGTCATTTCAATACCCAGACTCCAATTAACATTCAGTCATACATGTACATGTGCAGAGTATACTGAAATATCGTAAAATCCTGAGAGTGTTGTAGTAGTGTCTAATACCAACCATTGAAAAAACAGTTCGGCACTTTCTGTGACCGTGTGTACAGAGTGTCAGTGTGCGTGGTAAAATTCACTATTCAGTGTTGGATATTTTAATTTTTTAACACAATTACCTATGTCAATTTTAATAATATTTCTCAGGGATACTAATACCAACCACTCATACCTCGTGAGGAAAAATGAGTAGCTGCTTTAATGTTAGCAGCGACCAGTGGCGAAATTATTTTAAAATCTCACCAATTTTTTACAGTAGAGAAATCACTGTGGCGTGTTTTCGTACGTACAAGTTATCATACTTGTGTTTCACTTTCGTGATATCAAAACCACTCAAACTACATTTGCTAAATCTACGCTGAAACCGGGACTTGAACCATCGACCTCCAGGATACAAGTCCGCCGCCTTATTTTTGTGCGTAAATCGTGCAATAAAAAAGAGAAGATCGGGTATATACTTTTGTTTTCTACTCGTTTATAATTTCATAGTTGGTATTCCGGTTTTTTGTCCTTGAAGATACATTTGAATGTGTGTAGCTGTGAAGTGTTTCGGCTGTAGGTACCAACGTGATTTTTATTATTAAGAACTCAATTTGATATAAAAATACATAATTATGTACACATTGTACAGTACAAATAATTATATTAAAAAATAAACCCGCAACCTCCGGGTCAGTAACCAATAAAATAGGGCAACTATTATGGGCAATGTAGTAAGTAAATAGAGTAGTTATCATATTTGTGTTCATCACAATCGTGATATCAACTACTAAAACTTACTTATTGTTGAATTTTTACTATGTTTTATACGTATTTAAATAAATATTTTTTTTTTTATGTTTTCTCATTTCAAACTCACTTTACTAAAAAAATTCTCAACTTGGGACTTGAACCGCCGACCTCCAGATTATAAGTCTGCCGCCTTATCAATCGAGCGACCAAGTCCGGTAGGTTACCTTATCACTGAATACTGTGGAATTACTACTCATATCAGCTGATTCTATTCAACCAGATGTTTTTTAGAGACTTGTTTACTATTTCCATACTATGAAGTATGCGTGTAACTCTGAAACCCGTGAGTGATTCAGTCGGTTTCTAAACGAAGAATAGCTTGCTTGGTACCATGCGTTAGGTATCGCTTTCTAAAATTACAGGTGTGTGAATACAGTTTTCAAAAATGAAATACCTGTGAATATAGGTATTTTTAATCTGATCATTTTTTAAGTATATTCGTTTACTAAAATTATAGATATCTTATCAATTTCTAAATTTGTTTGTTTACTAAAATTACAGGTGTGCGAATACGGTTTTCAAAAATAAATGATAAAATTCAGTCGGTTCCTAAACAAAGAATAGCTTGGTACCATGCATACAAATACCGTTTTCAAAAATAAAATAACAGTGACTAGATATTTCTATAGGTGTCTGCAAATTTTCTAATATTATTTGTTTACATCACAAAAATATTTTTTTTTAATGCGAATAAATAGAAGCTTTAATTATTATGTGACCTGGTTGCAGGGTTTTCAGTGAAACCCTTACAATTAACACTGCGACCTAATTACTCTAATTAGATGTATTGTGACCAGTTGATTCTATTCGGTTTTAACGTCCTGATTTGAGATAGTCAGGACGGGGGTTTTACCCTCCATTCGCTCTGAATCGTACCAGCTACCCACATTAACCTCACCTAGCCTGGGTATGGCCGGAATTGCCAGCCTCATAATTATGTTCGGAGGGAACAGAATTTTCTGTGCGAAAAGTCTGCTCCAACCGGGAATCGAACTGAGGACCTTCGGACTACGGACAGTAGTCACAACCGTTACGCCACGGAGGCTGGCGTTTATGTAATCACATCGTGATTTTAAAAAATAACTTCCGTCGTGATATGACCATGGCAGTTGAAAGCGACGTTAAACCCCACTTAAAAAAAAAAAAAATAAAAAAAAAAATAACTTTTTTTAATTTTTTATGAATGACAAGTCACACTAGTGCTATATGGTTGTAAATAATTCAACTAACCAACAGTTAAAGAAATAAAGGAGAAGAGCAGCAAATCATATTTCAATAAGTTCTTGTAAGAATATCTATATCTTGTTAGAAAAAAAGTTTTAAAAAAAATTCCACTTTCTATTTCTGCAAATATTTTAATCTTTCGAGTTCTTAAATTGTTTTAATTTTAATCGCGCAAAAAATCGCTTATTAATAAACTTTGCAAATATTTTCCCTGTTTTCAAACTTTTAATCCTTATGTTTTTGTTGAATCTAAAATATTTTAGACTCATAACAAAGTCTGTTGTGTGTTACAGAGAAAAACTTTAAAATTGCCGACACGTCGTGTTTGTCTGAAGTTGTATTTTTCATTCTTTGAATTTTTTTTTCTATATTTTCATTAAAAAAAAAGTTATCTGAAGTAGATAGCCGATTAATGTGAAACAATCGTAGCCAATTAATGTGAAACAATCGTAGCCGATTAATGTGAAACAATCGTATTCTTTTATAGGTACTTTAAGGAATAGAAATCCGGAAAACTAGTTGATCTTATTACAAACTGTAATACATTATAATATTATTAATAAACAAATATAAATAAATAATCTTCATTTGCTCGTAAATAATTAAAAATCTACTAAAACAATTGAATATTAGGTAAAAGGTGTGCTCTCAAAAACATCTAAGGTACCATTGATATGGAGTGATTTGGACACACAATTATTGATGGTCACCTGTTCCACTGCCATCTTCAGCAAGTTATCAAGGACAACTGAAGAAGAATAGATTCTAGTAAACTGGAGCGAGAAAGAATGAAAGCTTAAAGCTATCTTTAGAACCGTCATCTTTTAGATATTTACTAAATAAATTCGACTGGAATCTATATCAGATTGGATTGACATCTTTAACAGGCCATTTGAGGAAACGTTGTTGAACTATCATCGATAGAATAACCACCTATTTAAGGTCATTCATTTGGATGCCATTGATCAGTCCGACAGTGTAAACAAAAAGTGGAGGAATCTGGGCAGAAAAGTGAGAAAACGTATCAATTGGAATACTTCAGACTATCATCAATTGGAATAAACACATAGTTTGAACTGTCAATAATTGGTCTGTCAACTCTTAGCATTTCTTGCATTGCTATTTATTAGAAGACATCAATTGGACTAACAATTCTTAAATACATCGACTAAACTGTCAAGAATTGGTCTGCCATCAGCAATTTATTAGAAGACATCAACTGGACTAGCATCTATCGACGGACATCTCTTGAACTGTTCTTTATAATTGGTCAGTCATCCATCGTAGGACATCCATTATATTCTTCTCAGAGAAGAGGCGGAATCTTCTTTTCTATCAAAGACAAAGTGTGGGGGTTCCAATAGTTTTAACGTTGTACCACAAATGTACTAGACCCATTAATAAGACTCTGAGGGTTAGGTGGTAGAAAATGTTTTGAGCATTAACCTCGCCTGGTTACCTTCCACTACCTTTGTGGTTACCTTTCACTAAAGAGTGTTATTATTGAACTTTCTTTTAATCCACCTCCTCCTAACGGATCCGGAAGTGTCGTCCACAGTACTGCCGCTGAAGACATATTCTACACCGCCATGGACAGGATATTCCGCGGCATCATGAAGTACAGGACAACAGACAAGAAGACGATGGTGGAGCAGTTCATACACGTCAAGAACAACCCTCATGTGAGTGTGCACTTGAGAATTATGTTTTCATTAGATTTATAAAGGTTGTTTTCTGTTTATACTGATTAAAATAGAGAGGTTAGTTGATGGCATGGATATTCGGAACAATTGCCTGCCGATGAGAGCAAATAAGCTCGAAACAGCTGTCCAGGTATGTTTTGATATTCATGTACATCTAGTACAACTTCTCACTTTTCTGTTTATACTGACTATACTGTTGTTGTTGTTGAAGACGGCTGACTGCTAGAGGGGTGAGTGATGGTCTCCAGCCAACTTAATTTAAAAGTTGGCTCGTCCTGAACCACATATTTATGTGCGATCAACCATCATGAGGACTTGGACTTTTCCCTATACCTAAGCCATGAAACCCTTAAGAAACTGCAAGCTAGTCTGGCTTGTATAAGGGTTGGCTAGTCTGTTGTCTGTTTATAGTCTTCTAGTGAGATTAATAAAGGTAGTCATTGGTAGTCACGTGATTCAGGCGCTAGTCTGATAATCCAGGTAGCGTAAGGATCCGTTAGTTCGAATCCCTCCCAATGCATGAATTTTACCTCAATTATTTGAGTTATGATTACATAATAATGAGACTTACAGCCGTATTTATGAACAGAAAACGCCGTCTGAGCATGGTCTGAAGCATGATTTCCTTTAATATTATTGGCCAATACCTTGCTTGAGACAATGCTCAGACAAAATTCGCTGTTCATAAATACGGGTGTTAGAGTCTGTGGTAGAAGATGCTTTAAGCATTAACCTCGCCTGGTGGTTACCTTCTACTAAAGAGTACTAATATTATAAAGTCGAACCTGGCTATAATTCTATCCCGGTAGCTCAGTGGTAAAGGCGGCACTCTGTGAACTCAGATATTCCAGAGGTCGTATGTTCGAAACCCAGCCGGGACATGACAACGCAATAGCTGATGTGATGGTTGAAACGGAGATTCGGGGATTTTAAGAGTGGAGAGTGTTTCTGGAATGGGCCACAGGTCCAATTTACCTCTCTACAAGAGAAGTCTGGATAAAAGAGCAATTTCCGATCTCTTGAGTTCTCTTATATTATACAGGTTTAACAGTATTTGACAACCCTGTCGACACCGTGGCAGAGTGAGCTAGCGCACTAGACAACTAGGCACTGCGCGCACGGTGACCTGGGTTCGATCCCCAGCAGGGCATGGTTTTTTTCTGCTCTGTACTTGGATGTCCGGGGTCCACTCCTACTTAGTGAAGAAAAATATTAATGGCTGCTTTAATGTGAGCAGCGACCAGTGGCGAAATTATGGGAATGATACACAAGAATATAAAGAGTTCTATAATTCTGCGCTACCGCCTACATTGTGATATAAATAACACAGACTTTCATTTATTTATTTTTATTTTTACTATCATTCAATAATTTTACTGCCTCAGCTATTAATAATAGTAATAATAACACTCTTTAGTGGAAGCTAACCACCAGGCGAGGTTAATGCTCAAAGCAATTTCCACAACCTAACCCTCAGAGTCTTTTTATTATGTGGTCACAAACTCAAATTAATGAGGAAAAATTCATGCACTGGGTGGGATTCGGACAAACGGATCTCTACGCTACCTGGAAAACCAGACTAGCGCGTTGACCACTTCACCACCAGTGCACTTTTGCCAGGGACCACTAGAAATCATAATCTATAACCCTCCCTGATCCATATTTCAAAACGATAATTTTAAAACAAATATTTATTTAACTAAAATTGCATGCTAAAACTTACAATGAAAAAAAAAACACAAAACAAATGCTCAACTATCGCATAAAATTTCAGCTAAAAATCGCATGCTAAAATCTTTCCCGACACCTTCTATCTCATGAGGACTTTAGAGGAGGAAGGCGAATTTGATGACGTCACTGAGTGAGGGCCTGATAATGTAGAGTTAGCACGTTATGATAAGCTGATAAGATAAGGTGACTTCAAGGTCACGCGAACCCGGCAGTGCAACAGTGGATTAGGATGTGATAAGGGAACCGTTTTATGTTGATGGAGTTTTAATTATTTTGATTTATACAAATAATAATAATAATTTATACTAATAATTAATAATACTTATTAATAATGCCCGATTAGGACTATTAAAGTCCCATTATTTCAGCAGTAAGCCCAAGACGTATTATTATGTGGTAAATATCCCAAATGGGAGGATAACTTGTCATGTCCCGGCTGGGATTTGAACCCGCGACTTCTGGAATCCCTGTATTCACAGAGTGCCGCCTTTACCACTGAGCTAGCGGGACAGATATTTATTAAACATAAAAGTATGAATAAAATAATGATTTGATAATAAAGCATAATCATATCGAAAATAAATAATTATTTAACTAACATTTTTTTTTTTCTTCTCTCCAACAGATGCCTACTTGAAATATACCTACTTTATGATTTACAAAATAATAGTCTTCTTCTATTTAATCATTAAGTTTAAGAGGGTCCTAAGTGCGTTAGCATAGACATGGTGATCAAAAAGTACCTTTCTTATGTAAATATTTAATAACTTTTGATCAACAGGACAGAAAACATTAAAATAAATTGACATAGACAGTAGTTTTAATGGAGATTTTTTACGTAGGGTGTGTAAAAGTTATGCCGGTCAAGCAGTCTACTCTAGAACTCATGTTATCGATTTATTTTAGAGCATTTTTCATGTCTTTTTTAACAGTTTTCCGGTGTATTTTTTCAATCTCTACTCGCATATTGTTTTTGAGAGCCTCTCTGATGATCGCGGTTCATTGGTGTGGATTTTTTCCTTTAGGTAGCCCCACAGAAAGAAGTCGGGAGTTTATGGAACCTTTTTATTCAATCATAAAATGTTTGTTTTCACGTTGTGTTTGAAGTATGGCCGTTCGGTCGTTTATGCAAAATAAGTCATTATTTTTGATAGCAATGAAATTAGGTAGGTTTATAGAAAATCTCCCAAGCCTTGTAACTTAAACTAGAAAATCAATTTTCAACAACATCAATGTATAACAAATATATGATTTTTTTTCATAGGAAAGCTACTTTTTGATCACCCTGTGCTTAGACATTTTCTTGGGGTTAAGTGGCAGATAATGACAGACATTATAACTTCGCCCCGGATTACAAAACGTACATAAAAACATTAATACTACACTGCCAATTATGGACAATTGGACACAATACTTCCTCGGGATTGGTTCACATTATAATACACTTTGCAATTATGAGATTTTATACCAAATCACATCTCCAAAATCACCTAACCGATTCTCTTTAAAATTTGTTTTATGTGGTAAAATTACATTTTTCCTACATTCTAGATTCTACAAAAAATTCTGTATCGGCAAGTCGTAGACCTCATTTTGGATTATCTTTTAAATATCAGAAATAAAGCTAATTCATAATTGAAGAGGCCAGGGGAAGAAAGATGAATGTCCATTTTTTTTTTTTGATTTCGAGATAATTCAATTTTAAGTTTGTAAACTTTTGGACTCTCATCTTTCAAGATCATGGACTCTCATCATCTTTCTTCCCTACAAGCGATGTGACTCTCATCTTTCTTCCCCTGACCGCATGATTTAAAAATGTAAATATCTACTCACCCTCAACCTTATTCCATACTAGCGGGTTACACCCGCCGCTTCGCCAGCCCATCAAACACACACAACGCACACACACACCCACCCACACACACACATCCACACACACACATCACACACAACATCCACACACACCCACACACACACATCCACACACACACATCCACACACCCACACACACACCACACACACCACACACACCACACACACGCACACACCCACACACCACACACACACACAACCACACACACACACACCACACACACACACACACACACACACACACACACCACACACAACACCACACACACACACACACACCACACCACACACCACACACACCACCACACACACACACCACACACACACCACACACACACACCACACACACACACACACCACACACACACACCACACACACACACCACACACACACACCACACACACACACACTACACACACACACCACACACACACACCACACACACCATACACACCATACACACACACACACCACACACACACACCACACACACACCACACACACACACCACACACACACACACAAAATGTCATTTAGGTTTGAAAAAAAACCTGAATTTTTTTTGTCGCCCATCTATTTTCTGGCCTTCCCCGGCGTAGCTCAAGAATGGCTCATCAGAATTTCGCGATCAATATGTCAAATGAAAGCCTAAACCCTTGCCTAAAACTTTCTCGCTCTGAGTTGATAGGTCGTCACTTCAAATTTCGAGAAAAAATGTCATTTAGGTCAAAAAACGTGAATATTTTACATGTTACCCATCCATTTTTTTACCTTACCCGGCGTAGCTCAAGAACGGCTCATCAGAAATTCGCGATCGATATGTCAATTGAAAGCTCAAGCCCTTGCCTAAAACTTTCTCGCTTTGAGTTGATAGGTCGTCGCGACAAATTTCGAGAAAAAATGTCATTTATGTCAAAAAACGTGCATTTTTTTTGCGTCACCCATCCATTTTTATCCTTACTCATTGTAGCTTAACCTCAGGGAGATATAATCTAGCCTAGAAGAATTTCCTGATCCAAGCGGACCTATGTGCAAAATTTCAGGTTTGGTCAAACGGTGTGGATTTGTATAAAGAACATACATACATACATACACACACACATACAGACAGCTTTCTTTTATAGATATAGATTTATAACATGTCTACGTATTTTTACAATATCAAACACTTCTAATCCATATCTAACTCAATTTTGGACCTTCATTCTTCTTTCCCTGTGTTCTTCAATTATTTTAAAGAAGATTATTTATGACCTATGTAAAACGCTCGCTTTCTTCCCTGTCTAATTAAACGGGTACGTATCTACCCTAGTGGTATCATCACTACGCTTCCTTCTATTATTACTTCCGGAATACCACAGGAGCAGAGGTCAGACCAAACTAAAGGGGAACAAACACTAGACAGCTCTTACTCGATGCTTCTGACTTTTCCTTTATTATTATTTGTTTTATTGCACAGATTTAATTTATTACTTCATTTGTACATTATATATTTTTGTATGACACAATGCCAGCCTCCGTGACTTAACGGTTGAGACTACTGCCCGTAGTCCAGAGTTCCCGAGTTCAACTCCCGGTTGGGGCAGACTTTTCGACGAAAATTCTGTTCCATCCAAACACGTGAGGCTGGCATTTCCGGCCCCACCCCCGTCCTGACTATCTCAGTCAGGATGTTAAAACCAAATAGAATCAACTGGTCACAATAGATCTAATTAGATCGCAGTGTTAATTGTAAGGGTTTCACAGAAAACCCTGCAACCAGGTCAGATAATAATAATTATTATTATTATTATACAATGCTTTATTAGGTATAAATGGACATTATGTACATTGTACATACAAATAATTAATTTAACAATGAAAAAAAATGGAAACAATATATACAATGAAAATGAAAAAGAATAGAAAATATTTAAAAACATAAGTCCTAACTAAAGGGCGGGGTTATTATTATTTATTACACATATGAATTCCTTCGAAAAGTCTGCTCCAACCGGGGATCCAACTTGGGATCTCTGCACTACGGGCAGTAGTCACAACCGTTACGCCACGGAGGCTGCATCACAATCTATTTTTTAATGAAATATTAAAAAAAAGAACGCTTGCATACGAGTCTGCAACCATGTCGACATTTTCATCTTTACTATTCAAGGTCCAAAACCCAACTGACCAAATTTCGTATTGTGCGCATGACACACACTTTCCCTCTTCTCTTAGGGTTGCAATATCGAAACGAAAATATCGATATTACGTATATCGATAATATCGAAACCATAATATCGATATCCGATATTAGAAGACTTCTCTCCCTTTACAATTCGATATTTCGTTACATAATATCGTTACATAATATCGTTACACAATATCGTTACATAAGTTCGTTACATAATTTTGGTTATGTGCCAGAGCAAAGACATGAAAATGTCAAAAAAAAAAAAATAGTTCCGAGTATTTCTAATAACACAATTTGGCACACAAATATGGAAACTTATAACTAATTTTTTTACGGTGCGAACGACCTGCCCCAACAGTGTTAAAGCGCCTAAAAGAAAAAAAAAAATCTTTCGATTTCTGGTTTCAGCCGAAAGCCGTATTCTTCACGTGCATGGACAGTCGAATGATCCCCACCCGATTTACAGAGACCAACGTGGGAGATATGTTCGTAGGTAAGTCGTCGGTGAGTATCGCATTATAATACTCTACACTACTCTACAGTATACAAAATATTTTTTTTTTTTTCATCATATTTGTGTTTATCACTTTCGTGATGTCACAACTATTCAAACTCGCTTTGCTAAATTTTTGCTGAAACCGGAACTTGAACCACCGACCTCCAGGTTACAAGTCCGCCGCCTTATCGATCAAGCTACTGAGGTCGGTGTATACAGTATACATATTTACTTATTTACATTACTTGCAAAAAAGTTATTCATTTATTTATTTATTACATGACAAGTAAAATGGTTCAAAATCAAATATATTAAATATAACAATGACAGCTTACATAATCCCTAACATTTTTAACCGAACTTATGCTAGTTTCTTTTGGCTGTCGTCATCTCACACTAAGGGCCACACCTATAAAGTATGGTCCTTGTGTTGTGGAAAATCTTGCAATAACTCTAATAAAATATTGCACTTATTAGAATCAGGCGACTTACCCTTTAGCATTTAGTTTATTTAGCTTTTTACTAGTTTATAATTTAGCATATAATTAGTTTCTTTATTTGTATATAAACAGTGAGTAGACCAGCAGTCTGGCTGGGGGACTATGAACAGGGAGTAGACCAGCATTGGCGTGGTTCTGGGGCCCTTGTCAATTATTAGTCTTCTTGTAAAGACAGTGGTAGAAGTTCTGATTCATTCCTCCAGTGTCTGGCTACCATCGTGCACGATGATGATTCATATTAGTTTTAAGCTCAATGTTGTGACTGGCGCATTTTATTAAATGGGCACGCAAGTTCAATAATATATTGAGAATAAAAATTACTTGTGATAATAAATGTGGATATCATTATATGTGTTAAAATCACAATTACTCATACTTGCTATACTAAATTTTTGATGAACTTGGGACTCGAAAAAAATCAAAATCAAAATCGAACCATAGACCTCCAGGTTACAAGTTCGTCGCGTCATCGATCAAGCTACTGAGGTCGGTTGATAATGAATGTATTACAGTAGAATCTCGATAAATCGAAATTGAAGGGACTAGAGAAAAATTTCGATTTATCGAGATTTTCAATTTATCAAGATTTTGATTTAACGGGAGGTGCACTGGGTGGGATTCGAACCAACGGATCTCTAAGCTACCTCGATTACCAGACTAGCGCGTTAACCACTTGACTACCAGTGCACTAAGAGTATGATGTACCATAACTATCGGCTACCCGCTAAAAGTAATCAAAATGCAGTAAGGCGCATCCCCGTCACTTCCAATTCCTAGCGCGTGAACCACTTGACTCCCCGTGCGTGAAATATGACGCCCCATTACATCTCTGCCTTTTACGCTCCACGTCTTGTTCCATTGCGTTTGTATTTACTTCCCCGATTTGTACAACCCCACATTCAGCTTACTAATCTGTGCCGAAGTACTTCTGACCAAAATGGTTGGGTGCGATCTGGTGAATCTCTGAGGTCAACATTTTCAACTGAAATTAAAATTGAAACAAAACGTTAATAATAAAAAAATTAAACACAATTTCATCCCCGCTTGTAAATGTTATGTAAAAAAAAAATACCACATAATAATATGTCTTGGGCTTATTGCTGGAATAATGGGACTTTAATACTCCTTATGGGGCAGTATAAATAAGGCGATATTATTATTATTATTGTTTGTACAATTTAATTTAAAAAAAAAAATACATAAAACATGACCATTTTGTACAAAATCAGATTAATATCTGAGGCCTCCCCTTGTATTTGACACCTTAAATATTTTTTATTTATAACTAAATAATTCCGTGTGCGTGAGATAGGTACAGATGCCTAAATCACGGTGGTGAGAGGATTATATGGACGCCCAGATCCTATGTTTGGGCTCCTTTCATGTCCATTGATTCAATTTGGTTTTAACGTCCTAACTTGAGGTAGACAGGACGGGGGTTTTACCCTCCATTCGCTGGGAATTGTACCAGCTACCCACATTAACCTCACCCAGCCTGGATAGGGCCGGAAATGCCAGCCTCACGTGTTTGGAGGGAACAGAATTTTCTTCGAAAAGTCTGCTCCAACCGGGGATCGAACTCGGGATCTCTGGACTACGGGCCGTAGTCACAACCATTACGCCACGGAGGCTGGTATTTATAACTTATCAATAGTCTCACCTGAGGGAACGTAGTGAGAACACATTTAGTGGCCATGGGCGTGGAGAACAGATTGGATAGTATTATGTTTTCTTCTAGTACGTTGTGCTCTTTCAATACATTCACAGCTTTAATGATTGTGTTTCCTGTACCTGTTTCAAACAAATTCAAATTGAAAAGAGTTAAATTAAAGTTTGTGGTGAAGCACAAGGCCTCTTCACAATTTTTATAATAATAATAACACTTTTTAGTGGAAGATAACCACCAGGCGAGGATAATGCTGAAAGCATTTTCTACCACCTCACACTGAAAGTCTTATTATTATGTGGTCACAAACTCAAATTAATGAGGAAAAAATCATGCACTGGGTGGAATTCGAACTAACGGATCCCTACGCTAACTGGATTACCAGACTAGCACGTTACCACTTTAATACCAATGCACTTTTGTGGGTAACGCAGTATTACTAAGAGTCTCCGTTACTTTTTGAATGTTTTACATTATATTCTTTATACTCTGGACCTAACTGATCATTACTCATAAAAGTAACCACTCATTTTTCTTCACTAAGTATGAGTGGACCCTGGACACTTAAGGTACAAAGTAGAAATTTTTCTATCCACCCAGGATTTTAACCCAGGTCACCATGCGTTCAAGCCTAGCAACGTGCGGTACCAACTCGGCCATGGTGACTGTTTTTACCATTGATAATAATAATAAATCAATACTTAAAACCGAACACTTAGCTTAGAAAATGTCTGCTTTTATTTCCAAGAAATTTCTACTATAAGAAATCCGAAGTAAATTTTTTCTTTTGAATTTAAATTTAAAAGTAAATTTTTTCTTTTGATATTGGTAATTTTTGATATTAAAAAAATAAGAAGAATATAATCACAGAGGAAAAGACGTACTCATTATAGGATACATTAGCAGGACTTTTCTCTGGGCAATGTCCTCCGGGAACCTGGCGTACACTATCCTGGCCTCGTGAGTTTCCGCATCTGACTCTATTAGTATCTTGCCGATCCTGATGGATCTACAGCAGTCTCTCAGACCCTGGAGGATATAAGAAACAATACAATACAGTTGAACCTGGATATAAGAGATCTCAAGGGACAGGAATTATTTTGTTTTATATCCAGGTTTCTTATATAAAAGGTTAGTTCTCTTATAAAGAGGTAAATCAGGCCTTAAAATTATTTTTTTTTAGTTTTATTTTAAAAAGTTATCATATTTGTCTTGATCACAATTGTGATATCACAACTACTCAAAAGCACTTTATTAAATTTTTACTTAACTTGGGACTTGAACCACCAACCTCCAGTTTAGAAGTCTGCCACCTTTCTAATCTACTGAGGTCAGTTAGGGCCTTAAAATTATTCTTTTATATCAAGGTTTCAGAAGTCACCATGACAGAGTGAGTTAGCACACTAGGCATTGCACGCATGGTGACCTGGGTTCAATCACCAGCAATCTGTTCTGTTCTTGGGTGTTCGGGGGCCACTCATACCTCGTGCAGCTAGTCAAAAATGAGTAGCTGCTTTAATGTAAGCAGCAACCAATGGCGGAATTATAGGCAAAAATAAGATATTAGGATATTAAAAGATATGGAAAATTCCTATAATTCTGCGCTACCCACTAAAAATTGTGATATCATAACACAAAGAAACACATTTATTATTATTATTATTATTTATTTATATCAAGATTTCTCATAAATATATCCAGTTCTCTTATATTAATGTTTCACTGTACTCTGTTTGTACTGCAGGAATGTGACACAGAAGTCTTGTTACCCTCACAGTCTAAACAAAGTCTCATTTGCTGGTGTAGCTCTCATTTAAAAATTTAAATCATCAATATTATAACTCTATCACTTGTTCATTGATTTTTTTTTATCACACAACTAGATACTGGCTTCAAACCCAAGACCCAACAAAAAATTGTAATCACAATTTGATTACCATTGTTTTCAAGGGTGTTCCGGTATACTTGTGTTGACTCATAACAGTCATAACCTACATTGTAATTATTGGGGAATAATAAAATTGTGTTGTATTAGCTAAAAAGCAGCTAAAATCTGTAAAACTTCTTTTACAATTACCTGCTCCATGGCTTCTCCGCTACGTATAACACTGACACCACAGTTGCCCCTTTCATATTTCAGTCCATTATAAGTAGCACCTGTAGGAGTGACTATATCCATTTTACTGAATGGTAGCTGATTGAGACTTTCTTCAATGACTAGACGGATCTGAATAAGAAAAAGATTTATAAAAAATGTATCAGGTGATTTTTTTAAATGATTATATTCCAATGTTAACAACAAATAATGTACTCATTACTCATATTAGCTATACAACATATTAAACTACTAATACTAGCTGCCACAGCAAAAAAAAAAACAAGTTTATATTAGATATTAACTTATTTTTTATTCACATTATTTTTCGGTGAATCTCCTGAATAGAATTATTTTTACCCAGGTAGAATATTAGTTCCTAGATTGTCAGGCTTTCTATATTTTTCTTTTTTAGAACAACATGAACTTGGAAGTAGAAAGGCCTCCAAAATAATTAGTCCAAATTATGCACATCATCAAGTTTTTTGTTTGAGCTGCTAGATTTGTTTTTCTAATAAAAAAAAATTGGGAAAAGCTTCTATGTAATTATGTGAGCCTGCAGTGCCTTTCCAGAATTTCATGATGTATTTTACATATAATGTCTTCTCACATTCAGATGTGTAATAAAGCTATGCAATAAATAAATAAACAATACCTATTTGAAAAAATTCACATTATTTTTTCTAGAGAGTAAGCAACATTCTTGAACCTAAAACTGATACACTTAAAAATAAAAGTGGAAAATGAAAATTTTAATATATTTACCAATCTGTCAGCAAAGAATTTGAAATCACTTCTTGATGTATTCCTGCAGCAACAAAATACAAGATATTAGTGTGTATTCAATATTTCAATATAAAAAGACTTCTTAGAAATAGGGATTCAAATTTACAAGTAATATTTTAAAGAAAATTCTCTCTAATTTTTATTAATATCTATTAGATATTCTAAGGTGTTTGAATATTATCTAGACTTCTTCATTATAGGGAGCTTTAAGTATTTTGAAATGATAAATGTTCAGTGTTCATTTTACCACAGGACTCTAAACTTGTGATCACTTCATTGCATAAATCAAACTATTCATTGTATAAGACTTATCATTGTATCAATGAGAACAGTTTGAAGCTGTCTGTCTATCAATGGTTTTATTAGCTAAAACATAATACTGGAATCCTATTTAGAATTTTTAAAAATCCTTTCTTAGTACACACCTGAATACCAGAAAGAGACGCTGTGCCAAATCAGGAGTAATTTGGTAAAGCTTTGGAGTTCTATTGATATTCTGAATGGATAAATGTAGAGGGATTTTCTATTTTAAGATTTAGGGTGAAATGAATAGATGTTTTTGTAATACCTCTGTAGTGCTAAGTCACGGATTGCGTATTGTGTAAGATAGGGAAAATCGACACTTACCAACAACTTAAGTTATTGATGTTGTCTATTAATTCCGCCCTTAGAATAGAAGAGTAATGTTGTTTTAGGATAACCTAGATTTCTACATGATAGGGATCCATATTTAATGATGAAATTTACTGTTTTCAAAAGACAATAATGTTGTTTTGTTCGTACTAAATTACTACAAATAGTTTAGCCTGTAAGACTGTACACTTACTTATCCCTCAAAATAGTTTGGAGTTCTCGAACTTGGGCATTGGAAGGCAGGAGTTTTAGATTAGGAATGTCTTCAGTGAGGTTTAGATATTTTGATTTGGTGATGCCCAGACTTAACTCTTCTGTGCTTCCCATAGTGTTCCAAAAACCTGCCACGAGAAATGAGTGAAAAATCAAATGCTTTCTGGAGTAATGTAGAAAACTCACGAAATAAATGCAAATCTGATTGAAAAACTGGTAGAAGAATAATCGATGATAAGGAAAAGGAAAAAGTAGAAACTTCAAACTTCGCAGTTTTGAAATTGAGATTTGAGGTTATGTTTTACATTTTGCTAGTGATTAAAAAGAATCGTTTACACGCTCCAAAAAGTGAAAATTTAAAAGAGTCGTTAAATAATATCAGTAGTGAAATTTTGTGATTATGAAAGCTAAGGTGGCCACACTGGGGTCAAAAAGTTAAAAAAAAAAGCTGCAAAAGTCGGCTGCTTGTTATTATTAAACTGAAACCCATCAAGTGGGGTATATTATATGACACTTATTATTTGATAAGAGAATCTGTTTGAAGTTTGCAGTTCACAGAACTACTAGTAAAACAGTAATTTTTGCTTTTCTTTCCCTACAGTCAGAAACGCTGGTAACCTAATACCTCACTCACAACATTTCCTGGACGAGTTAACCACCAACGAGCCGGCAGCTTTAGAACTGGGATGTGTGGTCAATGATATACGACACATTATTGTGTGTGGACACTCGGATTGTAAGGTTAGTCAGATCTCTCTGTAAAACTATAGGGTACCAACCAGAGGTACCACCTACCTTTGACCTATCACCTACCTTTATAGGGTCGGGTAGAAGAGATTACCATAGGCAATAACCCTGCCCTTTAGTGAAGAAATAATATGTCTTCATATTATGTTTATATATATTTTTCTATTCTTTTCCTTTTATTGTATATATTGTTTCCATTTTTTCATTGTTAAAATAATTATTTGTATTGTACATTCATACGTCCACATACCTCACCCAGCCTCAGTGGGACCAGGAATAGCCAGCTTCTCGAGGGTTCAAATTTGAATGGTTACCCATCACCCATTCAAGTCCTGGCCTCGCTGGACGTTCCTTAACTTCAGTGACAGAACGAGAACTGGTGTATTCAAAGTGCCATCGACGCTGGCAAATTATTATATTTGTTCCGATTGTAATAATAATAACACACTTTAGTGGAAGGTAAACACCAGGCGAGGTTAATGCTCAAAGCATTTCTACCACTTAACCCTCAGTGTCTTATTTATTATTTTGTGGACACAGACTCAAATTAATGAGGTAAAATTGAGGAGCATTTTTTCAGACCGTGATTAGTCCAAAATTGGAAAAAAATGAGTTACCTACACCAAATTGTTCGTCTTGCAAAGCTTAATTTGAAAATAAAATAAATATCTGTCAAACCGTGATATATCCCACATTAAATCTCCATTGAAAAAAGAGTTTTTTTTCAGAACGTGTTTAGTCCACCAAGTACTGTGTATCATACCGTGATTAGTCCCAACAACCAATCAGAACACTCTATTATTTCAAGGTCACGCAATGTAAAGATGAACAGAATCAGTTTGGTTGGTACAAAAGTATCCTCCAAACTGAAAGTATTTCCAATGACTCTGAGGAAGAAGTCATTTGTGAATGTCTGGAAGATGAAGTAGGACTAAAAGTTTAATTTTTGGTCTATCCTCATACGGACTCATACCTATTTTTTTAAAACAGATTCAATCAAGTTTTATTTACAAAATAAAGTATATACAATTTACAAGAAAAAAAGTTGATATTATTAAACAAAACTTGATCAAGGGCGGTGCTAATGCATACGGCATTCTCTTCCTATTATTAAATGTGGAACAAATTGAAGCTCGATTAGATCAAATTGATTTCTTGTACCTTTTCTTAAAACAACTCAAAATAAAGCTGTCTTTTTACTTTGTTCAAAGCTAATAAAGCCTTTAAATTTAATTTATTTTGTATTTTTTTCTGACTTGTGTCTGATTATCATAATAGAAGTCTGGACAGATAGGTAGTCATAATAATATAAGGATGAGCTCAAACTTGAGACCACCGGCTTGGGAGTCCATCGCTTTACCAACAGTGCTACAAAAAATGCTGGCATTATAAAAATGAAAATGACATGGGTAATATTTCTTATTTTTCAAACAGTGATTAGTCCCAGCTCATTTTTTTCCAACCGTGATTAGTCCACTCATTCCTGTCAAACCATGATTAGTCCAAAATAAAACTTGAAATTTCAGAATTTAGGTTTAAAAGCTCAAATATAATCAATTTAATTTATTTTTCTGTTTTTTTGAGCTTTCATTTGATACTTTTTTCACTTTTCCAAGTCTAACAATACACTTGTAACTAAAAAAATTCAATTTCCCAAATCTTGCATCTGTGTGACTAATCACGGTCTGAAAAAAAGCTCCTCAATTCATGCACTGGGTGGCATTCGAACCAACGGATCCCACCGTTACCTGGATTACCAGACTAGGCCGTTACCTACTAGACTACCAGTGGATGACTAGTAGTTAGACAGTTAAAAACAACAAGGAAGATTGGCTGGGTATACCTTTACGGCCAAGTCATATATTAATTCAGATTTTTAGTTCCGTTGGGTAGACACCATTTGAAACAATAAAACAGAGCACGCGATTAGCTCAGTGGTTAAACACTCGCTTGCTATGCGGGAGGTCCCGGGTTCGATCCCCCGTGCCGACAAAAATTTGTATTCCTAATCCTTCCGGTGCGCTCGTGTTGACCCAGCACCTAACTTGGAAGTATTGTGTCACCTCTCGCCCATCAGAGGGGAGGCATACTACGGGCTGGGCAGGCTACAACACAGACCACAAGGGTCTATAGTAGCTCCTGTTTCATGGCTACGAAATAAAAACGGCTGTGAAACACTCATCTTTAAAATAAAATAACGAAATAAACCTTTTTAACAGCACATTGCATACCTATTTTATGGTTTTAAAATTTCAAGGCACTATGATTGTTATTTAATTTAACTTCAGTCACAATTTTACTTTAAAATTGTTTACTTTCCCTATAATTATTTACCTTCTCTTTCAATATAAATTCCCCTTTAAAAAAAAATACTTTAGGTCATTATACAGGGGGTTTTATTTTACGCTTCATTCGCCAGAAATATTAGGAACGAGATACCAATATCAACCTTACCCAGCCAGGGGAGGGCTGGAAGTTTATATGCTGGGAGTAAGAGAGGATTATACTCCCCGGGCATCCCCACCCTACAAAAAAAAGGTCAGTGCCTGATTGGTACTTCTTTTGTAGAACTCCTTGGGTTGGGTGGAAGAGATTGCCAAAGGCAATAACCCCGCCCTTTGGTTAGGACATAATTATATTATGTATAAAAATATTTTTTTTTTTTCTTTTTTTTTTTTTCTTTTTACTTCTCTTATATTGTATATTAATTTGTAATTACCTGTGTTGTAAATAATATGTCCAATTAATAAAGTGCAAATAAATAAATAAACTAATTTTTTTTTTTTCTTTTTTGCAACAGAAAAGTGAGATGTAGTATTAGTGGAAAGATACATACCTCGACATTGTTATTTAACTTCTTTTGGGCTGAATGATGAGGATGAAGATTTTATTTTTTCAATTTAAACCAGTCTATAATAATAGAAGTGCTCCCCTTCTCAATTCCACCCCCAGGCGATGAACCTCCTCCACAAGCTCCGGGACTCGGAGTTCGCGTCCAAGGACAACCGCCGCATCTCGCCCCTCCGCGCCTGGCTGTGCGCCCACGCCTCCACCTCCCTGGAGAAGTACCAGCAGCTGGAGGTGGCCGGCTTTCACACGCCCCTCATCTTCCAGGCGGAGACGCCCCTGCGGAAGTTTGTCGCGTACATTGACCCCGACGATCAGTTCAGCATCGAAGACAAACTGTCGCAGGTGAGTCACCACAGGGTCTGATGGTTGGCGCGGTGGACTGCGCAGCGGGAGATCGGGGTTCGAGACCGGGTCAGGGAGAAAACAATTTTATTTTTTATTTATTTAACAAACAAAATGAACTGCCAGTCTTTAACTGATTGCTTGACACACAGCATACTCATCAAAAGATCTTGCCTTCATTTTCTTTCATTGATGTTTACTAATTCTCAAATAGAAGCCAAATACAGGGTGCGCCAGAATAACCTGACGAGTTTAAAATGTTAACTATCAAGTCATAACTTGTCGTAGATGGTTGATGTTAGTGTCATTTTGTTTTCAATAAAAGCGGATTTAGTTACAATGGAGTCGTGGACACATGCACATCGTGCTTTTGTTGTAGAGACATTTTTTAAAAGTGGTGATCCTGTGGCAATTACTCACCAGACTTCTCTGCTTGTGACTATTTTCTTTGGGGTTACCTCAAAAGTAAAGTCTATATGCATAAGCCAAGGACTGTAGATGACTTGAAGAGACTAATTGTTCAAGAAATTCGTGCAATACACCTGAATATGCATGAGAAAGTCATGGACAATTTTTCGACCAGAATTGACGAGTGTATCAGAAATGGAGGTAAACATTTGACTAACATTATCTTTCACAAATAATTCAAATATTCAAAAAATCATGTATTAAAATAAATCCGCATGTCTTCTCTTTCAAATAACACAAAAATTATTGTTCTATCTTAAAAATTGCTTGTTTAGTATCATTTTTAAACTCGTCAGGTTATTCTGGCGCACCCTGTAGAATCTTAGAAGCCAAGTAAAAATGGCTTAGGATGGGTCCTCTGTATACAAAAAAAAAAATATGAAAAATAAAACAAATAATTTATTATAATTATTATTTAAAAAAAAAAAATCTTTTTTGGTTAGGGGCCCTCACTTAGGGCTGTAAACTGCATAGTTAAATTATCATATTTGTGTAAAACACAATCACTCAAACTTGTTTTCCTAAATTATTTGTTTGCTTGGAACTTGATCCACCGACCGCCAGATTACAAGTACGTCGCCTTTTCGATCAAGCTGAGGTTGGTTACGGCTGTGAGTTGCTTAGCTGGTGATAACCTCCATCTGGCAGGCGAGCAAGTAGATATTGTTTATAATAATACTAATCCTTTAGTGGAAGGTAACCACCAGGAGAGGGTAATGCTTCTACCACCTCACCCTCAGAGTCTTATTTGGTCACAAACTCAAATTAATGAGGAAAAATTCATGCACAAGTTAGAGTTCAAACCAATGGATCCCTACCCTATCTGGATTACCAGAGTAGGGCGTCACTTGACCACCAGTGCACATTGTTTCATTGTATCGTACCATTTTTTTTTTTTTTTAGTATTGTTCATCAAATGTTATTTATTTTTAAACTCTGATAAAAATAATAATAATTAAACCTTAATTCGTCACAAACCTTTGTTGTATAATAAACATCAATAAAAATTGAAGAGGCCAGGGAAAAGATGAATGTCCATTTTTTTTGATTTCGAGATAATTCAATTTTAAGTTTGTAAACTTTTGGACTCTCATCTTTCAAGATCATGGACTCTCATCATCTTTCTTCCCTACAAGCGATGTGACTCTCATCTTTCTTCCCCTGACCGCATGATTTAAAAATGTAAATATCTACTCACCCTCAACCTTATTCCATATTTTTAACATGTCTACGTATTTTTACACTATCAAAGGACTTTAATTCGTATCTAACTCAATTTTCGAAATTTTGGACCTTCATCCTTCTTCCCCTGTGTTCTTCAATTATTGTTAAAGTAAAACATTAATAAAAATAATGGCACCATTCCCCCCCCAGATCAACTGTCTCCAGCAAGTCCAGAACATCGCCAGCTACGGGTTCCTGAGGAGGCGGCTTGAGGCCAATGACTTGCACATCCACGCTCTCTGGTTCGACATCTACTCGGGCGACATTTTCTACTTCAGCCGCCAGGCCAAGCGCTTCGTCGAAATCAACGAGACGAGTCTCGACGGTCTCATTCGGGAGGTGACCAAATATTATTCTTGATGACCAAATATTGTTCTTAATAATAATAATTCCGTGTCCGTGAGACAGGTATTGATACCTAAATCACGGTGGTGAGAGGATTATATGGACGCCCAGATCTAATGTCTAGGCTCCTTTCATGTCCATTGATTCTATTTAGTTTTAACTCAAGGGACAGAAAATCTTTTCTCTTAAGTTTATCCAGATTTCTCATATACATGGGGTGACCAAATATTATTCTTGATGACCAAAATATTGTTGTTGATGACCAAAATATTGTTGTTGATGACCAAAATATTGTTGTTGATGACCAAATATTGTTCTTGATGACCAAATATTGTTCTTGATGACCAAATATTACTTTTGATGACCAAATATTGTCAAACCTGGATAAACCAAACTAGCACACGAATAGCTCAGTGGTTTAGCACTCGCTTGCCATGCGGAAGGTCCCGGGTTCGAACCCCCGCGCCGACAAAAATTGTACTAAAAATTTGGTTACAGTCGTTTGTAAGGGATACCTTCCGGCGCGCTCGTGTTGAGCCAGCACCTAAATGGGAAGTATTGTGTCACTTCTCGCCCATCAGAGGGGAGGCATATCATTTTACCCGTCTAAGACAGCACGAAAATCGAGACTTAGCCCCACACAGGTTTTACAAAATCGTCTATTGATTCCACCCTTAGGGCGGAATTAATAGACGTTTTGTAATCCCTCTGTGGCGCTTAGTTACGAATTGCGTACTGTGTAAGATAGGGAAAACCGACGCTTAACAATGACTTGTGATATAGAATTTGTCTAGTGATGTCGGCCTTAGTGTTTTTAATGAAAGTACCTAGTGACCAAATATGTACCTATTACTCACATTATGAAATGTCCGAATATGACAAAGTATTACTCAAAATCAAATTTTAGATATTATTTTTTTTCTTCTGAATAGTGAAGATTGTAAATCAATTTTTTTATACCTATTGTTTTTTTTAAGACTCGAACGAAAATTTGACTGTCTCGTTTAAAAAAAAGTCAGGTGATGAAATATTATTTTCAGTCTGATGATACATCATTTTGACCAGGTTTTATTTAGCAGATATTATTATTTTATTTTCATACAAACATATGAAATACTTTAAAAAAGTTTGTTTTATAGTGTGCTTATTTTATATGTAACTATACATATTAAGTATGCCAAATTTAATTATTTATTTCTTACCTCTTCCAAGAAATTTTCAACACCTACAATTTTTTAAGGTAGAAATTTTTTCCTGGATAGGTAGATCTTTAAATACCTATTACATAGTTAAGTAATCAATTATTGCCTTATACTTCTAATAATGTAAACGATTTTTATATCAATTTTTTTTCCTTAAAGGAAGATCAAATAAAAAAGACTGTCTTTTAAAAAAATAAAGTACCTAGAATTTTTATTTTTCTTGTAAACTAAAAATAGGTTTTTTTCAGGATTTACGTAGCCTTTGTCATCTCCACTGAAAAGTGCGTTTGTCATCTCCACTGAAAAGTGCGTTTGTCATCTCCTCCGAAAAGTGCGTTTGTCATCTCCCCTGAAAAAATCCCAAGAATTACCAATTGATAATCAGTTTTCAGTGTCAAAACACGTTTTCATTTATTTTAGTACTCTCTATTTTTCTTATTTAAAAACGGATGGTTCTTAAACCCAAAAGTAATCTAATATATTCAATGTATATCCTAGTGTATACTTTGCCAAAAAACACCAAAAATTTCCGTTTCCGGAATGGCATGGATGTAAAGGTACCTAAAGTGCCCTGAAGTAATGCAAAAGCGGTTCAGAGGGACAACTACCTTATAAGAAAATGTATAAACTTATAATATGTATGTATAATGTATATCTGCATGATGGTACTGTACCCGTATGTATATTCCACAGAATCTATACACCAGTTTATATATCCTATCTATATCTACCTCATGATGGTACTATGTATATTACACAGAATCTATATACCAGTTTATATATCCTATGTACAAACTTATATACCTGGCTCATGATGGTACACTGACGGAGTAGGTCACTCAACGTTGTTAACCTACTTTGGTTCTGGTGCTGGTTGTAGTGGTGTAGTGGTTTACCGGTGCTCCCTCTCGTGCTATGAGCTGTACGGAAGCTCTGTTTTTTTTTATTACTCATATCAATAATAATAGTTTATTTATTTATTTTCTTTATAAAGAAACATTTATAAAAAGGTACTTCTCCTAAGCTTTGAAGAGCTTCTAAGAGATTCCTGTTTCCTATATTCCGTTTCAGAAACAGTCTCCACTCTCATAAACTTCAAATCTCCCTTTCAACTGTCACACAACGCACTCTGATTGGTTAATTTGAACGCAATAACCAATCAGAGTGCGCTGTGGGTATTCGAGGATTTGGAGAGTGTTTCTGGAATGGCTATAAATATTAGGTGTAGTGAATCCATTATTATTGTCTGTCCCGGTAGCTCAGTGGTAAAGGCGGCACTCTGTGAATACAGAGATTCCACAGGTCGCGGGTTCGAAACCCAGCCGGACATGACAAGTTATCCTCGCATTTTGGGATATTTATTTATTTTTAACACATAATAGTAATAATTCTCTTTAGTGGAAGGTAATCACCAGGCGAGGTTAATACTCAAAGCATTTTCTACGACCTAACCCTCACTATCTTATTATTATGTGGTCATATTCTCAAATAAATGAGGAAAAAATCATGCACTGGGTGGGATTCGAACCAACGGTTCCCTACGCTACCTGGATTACTAGACTAGCGCCTCAACCACTTGACTACCAGTGCACGATATAGTACGTATTGGGTTTACTGCTGGAATAATGGGATTTTATAGTCCTAATCGGGCAGTAGAAATAGGGCGGTCTTATTATTATTAAATTTTAATTTAGATTGTCAGCGCAAGAAACATAGTCCCATTATTTTGTGGTTGTCTGATAGCAGGTTAGTCAGTGGTTGAACGGAAGAGCTGACATGTGAGCACTTTACCAGATAAAAAAAAGAGAAAAAACCTCTTTATTTAAAAATTACTAAAAAAAATAACAAAAAACAAATATTCCTTAAAATCTTCACGCCAGACACAAACTTTAAACTGTTAGCAAATAGGAACTCAATCCTACGCCGGTGGCGGCAGTTTATAAAAAAGTGTTAGTGATTGTAAAAAAAAAAAATGTTTCAATGTAAAAAGTGAGCAAGCATCGTGCAATCCACTTTCTTCTTCCGTCGATTCCTCCACTTCCCCATGCATCACGAAAAGAGGCGAAGTTATTTCATGAGGTTGTTCTCTTCTGGTTTGATACCTTGGCATTCAACTTGGGCTGAAACCTCATCGAACAGTTCAAACCATTTTGAACTTTGGGCTCGGAGCTGAGAGCTGAACTTTGGACTTCTGCCGGAACATGCAATGGCTTTTACCCGGGAGATAAGGACGCACCCATCCTATTTCTATCACCTTTGTCTTTTGCAACTGAGGTGCCAGGCGGTCGCGGAGAGTTGGCGGAGAGGATAGCGCGGCAGTCTGTGAACCCTTGGGTTGTGGGTTCGATTCCGATCTGGGGAATTTTTTTTATATTATGTAATATCCAATGAAATCTTTTTTGGGGAGTTTATATTGACTTCAGTGTCTTGATCGATAAGGCGGCGGACTTGTAACCTGGAGATCGGTGGTTCAAGTCCCAGTTTCAACGTGGATTTATCAAAGCTAATTTGAGTAAGATATCACGAAAGTGTTAAACATAAATTAATATGGTAACTTTTTATTTAAGGAAATGATTTTATTTAAAATGTCAAAAGTAATAAAGAAAAATATATTTGGGTTCTTCAATGTTTCGTCTTAAAGCTAATAATAAAGGTCCCGGGTTCGATCCCCCGTGTCGACAAAAATTTGTATTTTTTAATTTGGTTACAATTTGGTGCGCTCGTGTGGACCCAGCACCTAAATGGGAAATAATGTGTTGCTTCTCGTCCATCAGAGGGGAGGCATACCACGGGATGGGAAATGGGAAGGCTACAACATAGGCCACAAGCGTTTACAATAGCTGCTGTTTCATGGCTACGAAATAATAAATGCTGTGAAACACTTATCTTTTCTTTAAAAAAACTTGGATTCTACTTCCAAATAATAATAATATAATAATAATATCGCCTTAATAATAAAAAAGGCTGTGAAACACCAATGAAAAAAAATATACTCATCTTTAATTCAACACATTTTATAACTTAGATAGGTACTTCAAATCGCCAAAAAAAATTCTCATATCGGAAATCAAACCCACGTCCTAAAGATCCCAAGACCAAGGCCAATCACACAGCACAATGACTGCTATGTACTCAATGTACCTAGCTATACACTACAGGTATAGGTATACACATCTGTACATACCTGTATCAAATATATACCTGTGTAGAGTGTATAGATATTATCTATCTATACAGGTATATAGATTCCTAACTCAAGAAGTCAGAAGTGCTGGTCTACTTACACTCAGAGCCATGGAACTACTTTCTCCTCAGTACCAGGACCGGATGTGTCAGAGTAGGCCAGGCGCGGTCGAGACAAGATCCTGAAGTAGGTCATCAGAAAATTAGGAGACCGAGAGATGAAAAGAAAATAAGGAGGGTCTAATGGCGGAATTGATAGACGTTTTTGTGATACCTCTGTCGCGCTAAGTCACGGATTGCGTACTGTGTAAGATAGGGAAAACCGACGCTTAGCAATGACTAAGTTACAGAATTTTTCTACCAATTTCGCCCCAATTCGTCCAGAAATGATGTCAGCTCAATTTTGACAAAACCGACCGATAACAATATTAGTAATAGAAAGTAAAAAAACGTAATAATTCCGATAAGCCAGCCTCCGTGGCCTAACGGTTGTGACTTCTGCCCGTAGTCCAGAGATCCCGAGTTCGATTCCTGTTGGGGTAGACTTTTCGAGGAGAATTCTGTTCCCTTCAAACACGTGAGGCTGGCATTTTCATTCCTACCCACTACCCAGGCTAAGTGAGATTAATGTGGGTAGCTGGTAAGGTTCCCAACGAATGGAGGGTAAAACCCTCGCCCTGACTCATATCAGGACGATCAGACCACCACCCCATCGATCGAACTACTGAGTTCGGTATTGGACAGCATACATCTACGTTGCCTCTATCCCATATTAGCTTATGTTGCTATTGGGGTCGGCATTGTTCAACCTCATGTTTGAGGTTGGTAGGGTTTGAGCACGTTTTTTTACAGCTTGGATTCCCTTCCGAACGCCGACGATTCTATTTGATTTAAAACGTCCTCCTGATCAGGACGGGGGTGTTACCCTCCATTCGCTGGGAATCATACCAGCTACCCACATTAACCTCACGGAGCCTGGGTAGGGTCGGAAATGACTGTATCATGTGTATGGAGGGTACAGAATTTTCTTCAAAAAGTCTGCCCCAACCAGGAATGGAACTCGGGATCTCTGGACTATGGTCAGTGGTCACAACCGTTACGCCACGGAGGCTGCACAGTACTTACATAAAATATGTATGTTAGGAATACAAGTTTTTAAGTATGTATGTAATAAAATTGAGTGTTGATCATTCAAGGGACCCTACCTGTGTTCCTAAATCAGGAATCCCCGAGTCTTCTCAGCTTATTATTCTTATACTCTGCCCCCGGCAAATCGATTAGAGCATTAGAGGATAAGTCATAAATACATTCATACAGGGTCCGCCGGAAGGTAGTCTTCTTCATGGTATTCTATGGATGACTTTGAGGACAACCGTTACGCCAGCCTCCATGGCGTAACGGTTGTGATTACTGCCCGTAGTCCAGAGATCCTGAGTTCGATTCCCGGTTGGAGCAGACTTTTCGCTCAGAAAATTCTGTTCCCTTCGAACATGTGAGGCTGGCGATTCCGGCCCTACCCAGGCTGGGTGAGGTTAATGTTGGTAGCTGGTACGATTCCCAGCGAATGGAGGGTTAAACCCCCGTCCTGTCTACCTCAAGTCAGAATGTTAAAACCAAATAGAATCAATGGACATGAAAGGAGCCTAGACATTGGATCTGGGCGTCCATATAATCCTCTCACCACCGTGATTTAGGTATCAATACCTATCTCACGGACACAGTATTATTATTAATATGGATGACTATTTCATTATTATCTTTATTATTATTACTATCTGACCTGGTACTATTATAAGTGTTAGAACATCTGTATTTATATTGTATTCATGTATTACTTGGTGCGGAAGAGAATGCCAAAGGCATTATCACTACCCTTGGTCAGACTTTGTGTACCTTTAATTATTTTATCCCTTTCACTGTACCTATTTAAAAATTGCCTATTTTAAAAAAAAAATCTAGAACGAAACATTAAAATCATAAGCAGATGCAAAATGAATTGAAAAAGACTTCATCTTGACTCCGTATTAGCCCAAGGGTATCTCACAATTAGACACTTATATTAGAAGTGTACATATCTTGTGTAGTGTACACATCTTGCGTCCGACCCCCGCCGGGGTCTACTCAATTTTATGCTCGGAACTGGCCAGGCAAAGCCTCATGAGGAATAAGTAGTTATCACATTTGTGTTCATCACTTTCGTGATAACACAACTACTCAAACTCGCCTTACTAAATTTACGCTGACACCGGGACTTGAACCAGCGACCTGCACGTTACAAGTCCGCCGCCTTATCGATCATGCTAACGAGGTCGATGTTGAGGAATAAGTAGTCAGGTACTTTTCACCGGCCTCAGTAGCTTGATCGATAAGGCGGCGGACTCGTAACGTGGAGGTCGGTGATTCGAGTCCCAAGTCCTAACCACAATGGCAGTTGCTTAACTACAGTGATAGAACGAGACCTGGTGTATTCAACATGCCATAGACGCCTGATTTAACATACATAACATTCAACATATCGAAAAATCAACGATAGCAAGTTCCTCCCCGACCTTTTTTTAATGCACCTATGTGTGTTAAATCCTAATTTAACACCAGTCCTAACTGGTGGACATTGTGCACTGGTAGTCAAGTGGTTAATGCAATAGTCTGGTAATCCAGGTAGCGTAGGAATCCCTCCCTGCCCACCCAGTGCATGAATTTTTCCTCATTAATTTGAGGTTTTTGGCCACATTATAATAAGACTCTGAGGGTTAGGTGGTAGAAAATGCTATGGTCATTAACATCGCCTCGTGGCTAACTTCCACTAAAGAGTGTTATTGTTATCATAGGACTGAGTTGCTAGTACACTGACTTGACTGGTCTAAGAAAATGGTTTCTAGCATGGTGAAATAAGAAATGAGACGTCATAACGTATATCTCATGGGTAATATATCTGTCCCTAACAAACTGTCCAACATGGCTACTGTAATTACCTTCAAAAGAATGTAAGACGAAAAATTAATTTGTTATTGTTGTGATTAATCAGTATTAAAACTAACAAAATATGGCCGATTTTTTAGGGGAACAGGTTTGAGGAATTACGAGTTCTCCATTATGCCTCCATGGTTTTGGTTTCTACAGATTTTAATCTTGTTTTTATAACTCGGCCCCGTTCTTCTTCTGCACTGGTAGTAAAGTGGTTAACGCGTTAGTCTGGTAGTCTAGGTAGCGAAGGGGGATCCGTTGGTTCGAATCCCACCCAGTGCATAGTTTTATTTATTCAATTTATTTATTTATTTAATAACAAGATAACATATGCAAAGGTATTTTTCTTAAGCTAAAGCTTCTAAGAATTTTCCTCAGTAACTTTAATTTTTGAACACATAATAATAAGACTCTGAGGGTTAGGTGGTAGAAATTGCTTTGAGCATTAACCTCATCTGGTGGTTACCTTCCACTAAAGTGTGTTATTATTATTATTAATCCTTTTGGGTTCCTTCATGATATTATGACCATGCATGTTAAAAGTGACGTCGAACCAAAAAAAAAATCCTTAACCCTTTACTAACGCTAGAAATTTTGATCCATAAAAAATAAAAACCAATAAAAGTAGCAGAAATGTAATAAAAAGGAGGTGTATCTCATCTTGTGTCAGTGCTAATGATTTTAAAGCCTCATCTTGTATATCCTAGTCATCAGGGGCGGCTGGTGTTAAAATGTTTTGGGGTGCTGCCACATAAACTGGACTAAACTGGGATTTATGGAGTCGTTCTCTTGGTACCTAAAGAGTTCGAGTTTGATTAACATGTCAATCACTATATTTTTAAATTAATTATTCTGGAAATGTGTAATGATTTTCACTGTGTACGATCTGGGACTTGAGAAATTGCTCGCTTTTTGTTTTTTGTCTGGGGGTGCTGCAGCTCCTTAGCACCGGCCGCGCCTGCTAGGAATATAATAAAGTTTAAAAAAATGTTCTATACATCAGTATAATTTTTGACATTAATTTATAGGTTAATAATACCTACTTTAATAGTAAAAAATATGACATCAACGTCTGTTGAAATAGGTCAGAACTAGTTATTTCTGACCAAAATTGTTAAATAGAATTAAGAGGAGCTGACACGGATAAAGAGATATTAAATTTAACCTATAAACACACATTTTTTTTTGGGGTTTAACGTCGCCTTTAACTGCATGGTCATATCACGACAGGGGTGTTAGCCTACACTTGCAGGAAACTCTCAAACCTGCTACCCATATTAAGCTCACCTAGCCTGGTTTTGGCCGGAATGCCAGCATCAAGAAGTCTTCACCTCACAGGACGTTGGTTAGCTTCGGTGATCCTACGAGAACCGGTGCACTCAACGCGGCATGGAACTCAAGTAACCGATCTATATGTTAAGAATCCACCTTACGATGGACCTACTGAAATCGGGAGCCTGGATTATATGACGTGTTCTCTCTGACATATTTCTTATCTATTTCGATATAGATCTTTAGGCGGGCTAAATCCTCAGGCAAGATTTTAGGTGACAATATTTGACAACAATATTCTCGAAGGATTTTCCATAGATTTCAGGGTTTTTGTTACTCAATATCTTTTCTGTGGAATAACTTGTGTCCTAAGGATTCACAGTAAATTCTGCATCTTCATTAAATTATTAATGTACATTTTTGAAATTATTTTTAATTGTTGGAACTAAATAATATTGATAAAATACTTATTAAATCATTTTATTGTTCGTGAAAAAAAAACATTATTTCGTTCGATTATTTTTAAAAATCATTAATAATATTTTTTTAGTTCGTAGTTACCTTATTTTTTAAAACGAAAATCCCAAACTAAAAAAAAAAAAAAAAAAAAAAAAAAATCCCAAACTGTAATGACTAGGTAATATTTTTAGTGTTAGATCTTTCAATGTGTGTGTGATAATCTAATTTTATAATTACTACTATTGACATCTTCCGATATCTATTCTAAAATCCCAGACCAAATTCAAGTGCAAAAGTTTTTAAAAATCTACCCTTTTAAGATTGAAAAAAATGACATAAAAATATCAGCACACAAGCGCTTTAAGTTTTTTCCCATTTTGTCAAGTGGGTAGACTTTAATAATAATAATACTTTTTAGTGGAAGGTAACCACCAGGCGAGCTCAAGCATTTCCTACCACCTAACCCTCAAGGACCGGTCTCTCATTGAGTCTTGGCGGTAGACTTTTGGGACTTTCGTGAATTTTTTGACCACATCTTTCGCTGTGATACTCATTGCCTGTCACCATGGAAACCAAAGTCTCCTGTGTTCTACTTGCTGTCGCACTAATCGCTGTACAAAATGACGCCGCTAACTTACGTGAGTATTTTTAAATTTTTATTATTTTACACTTTATCTCTACACGCTGAAAAAAATTAGCCAAATTCTGCATGTCAGCATGCAGAATTCTTCATAATATATGGATCTGCACATTCTGCCTGACTGTTTTTTTCATTTTTTTCATAAATGCGTTTTCATGAATTCATGCTATCTCTGACGTCATCAATATTGATCAATATTGATGACGTCATCAATCTTATGCATACAAGGATGCATAGACTATGCAAACTCTGCCTAAATGTCACACAGACTGTATGAAACTTCTGCATATTTTATGCATCCCATTCATACATAATTAGCGTGGTGCATTTTCGTTTATGCATATTTCTGCATATTTTATGCATCCCTATCATGCATAATTAGCGTGGTGCATTTTCGTTATGCATATTTCTGCATATTTTATGCATCCCTATCATGCATAATTAGCATGGTGCATTTTCGTTTATGCATATTTCTGCATATTTTATGCATCCCTATCATGCATAATTAGCATGGTGCATTTTCGTTTATGCATATTTCTGCATATTTTATGCATCCCCTTTATACATAATTGGCATGAACGGTTTTTTAGGTTCATGCATATTTAGCATGAATGTGTTTTCCTATTCATGCTTATTTAGCATGAGTGTTTCTTCCTATTCATGCTTATTTAGCATGAGTGTTTCTTCCTATTCATGCTTATTTAGCATGAGTGTTTCTTCCTATTCATGCTTATTAAGCATGAATATTTCTTACTATTCATGCTTATTAAGCATGAATACTTCTTACTATTCATGCTTATTAAGCATGAATATTTCTTACTATTCATGCATATTTCTGCATACCTCACGAAACCTCTGAACCTGTATTCTGTTGACTTTAAAAGAAGAAGAATAATAACAGATAATAATTTTGATTAAACAAAATGAAGAGAGTAAGATTTATTGAGCGAGCTTATAATATAGGTATATAAGTATGTAGAACAACAAATTTATGTAGAATAACAAATGATTACAAGTTACTTATGTAGAATAACAAATGATTACAAGTTACAAATGATTACAAGTTTAAGATGTAATTAAGTTATTTTAGTGCGAAGTGTTACATACATTGAGCCATTAGATAAAACGGATAATGTGTTGGGTTTTTTTGAGAAAACCTCATCAAGTGTCAGGTACACTTTTTCAATTGAATGTTTAACCTGATACGCTACATAATGAAAATCGAAGCCTAGATTTGTAAGCTGAGAACAAGATAAAAGAACGGCACTATTGGCTTTGTTGATGTAAATATCCTCTACCTGAACAAGCTGTGGCTCTATGTCAGAAAACAAGAGGTCAGCTATCAAAATACTTTTCTCATTGATTTTTTCACAATCGCTCACGACCCATTTAACAGAATAAATATCAGAGGGATAAATGTCGGGGAACACTTTTTTTAGGCTTTCAAATTTTCCCAAGTCTATTAATGTGGCTTTTCCACAATCTAGACCAGCAGGCTTACAGATGTTTAAGAAGAACCCGTGCATTGTTAACTGATGCCTCACGGCTACAGTTTTACAAATATTAATCCGACTACAAGCTGCTCGGGCTGCTATTTTTGACACTCTATGCTTTGCCTCAAATCGCATTGTCGAAACCCTTGCCAGTGGACCAAATTTTAAAAACATGGCGGGATAATGGAGAAGAAAATGAAATTTTGGTTTCAGAGTATCATTAGTTACTTCTCTGTATAGTTCTAAGAAGTACTCAACAGAGTCTTTTAGCTGTACAACATCAGCAGGAGTTACTTTCTCAGTCATAATTCGTCCAATACTTCACGTAACTGACGGTACAGTTCCCAGACTTTATCCTCTTCAGATATGTATTCACCCACTAGTAAAGCGAAATATCTTACAAAAACCATCATTTCTGAGCCCGTACATTTCAATTTAATTTTTGATGTGTCATCATCATGAATTATATTGACGGGTTTGTTTATTTTATCAGGGCCGTAATCAAAGGAAAAGACAATACCCTTTAAAACGGACGTAGACACAGCTTTTACCGTTTTAACAATGTAATTTACAACAAAGGACATAACATATTTACAACAGCCCTCAAGATAGTCATGTAAATATCAACTGCCACATTTTCAAATAAATTAAAATGTTTTAGGTCTAAGAAAACACACTTTTCTTTTAAACCTGTCAACGATGTGTCATCCTGCTCTAAATGCATATCGTAAGATTCCATGTTTCGCAATAATGATTTATCTTCTACAACCATAGTACCTAGTCGAGCTCTGTCCGCAGAGCAAATGCGACAACAATAATTTGCAACAAAACTTTCTACAAACCCCAAAATTCCATTCAAACCCAGATTGTCACCTGTTAAGCAAACCACATGGAATTTTACGATACCATCAAAGTGACTATTTTTTAACTTAACCCCTAAAATACTTAAGCTATTAAGAGTGTCAATGATTTTCTGAAAAACTGCCTTATTGCCAAACGCACGGCGATCATGTGCATGAAAAACTCCCAATATGAGAATATTAATCAACTTCGAACTCCACTTAGGAGGCAGGAAAGGTAAGCCTACATAAACTCCAGCTAACTTTTGCACACCTGCATGACTTGAGAGCGCATTGTTCGGCTCGTACTCGTCAAAGTACAGTGTTAGCGGTAAATGTAATTCATTATTCGAATTTTTGAAATTTTGGGATTTCCATGTCGAGCCATGGACAATATTTTTCAACAAGGTGGACGGGCATTCATTCAGGCTATTTAAATACTCAGAAATATCTTCAAAAATATAATCAATGGATAAGAAATTTTTCAACACTAAATCTATCGGTATGATTTGCATTGTACAAGGTACTTGACACATTTTTCCCTTGACAAGTTCTAGGCGTGAACCTATTGTAATTTCTTGAGAAGGTATGAAAGTACCACGTTTTTCAAAGGCTTGGAGTCTTTTATAGTCTGAATTGAAATTAGTTACTTCACTAGTACCTAATCTCAGAAAATCTTTGACACTCTCGGCAATTCTTAAATGTGAAATATTATGATGTACCAAAAAGTTAACTCCTTGTAAAATACTCCCATTATAAATCAGCATGAATTGTTCAAAGTCAGACATAAAATTCTGAATAGATGAGCGAGGTATACCAGGATTTGTGTACAAAGATGACACAAAACGAAGTATACCCTCTTGAATTTTTTTTTTTGTTTCACTCAGAATTAGTGTCAATTCTGCGTTTACAGCAAGGCTTATAGTGGTTCCAGGATCAAGACTAACAGAATCTAAATATCTAGCCTCTGGTACCATCGAACTTTCATCTAAGAAATGATGAACATGCTGACTTAATAAATGGCGACGTAACGAATTTGATGAGGAAAAATGCCTAAAGCAAAATTCTTGGCCACACGTATATTGTGCTATTACATTTCGTTTACGTGCAATACAAGATTGTTTAATGTGGTCTATCAGTTTAGGCACATTATCAAACTCTTTTTTACAATCATAACAAATGAACATTTTTTAAAAACAATAAAGGAACCTTAAATTTCAATTTCTATTCATCCCTGCAAATCTACTCCCTAGATATGTGCCTGAAGACCTAAATTTGTTAAAAGAGTTTTACATGGGGAATGAAGTCTATCATGTTCTGTTTTAATTTGATAGACTCCTCTCTGGAGAGCAAGCCAAAATGTGATTGCTCTCTTCTGGGTAATGAGTGTGACACACAAAGAATATTTGAAAACACAAATGTACTGCATCCAATATGGTTTGTCTTTCATACATAATGTCATCAACTATTACATATATGGATTCAGGATTTGTGAAGTTCCCCACATACAAAACATAAGGTAGTATGGGTCTCTTCTTCTGAAGTGCAAACTCTGTTTTTTTTAGCCTTTCACTAATTAAATTTGATGAGGAAAGTACCTGTAAGATGAATCCATTCCGTACTTCTGTTCGTGATGGCTTCCAAGATTCTTTCCTCACTGTCTTCTGGCTGGGAGTGTCGGTTATAAATGGAAGAAAAAGAAGACACTGTGCATTCATCGCGTCCACATTACTGTCGGGCGTGATTGCATCAAAAGTATTCCTAAGGATGGAACATGCTTCTTTGTCTCGCAGGGACGCCATTGTATTCACCGCTACATGGAGTATGGTTGGTCGCAATTCAAGCATTGCCTTGAAGAGGCTGTCTGCCTTGTCTGGATAGAGATGCTCAAAGTCTATTTCAAACAGTCTGGCTCCCAAGGAGGATTTCAAGACCGGGAATGTCTGAAAGTACTCCAGGATTGATGTGTACTTGGGTTTTTCCCTCCGACAAGCAGGCCATCCGTACAGCAGACGTATCCTGCCATCTCTTTGTGATTGTTTCCAAATCTTCTTGCCCAGTCACTCCTTGCAACCACGTCAAATATCCACTGCAAGGTGATTCTGAAAGCAGAAATAGAAGAAAATTAGCAAGAGATAAAAAAGAGAAGGTGATGGAAAAATTGAGACTTTCCTTCTTCCTTCATTAAAAACGTAACGAAAAAGTTATAGATATCAAAAAAGTATCGAAATAGACCCCCATTATTTTTCAATTCTGAACTATTTTATATTCAAGTTAAGAAACGTCGCGCATAGATGGTAATTGGATGGGTTACCATCCAGGTATCACCCATGTGATGCTGGCTAGTCCCGGCCCCACTCAGGCTGGGTGAGGTTAACGTGAGTAGCTAGAATTGGTAAACCTAGCGCATGGAGGGTAAAACCCCCGTTGTGATATGACCTTAGCAGTTGAAAGCGACGTTGAATCCTACCTAAAAAAAAAAGTATATTCTATTCTATGACTTACCAACTTCAGAGAAGACATCCTTGGTGACTCCATGGGCAGCAGAATCTTCATCAGATGTCATTTGGACCGAGCTCCTTCTCCTTCTTTTATTTACTACTTCATTCCCTTGATTTTTTAATGTTTTTTGTCTCAACCGTCTGCCCGCTTCGTAAAGAAGTCCACTGGCGACCATTTTTGGGGACACGTCGGTTGGAGGTTTATAGGGAGAATACCAAGAAGCTTTGGCTTCTTCTAGGAATAAAGAGCAAATTTGGGTGGCCAACAATGTATATTCAACACTAGATATATGTCTTTCGGGACATGGAGACAAAATTCTCTCTATTACTGTACGGGCAACATTACGTCTTTCGTGGCTGGATTCCAATTTGCTTTTAATAAGATAAGCTTTCATAGAAGGGCTATGTTCTAAAGATGCTCTTACAAAATTTGAATCAATTACCAAGTACTCCTGGCTTGGAGTACTTGTGTTTTGCATTACTGGAGGACTTTGCACAAGTGACCCACTGAGAGAGTCATTGAAAGAGGGGGAATCTAAGAACACATTACTGGTATTTGAATTAGTGGAACATGTCCAATTAGTAAATTGCGAGGATTGGGACTCGGTCCATGACGAAGATGGCGTAGATGTGAGGACGTTTGCATTCCAGTTGTCCGTGTCAGCAGATAACTGCACATTGGAGAAAAACGTTGCTGCTGGTGTAGCGTCAGAAGATAACGTTGCTGCTGTCTGATAGTGTACGTTATCTGTGTCCGCCGTGTTCTGCGTGTTCTCCGTATCCTGGGAAAAAGACGAATTGAATCAAAAACTGGCGGCCATCATCAACTTGCTTAAGCAATAAAACCCACACGCACACATGAGTACACACACATGTAGAAAGGACTCGTGAGTAATGAAGGTACAGTAGAACCTCGACATACCGTAATTCAAGGGATATGGCCTATTTTTCAAGTATAGTAAAAGCATTATCAGTCATGTCAGGAGTCAGCGCATGTGAAAACTCGACTTCCTAAACTTAAAATATTAAGTTCACCTTTTGTTTTCTTTTACATTGTATAGAGTTTTCCTATTCTGTGAGGAAGGGAAAGTAAGATTTCAACGTTATATCAAGGTTTACGCTGTATCGAGGTACGTTATATCAAGGTTCTAACCCCCTCCCCACCCACACACACTCGGTATCAAGCGAAATCTCATTTTAAAACCATCTGTATTGAAAGTCGATCTTACCTGCACCCATTGATCTCGTTTTTGGATTAATGTCATGACGTCACCCATGCAGTCTATCAACCTGTAACACTGATCTTCTTTCAGCACTCGAAGGAGTTGCGGAGTTATTTTGTGTCCTGAAACATAGAAAGATGAAACTAATTAATAAAAGATAGAAACACTACTAACTTTTGAGGCTAATAAGTCTCTTAATGTTCTTCATGACTGAAACAAATGGCAATCTTCAAGATTTCAAATTGGCAATAGTGCAATTTCTCAATCCCTAAGACTGCTAGCCTTTGTACCATTGAATAACAACTTTTTTTAACCATTATTTTTAGTTTGTCAAATTTAATATTTTATTATTGATAATAAAAGAAAATGGCGATTAGTTTATTTGTTCTCACAGTATGCTTTGGTTGGTTTTAGGTTAAACATCACCAGTAATAAATTGAAGTATGAATTTTCTACTTACTTTCAAACAATTCTACGTATTCTGCTAGGTCCCATTGTCGAAGAAGATCGCCAGTTGTTACTAATGACTCCATGGTCTCAGAAGGTTATGCAGAGATGAATAGTTGTTTACAAAAGTAGGTACGTACAGGGATAAATAGAAATTGAAATTTATGTCTATTTAAATTAAATTCAACATGTTTCTAAAGTTAAACTATACTAGTAATTTCAAGTTATGTTAAAACTTATATGAATGTTCACTCTTATTCATTAGTAAAAACTTCACCCTTCACTATGTTAAAATTATTATACTAGGTATTATTATTTACAAGGTTTTACATTTTTTTAAAACCTACATTACCGACCGGAACTTTGAAACTAACTTATACAGGAACTTTGAAATTGTTAATGTAACCAAGTGTTGAAACTGTTATTATTTATTCACCGGTAGGTATTATTAAAAAAAGAATTAATTTGATTTTATTTACCACTTAGATCAAAATCACTTTGAACGAGAAAACACACTCAAGAGAAAGGTATATTATTTATTATTATGCAAATTTATTATTACGGACGAGCAGGGAGGTTGATTGGTATCTTAGGGAGTACTGTTGGAGTTGGAAATGAATTTATATATTACCACAAGAACTATTTATACCTACCCACTTTAATAAAAAAAAAAGGTTATTTACAATTACCGGCCGGCCGCGATTTTGTAGAAACCGGCTTTGATTAGGTGCAAACTCTATCCCCCCCATCTCTCGCACGAGAACTAGGTACCTATTTTCAAGTATCTGTATGACGATGACTTGAAAATAAACAGGTGATAACAGGTAGTTCGTTGTTCGTTCTTCATTTTTTTCACTTTTTAACACAACTTTTGAAAATTTATCAATAATTAATTGTTTTAAAGAGCTAAAAAAATTGAACAAACGTACGATCGTTAAAGATTGAGAGAAGGAGAAGAGTCTGCACACTAATGACTAGAGATTTCATTGTTTTGTCGTAAGGAATCGAGGCATCCGCTTTCATGAAGTTCATGCAAACTGAAAAACAGTCAGGCAATTTCTGCATGATTAAAAACATGTTATGAATCTTCTGCATAACCTTTCATGAGATCTAGAGACAAATATGCGAATTCTTCAAAAATTGTACATCTTTCTTCATAATAGTTTTCCATTTTCATGATATTGAGAAGACCGCATGAAAGTTATACAGACTTAGCATGACTGAGCTTTTCATGCTAATTAAACATAAAAGTTCATGTTGCCATTTCCTCTTATGAATCGTTCGCATAACTTATACATCTGTCTGCATAAATGTTTTCCGTTTTCATAAATGTTATGCAGCCTTTGAAGAGACTGCATGAAAGTTGTGCAGACTTAGCATGACTACGTTTTTTACGCTAATTAAACATAATCTATGCTAATAGATTATGTTGCCATTGTCACTATATGAATCTTTTGCGTAGTCTATACATTTTACTGCATAAACGTTTTTCTTTTTCATAATGTTATTCAGCCTTTAAAAAGACTGCATGAAAGTTGTACAGACTTAGCAAGACAACGTTTTTTCTGCGAATTAAACATAATCTATGCTTATAGCTCATGTTGCCAATAATCTATACATCCTACTGCCTAAACGTTTAGCGCGGCTTCTTTGATGTCATGCAGCCTTTAAGAATTCACTGCATGAAAGTTATAATATGTGAGTAGCTGGAAGCTGGTTTATGATGCCGACCTCCGTGGTCGAGAGGTTAAGTCCATTGTCTTTCGATCCGAAGGTTGCAGGTTCGAATCCTGGCCGTGGCGGACTTTTCTAGCAGAAAATTTTCGCTGTAGGAATGGCATGGTTGTAAGATTTCCTACCCCGAAGTAATGATAACGCGGTTCCAGGGTAGACAAATCTTAAAAAAAAGCTGGTTTCTGCTGAACAACAACTTACAACAGACCCATTGCATGGGGTTGAATGTCATCAACAACTGACCCAAATAACTATATTAATATGATGTGAATACCTATTAATAGGTATAGATACCTAATATATTTCTTAAAACCCACAAAACAGGCCCTATGGTATTCTTTTAATTTCTACTGTTTTCAATATTTTTATGATTTTATAACCTTTGAACACACACAAAGTAGCGGTTGTATTACTATATAAACCGCTACCTTTCAACTCAACGCAGGTATTGACTCGGCCTAATGTCTTTCTAAAAAAATCAAGTTATTTTTATAATTTATCAAGCGCTTCAGGTAAATCCTCAAACCACAAATATACATTCAAGGTTTCACCACGTCATGATCAAATTCCAAGAATTATATTATCTAATATATTATAGGTAGGTACTACCAATGAACGTCGACCCTGCATATTTGAGCGGCAAAAGACAGAGTAAAAGAAGAATGTTTTCTTCTTGTCCGATATTCCATACCATATTCCAAGAATATCTATAAATATAATATATTAGATGGTCATGTTGGTGAGAAAATTGAACGTATTTTTGTGGTTTTTGGATTTAACTGGCGCTATTATATCCTATAGGTATTTATATAGGTAACATATACTCTTCTTCTTCAATAGGGTAGCATCTTCTTCTTTTTCTTCTTCAATAGGTTAGCATAACTTATGAAAATCAAACCTTATTAAATAAAAGTTTTCATGATATTGTCCATCTTGAACTTTATGAAAACACACTTTTTTGGTTTTCATAACTGTTTTTTGATAGTTAGCATCATTTATGAAAACAAAAGACCCTTCAAAAAAACAATCAGGCAGAATTCTGCACAAAAATCCTTATTGATGACGTCACGGATAAAATTCTGCATATTTTATGAATCAATCTGCATGATCGATATTTATGCTAACCACAATTTTATGAAAACGTTGACATTTGCATGGTTTATGAAGAAATTTGAAAAAAAAAACGGAAAATTCTTCATAAACCCTGCAGATTCAGCATAAAAAAACTTTATGAATCAAATTTGAAAAAACTTTTTTTAGCGTGTATACAGTATGTTTCAGAAAAGGTGGCCACCCCCTCGTAACTTTTTTTTTTTTTTTTTTTTTTTCGACAATTGGTAAAATGTTGCGCTCAGATACAATCTACATCTTTTCAGCAACTTGTGGTTGTAGGTAAGCAATGTTGTTTGGGCAAGAGAAAAATGACAAAGTTACGCCCTGCACTTGTGTGCTAGTGACGTGTTATGAATAGTATTGATAGTCAGTAGTGATAAGAGATGTACATTATTTCTGAGCTGTAACATTAATTTTATTGAATAAAATTATGTACAATAAAAAGGGAAAATCAATTGATAATAATTAATTAATAGATATTGAAAAAGAGGCTTATGTACTAATTACCTAAAAAAAAAATTTTTTTACCTATTTATTTATTTTTATGGCATAATTATTATATTAATAAGTGTTTTTCTTCGTCTGAGATTAAGGATTCACCAGACGAGAGATCCGACAGGATTTCCTGTGGTAGTCTACGTTTGAGTCTCGTCTGTGTTCGTTTTTTACCTAATTTATAATGATTTTTAGTTTTTCTCAAACGAATAAAGCATTTTGTTGTGAGAGATTTAATGTGATGACGGACGGTTTCTATTCCGAGTTCTTGGTGTAGTTGTTTGTTTCTTATAAACCATGGTGCGTTGACAGCAATTCTAAGAATTTTATTTTGAAAAACTTGTAGCTTAGACAGGTTGGTGGGTGAGGCTGTACTCCAGGCCGGGCATGCGTATGTGAAGAGAGGGCGCAGTATAGTCTTGTATAATAAAAGTATCAAATTCCTTTGCAATTTGGTCTTACGATTTATAATGGGGTAGAGGATTCCTAATCTCTGATTCGCCTGTTTTAGTTTTTGGACAATATGGGGTCTCCAGGTCAGTGATTTATCCAGGAGAACACCAAGATATTTGACGGTAGAATTATCAGCATACCATGGGACAGGTACATTGTTCAAAATAATGGGAGAGGGGTCCTCGTAACTTTTGAACGCGAAGGAATTTTTCAATTCTGTAAAGTCCTAGGTATAGGAAGTGCCCTATGGCCCATCCTGTGGTCATATTTATTTTTGGCCCCGGTCGGCCCTTCCGGCTTTTAGGCCATATTTTTTCATTTTTCTCGCGAATTTTAAATGGAATGCTATATTTTTTATTCCTGTTAATTAAAGTCTAGGTTAGGCTGAGTATAATGAGTTTTTCAAATTTTCAAAAACCTTATCAGGGGCGGAGCTAGTAGGGTGCAAGTTCCAAAACTGTTACACCCTGTATTTCAGCGTTAGTTAGATTTTTTAGTACTTTTTTTATGTTCATAGGTTCAAAACATGTTCAAAACATTGTTTTACACCATATGAAATCAAAAAAATATTCTTGTTTACTTTTAATCAGGGTCATAGTAAGGTTTTTGTAAAAGTACTTTTTTTCTCACGTCAATTTTTCCGTAAATTAATGGTGTTCTCGAAATTGTCATTTTTAGAGGTGAAAGTCTGCAGTGACATATGTTTTTTATGCTTTAAATCGAAAGAAAACTTAACGGAGAAGCGATTAAGATCATAAAAAAAGCCATTTGACTTGCTAGTTTTTTCACCACAGTGTCCGGTAAAGTGGGTGAATTTCGTATTTGATTTTTTTTTGTTGAGGAAACACAATTGGCATAGAAAATAAATAATATCTAATAAGGGAATAATACTTCAATAAACATAACTAATTTTTTTTTTTCACTTTTCAAAGTTCAAATTGTATCAAAAATAATTATCGGATAATGCTGCTTCTAAAGTCGGCCTAGGGGTCCCCTCTTGAGACAATTTTAGTTGGTAAGTTGGTAAGTTGGTAAAATCTGTAGAAAACACATTGTCAATAATTCTGGAGTCAGTCCGATGGCGCTTTGAATGCAACGATTCTTGTAGGATCACCGAAGTTAAGCAACGTCTAGCGAGGAGAAGACTTCGTGATGCTGGTATTCCGGCCTAACCCAGGCTGTGTGAGATAAATGTCTTTAGGAGGTTGGTGAGTTTCTTGCGAATGAGGGTAACGACCCCGTTATGATATGACCATGCACTTGAAACGCGATATTAAACGCAAATTAAAAAAAAAAAAAAAAAAAAAAAAATCATACTGGTGTTGCTAGTAATGAATACCAGGTCTCTAAATAAAAATCTAATTATCTCGAAATTTAAGAGAGAAAAATAGCAGGTCAAGTACCAAACTCTTGAGGGTGAAAATTAAACCAATTCAATTATTTTAAAGAGGAGAAGAGAGAGAGAAAAAAAAAATCATCCGGCACTGATTTAGAAGAAATAATTTTCATTTAATTTCGCATTTAGTTATGTTAATTGAAGTATTATTCCCTTATTAGGTATTATTTATTTTCTGTGCCAATTGTGTTTCCTCAACAACAAAAAAATCCAATACGAAATTCACCCACTTTACCGGACACTGTCGTGAAAAAACTAGCAGGTTAAATGGCTTTTTTTATGATCTTAATCGCTTCTCCGTTAAGTTTTCTTTCGATTTCAAGCATAAAAAACATATGTCACTGCAGACTTTCACCTCTAAAAATGACAATTTCGAGAACACCATTAATTTACGGAAAAATTGACGTGAGAAAAAAAGTACTTTTACAAAAACCTTACTATGACCCTGATTAAAAGTAAACAAGAATATTTTTTTGATTTCATATGGTGTAAAACAATATTTTGAACCTATGAACATAAAAAAAGTACTAAAAAATCTAACTAACGCTGAAATACAGGGTGTAACAGTTTTGAAACTTGCACTCTACTAGCTCCGCCCCTGATAAGGTTTTTGAAAATTTGAAAAGCTCATTATACTCAGCTTAACTTAGACTTTAAGTAACAGGAATAAAAAATATAGCATTCCATTTAAAATTCGCGAGAAAAATGAAAAAATATGGCCTAAAAGCCGGAAGGGCCGACCGGGGCCAAAAATAAATATGACCACAGGATGGGCCATAGGGCACTTCCTATACCTAGGACTTTACAGAATTGAAAAATTCCTTCGCGTTCAAAAGTTACGAGGGGGTGGCCACCTTTTCTGAAACATACTGTATATAAAATAGAAAAAAGGACTACCTATGTTTGTTTGTTTGTTTGCCCGGAGTTGTTCAGCCAAAACGGTAAGAGATAGCGAAAAATGTCTCAGAATTGACCCCCCCCAAAACCATTATGTCCAGAAAAATTATAAAAAGTTCAAAAAGACATTGCTGTCCAGCAGTACGGCCATGCCTTAGTAAATTTGAAATTTCGTCCCGTTGCAAAGCACGGGAAAACGGCTAGTTAGATATAAATGGATTTAATGTATTTATTATCTGACCTGGTTGCAGGGTTTTCAGTGAAACCCTTGCAATTAGCATTGCGACCTAATTACATCTATTGTGACCAGTTGATTCTATTTGGTTTTAACGTCCTGACTGAGATAGATAGTCAGGACGGGGGTTTTACCCTCAATTCGCTGGGAATCGTTCCACGTACCAGCTACCCATATTCACCTCACCCTGCCTGGGTAGGGCCGGCCTCACGTGTTTGGATGGAACAGAATTTTCGTCCAAAAGTCTGCTCCGACCGGGAGTTGAACTCGGGAACTCTAGTGGAAGGTAACTCTGGACTACGGGCAGTAGTCACAACCATTACGCCACGGAGGCTTAGTGGGAGGTAACCAGCAGGCGAGGTTAATGCTCAAACCATTTTCTACCACCTAACCCTCAGAGTCTTATTATTATGTGGTCACAAACTCAAATTAATGAGGAAAAAATTCATGCACTGCGTGGGAATCAAACCAACGGATCCCTACGCAACCTGGATAACCTGACTAGCGCAGTTAACCACATCGATTGTAATAATTATAGGTAAGCATTATACATACACGGTAACTAGCTAAAATCCGGCACTTTGTCACCGTTAAGGTTTTTGCCCTTGGGTGCCGTTCTATATTTTTGGAATTTTTAAAATCCTAGTACACACCAGACTTTGCCCCAAAGTCATCCACAGCCGTTTCTAGTTCTGTTGAATTTATTTATGAATTAATATATATAGGTAAAATACAAAAACTGTAGTGGGTAGCTCAGCTCAACCAAACTCCATGTCTCAGTGGTTAAGAGCATTGGTTACGGACCCGGAGGTTTCGGTTTCGAATACCTACCGGCCAAAGGTTTTCCGTTTCCGGAATGGCATGGATTTAAAGGTAGAGTCCCCTGATGAAGTGATGTGAGAGCGGTTCTGGGGCACAACTACCTTGAAAAGAAAAAAATAATAATAAAGTTAAAGTTAGTTATCATATTTGTGTTAATCACTTTCGTGCTATCACAACTACTCGAACTCGCTTTATTTAATCGACGCTGAAACCGGGACTTGAACCACCGACCTCCAGGTTACAAGTCCGCCGCCTTATCGATCAAGCTACTGAGGTCGGTTCATGTTTATAATAGATTAGGCAATCATGGCTGTTGTTCATTTTACTTCCAAGAAATTAATTTCTAATATTAGAAATTGGAAGTATTGTGTTTTTTTTCATATCCAAATAAGTCGGTAAAAAAAATAACGCATGAGAGAGGTTAGTTGATGGCATGGATGCTCAGAACTATTACCTGCTGATGAGAGCAAATAAGCTCGAAACAGCTGTCCAGGTATGTTCTGATATTCATGTACATCTAGTACAACTTCTCACTTTTCTGTTTATACTGATTATACTGATTATTTACGAAACCGCTTCTCAGCCTCCTACTTCAAGCCCTGCAAGAGGGACAGCCCCTCCCTCAACAGTTGCGTGGTGCAGGTAATCAACTCTCTCAAGCCTCGCTTCCAGCAGGGCTTGCCCGAGCTCCGGATCCCAGTTTTGGAACCCCTGACCATCCCTCTCGTCACGCTAGACAGCTCCACCAGCCAGGTGGTCAACTTCAAGGCTACCTTCACGAACATGAAGGTGCACGGGGCCAGGAATCTGGACGTGAGAGATGCCAAGTAAGACGCTGATTTTTTTTTGATTTTTTTAACAAGTGTCTCTGCTGAATTATGTTGAGTTAATCAAGCATAATTAAGCAATAACTGACACATTATTGTAAAAAAATTAAAATATTTCATTAAAATATTTCATGAAATTAACTAAATGGTTTATTAATTTTAATATTTTATCTAGGTATGAAGGCTACCTTCACCAACATGAAGGTGCACGGGGCCAGGAATTTGGACGTGAGAGATGCCAAGTAAGACGCTGAAATTAAGGGCGGAATTAATAGACGTTTTTATAATACCTCTGTGGCGCTAAGTCACGGATTGCGTACTGTGTAAGATAGGGAAAACCGACACTTATAAACGACTTAAGTTATTGATGTTGCCTATTAAAACCGACCTAATTAAATGGTTTATTAATTTTATCTAGATATGAAGGCTACCTTCAAGAACATGAAGGTACACGGGGCCAGGAATTTGGACGTGAGAGATGCCAAGTAAGACGCTGAAATTAATTAAATGGTTTATTAATTTTATGTGGGTATATAAGAGATTGCCATAGGCAATAACCTCGCCCTTTTCTTAGGATATATGTATTTATCTATTTCTTTTCATTATATCCCGGTAGCTGTCCCGGTAGCTCAGTGGTAAAGGCTGTGAATCCAAAGTTTCCAGAGGTCGTGGGTTCAAAACCTAACCGGGACATGACAAGTTATCCTCCCATTTGGGATTTTTACCACATAATAATATGTCTTGGGCTTACTGCTTGAATAATAGGACTTTAGTAGTCTTAATCGAGCAGTATAAATAAGGCGATATTATTATTATTTTTATTACTACATTGTTTCCATTTTTTCATTTTTTTTTTTATATAGTAGATAATTGATTGTATTGTAGATATATATGCCTTGTATCAAATAAAGCATTTAATAATAATAATAATAATTCAATTCATTCACCTATTAAGGGCTTGACTGTTACCAATATTTTGGTAACAGTCAACCCGTTATTTTGTTTTTATTGTACACTAGCCTGACTTGTTAAGGTTGGCCTGTCTCCTACGTGTGCTGTTTCCATTCCTCTGGTGAACTGGTATTCTCCTCTTGAAAGTGTCTCAGCCAGGCATTTACTGTAACTTGGCGACTTGGTGTAAATTAGTTCATTTAATAAATAATTGTTATAAAATAAGCCTGTTTGTTGTTACAGTAAAAAGTGTAGTTTTTGTAACTTTTGTTTTTATTTCTTGCAACATATTGTCACGAAAAATGCTTGTGATTGAATGAATAATACTATACAATAATGGTGTAGAGAACTTGTATTTTTATTGGTACATAACAAATTTAGTTTCTGTGTAACATATAATTTTTTCAACTTCTCCTTCCAAAAACTTCTTCATAATGTGTGGTCCTAGACGTTAACATCGAGTGTCAACATAAGGTCCTTCTCCTGGACCTCTGTTCCTGCTTCAACCAGGATATCCTTCACCTCTCCAGTGACAGGTGAATGCACGAGGACTTCCGTCTTCATAACGGTGAGCACCACCAGAAGGTCTCCTTGCTTCACACGCTGACCGGACTGGACCTTTACTTCAACAATATGCCCTGGCATGGGGGCACCAATCTCGCCTGGAGTATTCTCATCTGCCTTGGCGCGGAGCTTCATGTGGTCCGCAGCTTCCTCATCTCTCACCAGGGCAGTTCTGGTCTGACCATTGTAGAGGAAGAACGCGGTTCTCTCACCAAACTTGTTCACACTTGATGAAACGCCCAAAGCTTCAATATGAGCAATGTTGCCTTCGTCAAATTCAACGGTGAATTCTTCTCCTATCGGAGGACCAGGCAGAAAAATTCTAGTTGGGAGTTTGTCCGTCCGACCATAAGCCTCTCGGAACTTGAGGAACTTTTTTGTTTCCTCGGGAAACATGAGCAGGTTACAAATAGTTGCAGCTTTATAATCGTCATCGCCCTGCAGCACCAAATCACCAAGTGATATGTCATTTGAGGAGGGAACTTTCATGAGAACATTCGATCCCACCTTGGCCAATACCTTAGACTGTATCTGCTTTGGTAATCCTTTATACGGTTCACCTATAGAACCTTGAAAATATTCTATGACAGACCGGGGAAATTGCAACGTCTCGGCATTTTTAATGACGTCTTGGTAACTGAGTTCATTTCGTGCCATAAAGAGAGCCAAATCCCCCACAATCTTGGAGGCGGGTGTCACTTTGATAATGTCTCCAAGGATGAAATTGGCATCCACGTATGCTCGCTTCACTTTCTCAAAATCTAAGCCAAAAGAAGTCGCTTGGAAATAAAAGTTGGAGTACTGACCCCCGGGAATCTCATAGAGGTATGTGTCGGAACTGGAAGATTTCAGATCCGTAAATTCGAATGGTGCGTATAGGTTTCGAATTTTTGACCAGTAAGAATTGTACTTTGAAATATCATTGAGGTTGATACCACAGGCTCGTTTCGTATTAGCCAAGCAGGCCGCGATGGTTCCCATGGCAGGTTGAGAGGACTTCCCTGACATGCTATCTGCACAGACATCCACCACATCCGCGCCTGCCTCCGCACAGGCTAGCATGCTGGCCACGCCCGTGCCTGCTGTGTCATGCGTGTGTACATGCAGCAAGATGTGAGGGTACTTCTCTCGCAGTAAACTAATCAACAGCTTGGCAGCTTGTGGCTTCATTAATCCGGCCATGTCTTTAACACATAATGCATTAATACCACCAGACTTGACTAGTTGGTCTGCAAGATCCTCATAATATTTGAGTGTGTATTTCTTACTAGGATCTGTGAGATCTCCTGCGTAGCATATGGTTGCCTCCACAAGAACACTGCCACCACCTGCTCTGGTGATCGCGTTGACGCCACTCATTAGATTAGGTACGTTGTTGAGCGGATCAAACACTCGAAATATATCTATTCCACCAGACACTGCCAGACGGCAGAACGTATCGACATCACCCAAGTCATAGTACTGATAGCCCACCAAGCTTTTGCCGCGGAGTAACATTTGGAACGGAATGTTCGGTATCAATTCTCTAAGCTCATGAAGTCTTTGCCATGGACATTCGTAAAGATACTTGAGGCTGGTGTGGAAAATGGCGCCGCCCCACATCTCTATCGCATACAAGTTGTGAAACTTATGAGACACATAAGGCGACACTTTCTTCAAATCATGAGTTCGGACTCGGGTCGCCAACAACGACTGATGTGCATCTCTGAACGTTGTGTCCATGAGGAGCACGGGCTCAAGTCTCCTCATGTGTTCTACAAACATATCTACACCACATTGTTTCAAGAGTGGGCGAAAACCTTTTCGTTCTTTCGAAGGAAGTAAATACTTGTCCTCTGGGTCGGCCGTGACGTTGTAAAACGCAGTTTGCGTCATGCTGTTACACGTTTCTATGGTAAACGCTATCTCAGGGTCTATATTTGGTATATTACACTTACATAAGAATTGTGTTTTTGGTCCATTTACCATGACATCGGCCAGGAATTGAAGTATCTTCTGTCCTTTACCTCGGTGTTTAAAGTCAGTCCTCGCAAGAAGGTCGGGGTTCTCATCAATGAATGTTGTATGCAGTGCTTTACCGCTGAGGAATTTTTCATTCTCAAATACGTTCAAAAGAAATGGTAGATTCGTCACGATACCACTGGCTCTAGTTTCCAGCAAAGCTCTCTTCATTTTCTCACAAGTGGAATGAAAGTTCGATCCATAGCTGATGATTTTGGCTAGTAAGGAGTCATAATCAGGCGAAATATACTGACCAGAGTATGGGCTAGAGCTGTCCAAACGAATGCCGTACCCTGCAGGAGCTGCGAAGTAATCCAGTCTCCCCGTGCTGGGCTGGAAGTTCCTTGTTGGATCCTCTGTTCTCAGGTGACACTGGATGGCGCATCCATGTTCTGTGATGGTCTCCTGTGTTAGACCCAACTCGGACAGAGACATGCCCTGGGCTATTCTAATCTGTGACTGTACGATGTCTACTCTCGTGATTTCTTCAGTTAGCGTGTGTTCTACCTGAAGGCGCGGATTCACTTCTATGAAGTAGAAATCGTTCTCTTGATCCACTAAAAACTCTATGGTTCCCGCACTCGAGTAACCGATACTCCGACCCAAGTGGACTGACATTTCCGTCATTTTTTTCCGAACATCTTCACGCAGGTCTTGCGCCGGTGCTACTTGGATCACCTTCTGATATCTTCTCTGCATTGAGCAGTCCCGCTCGTACAGATGCGAGACGTTGCCTTGCTTGTCTCCCAGGATCTGGACTTCTATGTGCCGGGGTGACTCGATGTATCTCTCAACCAACATTTCATCTTTTCCAAAATCGGCGAGTGCTTCATGGCGGGCTCGCACGAAATTCTCCTCAATCTCGCCCTCGTGGCGGACAAGTCTCATGCCTTTGCCGCCGCCACCATACGCCGCCTTCAGTATGATCGGGAAGCCAAACTCTCGGCAGAAATCTTTCACTCCCTGCACATCAGTGATCGGCTCAGTGGTTCCTGGAAAATGGAATTCATTTATGAATGCGAAATACTATCTGCACCCGTCATGTCTATTCATAACTTTCTGTGATATTTAGATATTATACAAATAATACAAAACCAACCAACCTCAACCATGAGGTTGAACAACGTCGACCCTGCTTAAGCGGGATAAGACAGAGTAAAAGAAGAAGAAGAAGATACAGATAATACAACAAAAAAAATATGTGTTATTTTTCATGTTCTTTCCCAACTTCAATTGTTCCCAATAGATCGTGTCCTATCAGAACTTTTTAGAACACGATGTTTAACTTTTATGCGGCGATATTTAACGTAAAATACTGGTGATCCTCAATAAATTTTAGATGGGGTGACATTGCCGGATGCGTTTTCCATCCTTTCTTCTTGTAAGCCTTGGTTCCTGGGTCCCCAATTAAAACCTCAGACACAGAGGCAAGAACTGTGCCTGATATGGAAAACCTTTTTCCCATTATTTTAGAGATACAATTAATTATAAATAATTGTTATTCTTCTTCTAATAAATGAAAGTATTAGAAACGTATAAACAGCCCAAACAGGATTTATTTACCTGGTATAATCGGAATTCCAGCTTTCAGGGCAGCCTCTCTGGCCAAATTTTTATCTCCAAGAGTCAGCAACACATGAGGCCGCGGCCCGATAAACTCCATTCCAGCGGCCGCTACCTCCCTAGCAAAGTCTTCTCGCTCGGAGAGAAAGCCATAGCCGGGATGGATAGCGTCGACATTGTTATTTCTCGCAATGCAAATGATTTCTGGGATGTCCAAGTACGCTCCGATGGGCGAAAGACCTAAAAGAAAATATCAGCCCATATAGCCGTTTTAAAAACGTAGCAATCAAGAAGAAACGGACTGGCCACTTTAGTTTACAGGCAGTCCATAATAGAGAGCTCTTTAAAATGGTGGCTATAAAAAATCAGTTATTCATAAAAAAAATCACTAATTCAATTTTCATTAATAAATAAAGTATATGAAAAATTATGTAACCATGACAGGAGGAAGTCATTTGACCACATTGGCATTGTATTTTCTTGTGTTGTGCGGCAACTTGTACCCGGTACCATTTACAGTATGTTTAATTATTGTTATTACTTTCGAGAAATTTCTAATATTAGAAATAGGAAGTATTGTGTTGGTATTAGTAAAGAAAAAAATTATATCATATTTTTTCTTAATTATGTTGTCCAACCGGTGGTAGAACTGATCCATTCCATTCAAACACGTTTGCAACGAGTCGTGTAGATATGTGTTTAAAATGGTCATGACAAAATTATCCAATTGGAGGGTGCCAGAGTGATGTTTATTTACAGCCAATTTATTTATTCATGTGTTTAAAATGGTCCCTTTGAATATTTACTTAATTCACATAAATAAATAAAGTAGACGGAAATATATTAAAACAAAAAAATTGCCCATATTTTATTTCCTTACTGGCCCATATTTTATTTCCTTAATATTGTTATGAATTTATTGTTTTGTAAAAAAAAGATGAAAAAAAAAAAATAAAAAAAATATTGTTTGTAAAGAAACATCACTCTGGCACCCTCCCATTGGATAACTTTATCATGACTTTTTGGGCTATTGGTGTTCTTAAATGTTGAAAAAAAGGACTCTTAGCACCACCACTGGTACCTACCTTTTCCGACAAGGAACGACTGATCCATGTACCCTCTATGGGCTGAGTAGCGATCCTCATGCGAGTAGATTCCGATTGGAGTGATCCCCATTTCCATGCAGGCTCGGGAAATCCGAATGGCTACTTCCGATCGGTTGGCAATCAGCACTTTGCGGAAATGTTTGATTCTTGGTTCTGGAACGTCAGGGTGGTCACAGGACAGCCTCTTTGTTCTCCAGTGCCTCATGGACACGCGAGTCAGATGAGTCAGAGACCGGAACATTGTTAACTACTGTTGTCGTTAACTATTGAAGACTTAAAGGAATTTGGAATTGTCCTATTTTTTTTTTAACTAGAAGAGAAGATTTCCTATTTTCTATTTATTTTTTGTAAGAGAAATTTTATAAGAAACCTAAGCGCTAGAAATTTTTGAGAATGACTTATTTTTCTTAATATAAGTTGGTTCAAAAAAATATTTCGGAAATATTAAATATTGGCCAATTTTTTTGATGAATTTCATAATCTAGTTCTAGAATAATTGCAGAAAAACACTGCACTGTTAGTGGAGCTTAAGTTTTGTCCACATAATAATACATCTTGTGCTTACTCCGGGAAGAAATCAATTTGTCTTGTATTCCATTTATTATGCAACAATTTTTTTGTATAGTTGTAATTTTATTGGATGGTTAGCATATACTTGTGTTAATCACTTTCGTGATATCACAACTAGTCAAACTCGCTCTACTAAATCTACTCTGAAACCGGGATTTGAACCACCGACCTCAAGGTTACAAGTCCGCCGCCTTATCGATCAAGCTACTAAGGTCGGTAATTTTATTGGATGGTCCAGAATTAAAGGACCTCCGTATCATAAGTATTTTATCTGCCCATAACTTCTTCTTCTTTTACTCTGTCTTAACCTCATGGTTGAGGTTGGTTGGTTTTGGCACATTTTTTACGGCTGGATGCCCTTCCTAACGCCAACGATTCTATTTCATTTAACGTCCTGAATCGTACCAGCTACCCACATTAACCTTAACCAGCCTGGGTAGGGCCCGAAATGCCAGCCTCACATGTACGGAGGGAACACACTTTTCTGTGTGAAAAGTCTGCACCGACCGGGGATCGGACTCAGGATGTCTGGACTACGGGCAGTAGTCACAACCGTTACGCCACGAAGGCTGGCGTAACGGTTACTTTGGCGTACGGTTACACAAAGGCGTAACTTTGCCCAGAACTACTCCGAGATTTAAGTGGACCCCGGACATTTAAGAACATAGCATAAACATTTCTACGCTGCTGGGGATGTAACCCTGTGGCTCAGTGTTAAAGGTGGCACTCTGTGAGTCCAAGGATTCCATTTGAGATTTTAACACTTAGTTATACTCATATCTTTTCTTATTTTTCGTGCCCCACATAGGCTGTATAAGTGATATCTTATTTTATTTTCCTGCTCCACACAGGCTGGATAAGTCATATCATATTTTATTTCTAATTTTCCGCCCCACACAGGCTGGATAAGTCATATCTTATTTAATTTCTAATTTTCCGCCCCACACAGGCTGGATAAGTCATATCTTATTTTATTTCTATTTTTTCTGCCCCACACAGGCTGGATAAGTGATATCTTATTTTATTTTCCTGCTCCACACAGGCTGGATAAGTCATATCTTATTTTATTTCTAATTTTCCTGCCCCACACAGGCTGGATAAGTCATATCTTATTTTATTTCTAATTTTCCTGCTCCACACAGGCTGGATAAGTCATATCTTATTTTATTTCTATTTTTTCTGCCCCACACAGGCTGGATAAGTCATATCTTATTTTATTTCTAATTTTCCTGCCCCACACAGGCTGGATAAGTGATATCTTATTTTATTTTCCTGCTCCACACAGGCTAGATAAGTCATATCTTATTTTATTTCTAATTTTCCTGCTCCACACAGGCTGGATAAGTCATATCTTATTTTATTTCTAATTTTCCTGCCCCACACAGGCTGGATAAGTCAAATCTTTCTGCCCCATATAGGCTAGATAAGTCATATCTTATTTTATTTCTAATTTTCCGCCCCACACAGGCTGGATAAGTCATATCTTATTTTATTTCTATTTTTTCTGCCCCACACAGGCTGGATAAGTGATATCTTATTTTATTTTCCTGCTCCACACAGGCTGGATAAGTCATATCTTATTTTATTTCTAATTTTCCTGCCCCACACAGGCTGGATAAGTCATATCTTATTTAATTTCTAATTTTCCGCCCCACACAGGCTGGATAAGTCATATCTTATTTTATTTCTATTTTTTCTGCCCCACACAGGCTGGATAAGTGATATCTTATTTTATTTTCCTGCTCCACACAGGCTGGATAAGTCATATCTTATTTTATTTCTAATTTTCCTGCCCCACACAGGCTGGATAAGTCATATCTTATTTTATTTCTAATTTTCCTGCTCCACACAGGCTGGATAAGTCATATCTTATTTTATTTCTATTTTTTCTGCCCCACACAGGCTGGATAAGTCATATCTTATTTTATTTCTAATTTTCCTGCCCCACACAGGCTGGATAAGTGATATCTTATTTTATTTTCCTGCTCCACACAGGCTAGATAAGTCATATCTTATTTTATTTCTAATTTTCCTGCTCCACACAGGCTGGATAAGTCATATCTTATTTTATTTCTAATTTTCCTGCCCCACACAGGCTGGATAAGTCAAATCTTTCTGCCCCATATAGGCTAGATAAGTCATATCTTATTTTATTTCTAATTTTCCTGCCCCACACAGGCTGGACTACAAGGCCGGAAAGCTCTCCATGACCCTTCACCTCCCCACGGCCTACATGCAGAGCGACTACGAGATCAAAGGCAAAGCCCTTGTGCTACCCATTGTCGGCAAGGGCCAGTGTACCGGGAACTTCAGTAAGTTATTTCAGTATAAACAGAATCAGTATAAACAGAAAAGTGAGAAGTTGTACTAGATGTACATGAATATCAGAACATACCTGGACAGCTGTTTCGAGCTTATTTGCTCTCATCAGCAGGTAATAGTTCTGAATATGTATGTCACCAACTAACCTCTCTATTTTAATCAGTATAAACAGAAAAGTGAGAAGTTGTACTTTCAAGATCGATCTCTAGGCTAGCTGGTACGATTCCCAGCGAATGGAGGGTGAAACCCCCGTCCTGTCTACTTCAAATCAGGACGTATAGCAGAATTAAAATCAGCCCGTCACAAATAGATCTAAATAGAGGTCGGTGTAATAATTGGTGTTTCTCTTGTGGAACTCCAACCAATTTATAATAATACTTAATGGCAGTAGAAAAAATGGTCCCGTTCTGCGAGGAGATGTCTCATTTCATTGACTCCTTGGGAAGCTACCTGGTAGCAAAGACCGGAGACTCCCAGGGAGCAGTCTTCCTCGTTCAAAGGATCTCACTGGATAATATAATGTTTCTCTCAGATTAAGAGGGACAAGATACAAGTTGAAGAGGTATGAAGTTGAAGATGGATGTGGTGTGTTACAAATTTAGACGGAGTTGGCTTTGAAGATGGAAATGAATGTACTTATTTTTAATAAATTATAATTTCCACGTTTGAAAAAAAAAAAATATACATATCGAAAAACCACTTTTTTGGGAAATCAAGAAATAAAGTTTTCAACTTCTGCAACAATTATCTCTGCCCTCGTTTAAGCTACCTTTGCGCTATTCATACCAAATCAAAGCCCATTGGAAGTAGATTACGGCCATTAAAAAACAATACTACATTTTATCCGGGAATTTTGAGAAAAATCAACTTAAATATTTATTTTGGATATATCCTTTTTTCTCTCAACAATGATACTATTTGTTCGTTAAAGACTGAGACATTTAGTCATAACAGGTTTTTTAAAGACCGAGATATTTGGTGATGTCGTGTTATATAATGTCTCCCAAACTTCCTCCTCAGCCAATGTGGACGCCAAAGTCATCTTCTCCGGCACATTCTACGAGAAGAACAAGAAGCCATTTGTGAAGCTAAACCCCGCCCCCAAGGTTTCCATCAAGCTGGCAAACAGCTACATGAACTTTGAGAACCTGTTCAACGGAAACCAGGAATTGGGTAAGTCTTAGCCCGAAACTAGGGTTAGGAAAAATAAATATAGATAGGGCCATGCCTCGTGCCGTAACTCGGGTGTAGCCAAAATTCTCGCCCATCAGAGTAGAGGAGTTTCCATCAAGCTGGCAAACAGCTACATGAACTTTGAGAACCTGTTCAACGGAAACCAGGAATTGGGTAAGCCTTAGGAAAAAGCTGGCAAACAGCTACATGAACTTTGAGAACCTGTTCAACGGAAATCAGGAACTGGGTAAGCCTTAGGAAAAAGCTGGCAAACAGCTACATGAACTTTGAGAACCTGTTCAACGGAAACCAGGAACTGGGTAAGCCTAGGCCCGAAACTAGGGTTAGGAAAAATAAATATAGGGTCATGCCTCGCGTCGTAACTCGGGTTTAGCCAAAATTCTCGCCCATTAGAGGAGAGGAGTTTCCATCAAGCTGGCAAACAGCTACATGAACTTTGAGAACCTGTTCAACGGAAACCAGGAATTGGGTAAGCCTTAGGAAAAAGCTGGCAAACAGCTACATGAACTTTGAGAACCTGTTCAACGGAAACCAGGAATTGGGTAAGTTTTAGCCCGAAACTAGGTTAGGAAAAATAAGGGCGGAATTAATAGACAACATCAATAACTCAAGTCGTTGGTAAGTGTCGATTTTCCCTATCTTACACAGTACGCAATCCGTGACTTAGCGCCACAGAGGTATTACAAAAACGCCTATTAATTCCGCCCTAAATATAAATAGGGCCATGCCTCGGGCCGTAACTCGGGTGTAGCTAAAATTCTCGCCCGTCAGAGGAGAGGAATACTATCGGATGAACAAGCTACAACACAGACCACAAACGTCTACAGTAGCTCCTGTTTCATGGCTACGAATTAAAAAGCTGTGAAGCACTGCTCTTAAAAATAAAAAATAAACAGGAATCTCTAATTCGTCCAGAAATGTTATCAGCTCAGTTTCGAAGAAAAAAAAATGCCACGTGTATACAACGTGAATCAATCACGAAAAAGTATTTTTTTTTTCAATCATATTTGTGTTGATTACTATCGTGATGTCACAACTACTCAAACTCGCTTTACTAAATTTACGCTGAAACCCAAACTTGAACCACCGACCTTATCGATCAAGCTACTGAGGTCGGTATTGTGTCCATAATTGGCAGTTTATTTTACTTGACATTGCTTTCTCTCCAGGTCGCTCCACCAACAAGTTCCTGAACGACAACTGGGAGTTGGTCTCTATGGAGGTGTTGCCCTTAGTGGAGGACTCTGTGTCCAGCATTGCCTACCAGCTCTTCAAGAATGTTCTCGACATCTACTCCTTGGACCAACTGTTACCCGAACACTGATAAACAGACTAGCGCGTTAACCACTTGACTACCACAGTGCACTAAAAGAAATAAAAGAACGTTGGCTATTGAGGTAGAAATGGTAGAATTGTAGTTTCTTAGATTATATAAAACATTGAAGGGGTACCAGCTCTTCAAAAATGTTCTCGACATCTACTCCTTAGACCAACTGTTACCCGAACACTGATAACCAGACTAGCGCGTGAACTAGTTGGCTACCACAGTGCACTAAAAGAAATAAAAGAACGTTGGCTATTGAGGTAGAAATGGTAGAATTGTAGTTTCTTAGATTATATAAAACATTGAAGGGGTACCAGCTCTTCAAAAATGTTCTCGACATCTACTCCTTAGACCAACTGTTACCCGAACACTGATAACCAGACTAGCGCGTGAACTAGTTGGCTACCACAGTGCACTAAAAGAAATAAAAGAACGTTGGCTATTGAGGTAGAAATGGTAGAATTGTAGCTTATCAAGCAAAATATTGGTTTTTCAACGTCAAGAAAAACAAAACGAGCGTGCTATACTGCTATACTTACGCTAAACCTAGTTAGTATGTATTTTCTTTTGTAATTTTGACCTTTAGATTATACAAAACATTAGAGGGGTTTGAAACACACCTTAGTTTCGTTCAAAACTGAGAGCTCCTAATTTACACTAGCAAGTGTGTCGCTTTAACCACGAAGCTACCGGGACAGACATTGATATATCCATAGACCAATTCTTGTTGAAGCAAACAAAATGTTGGAGGAGACCAGATGGGTTTTTGTAACAATATTATGAATGTCTCCAGTAAAAAGAAAAAAAAAAAAAATGAAGAAGAGCACAAAGTTCAAAGAGGTAAGTCACACTGTCGAAAAGAGGAGCGAAAAAATTGTTGAAGACAGGATTGGATCATAAAATCGCAAACCCCTTCAGGAGGCTAGCAAAACCCTTCAGAAGAAACCCTTGCAAAAACATAAATCACACCGAAAATTGCCCAATACACCGAGGTCAAGCCCCTTGCCAACTTAACAACAAACAACTTTATTATATGCATTTCGTAAATCTATAAATCTAATACTTTTTATTTTGTACCTACCCGAACTATTATCACTTCATTAGTTGCCAAATTCTAAAGAAGCCAAAACCCTTTTCCAAGAACTCAAAGGATTTCAATAGAACCCTTTCCGAAAATACGTTGTCCGAAGGTTCAACGATTTCGCAACCAATTTTGCCTCCTAATTCAATCGTCCAACAACCTTGATTGTGTCCTTAAAATGGTCCCTCATCCTTTGAGACGCTCCGATTATAAAGTATTCGGCGCGTTTGACAATATTGATCCACTGAGGACCATAAATGGCGACTTTACTTTTATGACTTGGATTTTTTTGTTCTACTCTTTCTTGTTTATTGCAAAGAGAGGATTTTTAGAATGTACCATTAATTCAATTTCGCTAATGTAGTTTAATGACATTGCGAGTTAGCGCAATAAAGTGTTCTTCTACTTACCCTGAAACAATACAGGGTGTTCACTTTTTTTTATATAGAAAATTTCAGTATCGATTTAAGGGGACATTGTAAGGCCAAAATTATGTATGGCAATTTTTCAAAATATTAAGAAAAAATCACTTAATTTTTTTAAAAGAAAACTTCAAGAAAACTTAAGTTTTTTTTTTTTAAAGTACTAATAGTTCTTATGTCTGTATATATTATATTACTATATTATATAAGAAATAAAACAACTAATATTTCATGCCTATTGCCATTGAAAACTGAATTATTATTTTCTTCATAGCACTTTTTCCCCGAAAAAATGGTGTGTGATTCTTTTGTCCGTAGATGGTCCCCTACAATTGATTCTGAAATTTTCTATAAAGATTAGACACCCTGTATTTTTAAGGGTGGATAATAATTATAGTCCTTAAAATATATTATATTATTTTTACCCTGGTAATGGAGGCTCTTTAGTAACCGTCCATCGACGCGACGGTTACTAAAGAACGTTGAATACATTAGTTCTCGTATGATTCTTGAAGTTAGGGCACGTGAAGCGTGGTGAAGATTTGATGGGTGACCCTTCAGGTTTAAAGTCTCGTGATGTGGGCTACCTATATAAGTAAAATTCATGCACTGGGCGGGGTTCGAACCAACGGATCCCAAAGCTACCTGGATTACCAGACCAGGGCCTCAACCAGTTGACTAATACCTTCGTCTTGCCAATTATTATCATGTGAGTGATCAATTCATATGTGAGTGATCAATTAATATGTGAGTGATCAATTAATATAATGAGTAATCAATGTGATCATGATAGCTCTAAAAAATTAAATCACAGGCGATCCATAGGTCCCATTGTATTCCGATAAAGTCAGATGACTGAGTCAATAACGGTACTAGCAATTATCTTAGGTAATGTACATATTCATGAGCTCACACGAAGCGAGTGGACCAAACTTTAATATCACTCTATAGTGGAAGGTAACCACCAGGCGAGGTTAATGCGCAAAGCATTTTCTACCACTTAACCGTTTGATTTGTTTATTTTCATCAAGGAATAATATAATAATAATAATATAATATATAATAATATCGCCTTATTTATACTGCCCGATTAAGACTATTAAGTCATAGGTATATTCCAGCAGTAAGCCCAAGACGTATTATTTTGTGGTAAAAATCCCAAATGGGAGAATAACTTGTCATGTCCCGGCTGGGTTACGAACCCGCGACTTTTGGAATCTCTGGATTCACAGAGTGCCGCCTTTACCTCTGAGCTACCGGGACAGGAAGTCCTGGATTCGAATCCTGACCGGGTTAGTTTTTTTTAGCCAGCCTTTGCGGTGTAACGGTTGTGACTACTGCAAGTACTGCACGTCGCGTCGTCCAGAGATCCTGATTTTCTGGGCCCCGCTCAGGTTGGGTGAGGTTAATTTGTGTAGCTGGGTTGTTTGTACGAAATAAAAGAGCCTGTGAAACTCATATTTAAAAAATACGATGACGCCACCCTATGATGATGATATCGTCGCAGCTAAAGCAACACCGCCTATCTAATTTTTTGCAATTTTACAGGAGGCAATAAGAACAGACTAAATGATAGGCGGTGTTGGTAGCCAAAATCAGATTTGCGGAGATACTAAAAATGAAACTATAGCGCTCTCTTTTGGAATTTTTGAAAAAAACTTCGCCACAACGTGCAAAACAATCATTTCTATTCGTTAGAACAAAAATCTCAATTTTGAAAAAATGCGACTTAGGCGGTGTTGCTTTAGCCACGGTGATATGTAATTAGTACCTACCTATGTATGCTGAATATCTATTTAAAACATACCTTACTCTGTATGTGAGCCTATGTTGGATCAGGAATTTCTGGTGTCAGTCTGAAGATTCAGAACTTTGTGTGACCTAGGTGGGTGTAAGTGATTTTACCGTTAAATAATTTGAATATTATTATCCATGTCTATTGACATCATTTTTGCACTGTACCAATATTGAAATTTTAATCTCCAACGCTTCGTCCATAGAATGAAAATAAAATAGGAAGAGCCATTTTGTTGCACTAACTGCAACAATTTTTTTTTTGGTTTTAATTTCGCTTATAACTGCATGATCATATCAGGACGGGAATGATTCTTTGAGATAAATATGGCTATGAAAAAGGTCAATTAAGTATTTTAGATTTGATTTTTTTTTGCTGGTTATAACGTGACTTTCAACTGCATGGTCATATCACGACAAGGTTTTTACCCTCCTTACGCTGGATTCTCACAAACCTGCTACCCACATTAACCTCAGCCAGCCTGGTTTGAGCTGGAATGTCAACATCACGGAGTGTTCACCTCGCTGGACGTTGGTTAACTTTGGTGATCCTACAAGAACCGGTGCATTCAGCACCTCGTCTAGTGGTTACCTAAAGGGTCTATTAATCTGTCCCGGGTGCTCAGTGGTCAAAGCGTCACTCTGGTAATCCAGAGGTCGGGAGTTCGAAACCCAGCCACGACATGACATTTTATCCTCCTACTTGGGATTTTCACCACATAATAATACGTCCTGGGCTGACATAATTTGGTACAATTTATCGAGCATCATCAGCATGGATCTCTAGCTCATTGCACAGTGTTATAATAATTATGAAACAGGATTAGATTTAGGGCAAACTTAATAGACAAAATCGAGTTTTCAAGTCATGACTTAGCACTGATATTCCCCATCGTTCAAGGATGGTATCACGACATCTCCACATCATTCTCACTCTATGGCATCGAAATTATTCATCTACCCATGAGTTGAGTACACCGACCCAGAGCTTCTATTGTTCATAGATTGAGTGGGTAACATTATTGGGTCACTCGTTGGGTTCATACCTTCCTACCCATTAAGCTTTGTTCCGGGTCAAAAAACTGGGCGAAATATGAATTAGTGCATTTCTCGACATTGCTAGACCATTTCGCTATCATCATTTTCTCTGCCAACAAATTTGACGCTGTCAAAGCGAATTCTGGTGTGGTTGTGGTCGTACGGAAGAGAATGCCAAAGGCATTATCACCACCCTTGATCAGACTTTGTTTACCTTTAATTAATTATACCCTTTCACTGTACCTGTATAGAAAAATTGCAAATAAAGTTTGATCAAAATTGTTGAATAATAATAACTGTCGTAGGTGCAAAATCTCTACTTTTCGTAAGTGTAGACCCTAGACTTTGGTAACTATAGCTTGATATAGACGATTTTTGGGGCTCCATTTAGGTCGCTTGCATTTAATAACAATCTTCGTTTATTTTATTTTACGTGGTACCGACGCTACCCTAGGGCTCCGTGGTTTTGCGCACTTACGCACCTGTAGGGAATACGTGCGTAAGGGTTAATGTGTGCATTTGAGTGTCATCCGGCTGATCTGGATAGCAAAAAGAAAAGAGTTTTCTGAAGAGGATCTCAAGACACATATACAAACCCTGTCTCGAAAACCCAGGTGCTAATGGAAACGTATAAAATTCTCTCCCAATAAGCGACAGGAGAGAATCTGGTGTTGATAAAACCATGAGTGGGAGAGAACTCGGTGACGTCCCAATGGGAGATAATTCGGTGTTGATAAAACCATGAGCGGGAGAGAACTCGTGGTACTCTAACCTGACCAAAATTTGGGTCGGGAGAGAACTCGGTAACGTCCGTGCTAATGAACCCCGGTCCCAGGGTTGAACCTTGCGTTATTCCCAACAGGTAGATCAAACCCTTCAGCTTTGCCAAATGCCTCTGCAAGGTCAACAACCCAACTGCCAAACCCAGGTGTAACTGACCTCCGTGAAGAATTGGCAATTTTGTTTCTTCCTTTAGTTTGCGAATTGTTTCAACAAGGATTTACCTTTTGAAATAGATCATGATCTGGCGATGACCAGGTGCGGCCGGTGCTAAGGAGCTGCGAAACTCGTACAATATGAACAAAATGGAAGAACAAGACTTCCAACAGTACTTCGATGCAATTCTTGGGACTTTTTCATCAGGAAATCCCCTTCAAATGATCGATGATTAAGAATGGGATGGATGTATTTAAATATTGTTGAATTTGAATAAAAGTTTAATTTTGATTTAGTGAAGCTTAACTTATATTTCTTCGATGCAATGTTTTATATTTAATAAATATTAAAACATAATATGTAAATGTATACTTCCGGCATCTAATGTTAGAAATTTATCACAAGTAATATCACACATTTCTAGCTTAATTAATACATATTTTTTATAGTTAACATGGTGAACAAACTCAAACTCCTTAATTACTGAAAGAACGGCTCTACAAATCCCATTTTAGTCCGTTTTATTTGGCAGCACCCCAAAATCATTTTCTCACCGGCCGCGCCTGATAGTATCATTGATAAGGATTTACCTTTTGAAACAGATCATGATGATAGTTAAGATATTAACTCTGACGATCATGGGTATAATAATAGTGATGATAAGAATGAAAGTATATTATATAAAAACGATGTTAATGAATTTGCAATTAGATGTGCATGACGAGGCAAGAGGCACTCTTTCGCAAAGGATCCCAAAGGATGTAGGACCGCTTTTGCAAAGGTGTTTGACCCCTGGAATCCTTTTTAATCGGCACGATTCTTTCTTTATAAATAGGTACAGGTTACACAAATATCAGTATGTACCGAGTACTTTAGGTACTCAATACTTAAGGTACTCGGTACGTAAATTAGTACTTGCTTAGGGTCGAATAATTCGACCCTAAGCAATTTATTTATTTAATTGAATAATTATTATTATTCAATTAAATTTAAGATAAGCCAGAATGTCCCTCCGAGTTGGGACTATAGTGATCTTTGATTGGTTGAAACTCTGACTTGAGGGCGTGTCTTATACTTTGCGGCGGCCATACTTGGCACATTGCCTGTCAACCAAGGGCTTGATAAGGCTTTTGTACTATAAATAAATAGATATATGAATTTTGCAATTATTTCATGTGGATGATTTGATGATCCTAACATTCAGATTGGTTTGTAAGCAATTAAATTTTAGGATAGTATATTTTTTGTCTGATTTGGCCGCAAAATGCTTGACTGCCACAAAATAATATGTTTAGGAATTTCATGTGTAATTGTGTATGTTACGAGTAGCTAATGGATTTCTTTTTGCAAAGGTTGTGTAACCTCTTCCAATAAAGGAAGTGAGTGTGGTACCTGTTTTGCAAAGGTATTTGAACTCTGAATCCTTTATTATAATTGGGTAGGAATCTTTACAATGTTTGTTTTATTTGGATAGACAGGTATTGTTGTATCAATGCTTTGATTCCGGTGCTGCAATGTCGGCTTCTTTTTTTTTCAAGTTTTGATTCGCGAATATCACCTTTTACTCTGTCTTATCTGTCTTCTTCTTTTACTCTGTCTTATCTGTCTTCTTCCTTTACTCTGTCTTATCTGTCTTATTCTTTTACTCTGTCTTATCTGTCTTCTTCCTTTACTCTGTCTTATCTGTCTTCTTCCTTTACTCTGTCTTATCTGTCTTCTTCCTTTACTCTGTCTTATCTGTCTTATTCTTTTACTCTGTCTTATCTGTCTTCTTCCTTTACTCTGTCTTATCTGTCTTCTTCCTTTACTCTGTCTTATCTGTCTTCTTCTTTTACTCTGTCTTATCTGTCTTCTTCTATTACTCTATCTTATCCCGCTCAAGCAGAGTCGACGTTGTTCACTTCATGGTTGTGATTGGTTGGTTTTGGCACATTTTTATTTGATTTAACGTCCTGGATTAGGACGGGGGTTTTACCCTCCATTTGCTGGGAATCGTACCAGCTACCCACAATAACCTCAGCCAGCCTGGGTAGGGCCGGAAATGCCAGCCTCACATATTATACGGAGGGAACAGAATTTTCTGTGTGAAAAGTCTGATCCGACCGGGGATCGAACTCAGGATCTCTGGACTACGGGCAGTAGTCACAACCGTTACGCCACGGAGGCTGGCTATCATAAAGCCGTATTTTTCTTTCCAAGCAAAGTGGATGCAAAAAAAAAAAAAAAAAAATGAGACCAAAAGAAAGAACATTATCAGCAAAAAGTTTTAGGAAACAAACTGTTAAGTGTAATACAAATGAACATGCACTGGTAGTCAAGTGGTTGCGATAGCGCAGGGATCCGTTGGTTCGAATCCCGCCCACTGCATGAATTTTTCCTCATTAATTTGAGTTTGTGACCATAATAAGACTCTGAGGGTTAGGTGGTAGAAAATGATTTGGTGGTAGAAATCAACTCGGAGGGAACAGAGTTTTTTTGTGAGAAAATTCAGCATAATCCGCGAATCGAACTCAGGATTTCTGGACCTCGGGCAGTAGTCACAACCGCTACACCATAGAGGCTGAAATGATGTCAATAGCGATACGCATGAATATACAGTGCACTTTTATTCAAATGGTTAACGCGCTAGTCTGCTAATCCTGGTAGGCTATGTATGAGTTCGGTGCGGAAAATAAAAAAATGTATGAGTTCGGTGCCGCCTAAAAAAGGTCATGTATGAATTCGGTGCCCTGGTACTTGCCCTGATGATCAGGTAATTACAGTATTTATTTCCTTGCTGAATGTAACTATCTACAAAATAATCTACTAACTTAATAACAGCAAGATGACTGTTAACAAACAACTAGTACATTATAAACAAACAATCAATTTATAAGTCATTAATACCGCACCGAACTCATACATCACCTTTTTTCGGCGGCACCGAATTCATACATGCGAAAAAGGTACGGGTAATCTTCGCACCGAACTCAAATTTTGCCTCCTGGTAGCGTAGAGTTCCGTTGGTTCTAATCCCACACAGTGCATGAAATTTTCCTCGATAATTTGAGTTTGTGACCACAAAATAATAAGACTCTGAGGGTTAGGTGGTAGAAAATGCTTTGAGCATTAACCCTCGCCTAGTGGTTACCGTACACTAAACAATGTTATTATTATTAAAGCAGAGAGCAATTATGATGATGATAATGATGATGTTGATGACTATTGTAGACGTAGAAGGAAAGATGATCATGAAATGACTGCCAGAAATAGAGGTAAATTATGGCGTTAAGTAGAGCGGAATCGTGGAAATGAAATGGAGAAAAAGAAAACTAAATGATTTGCTGGAAAACTGAAAAGAAAACTCGGTCTGTGACTATACTGGATGTTCTATTTCCTCAGGTTGCGTGGTTATACTGTGTATAATAAGTACATAATAAATACTATTCAGGGTGTCCCTTAATTGAGTAATTCGTTAAGTAATAAAAAATAGACAACATTTTTATTGTAATATAAAATCAATGCGGTGAAACTGTTGACGAAAGAGCCATCCATCCTTTGAGTTGCCAAAAAAGTACAGGAAGATTTCCTCGCCATGCTAGCTTGAATGACATAATTAAAAGAACCCTCACACTGATCGATATTCCTTGTCAGCTGGAACCACCGGGTTTATGTCCTGAAAATATATCTAGACCCGATGGAATTACAATCGTGCCATGGTCCAACGGGCAGATTTTGGTATGGGATGCTACATGCAGCGATACCCTAGCACCCTCAAACCTTCCGCTTACCAAATGTAATGCTGGAGCAGCCGCAGAGAGAGCATGTGTAAATAAACATAGAAAATATCTCCATCTAGAACGACAGAATTACATTTTGAAAGCTTTTGCGATTGAAACAATGGGGCCGATTTGTAAAGAAGCTAAACAATGGCTAGAAGAACTGAAAAGATCCATTGTAAAAAAGACTGGAGACCCAAGATCGGGAAATTATTTGCTGCAACAGATAAGCCTTGCAGTTCAACGAGGCAATGCTGCAAGTGTTTTGGGTTGTCAGGTTGTCACCCAAATGATGATGTCCTGAATAATGTTTTTTATGTTTAATAAAATATACAATATAATAAAATCAATAAAACTAAATTTGAAAAGTCTAGACTTAGGTTTTAAATATTTTTATTAGATAATAATATTCTCAGATTGAGGATAGTTTACAGTACATAAGAGGAAAACATCGACATACAATTATTATATTATTTTAAATATTATTATTATTATAAAACCTGGTTGCAGGGTTTCAGATGAAACACAGTACAATTAACACTGCGACCTAGTAAGATCTATTGTGACCAGGAAGAAAATCTCTCATCCTATTTCCCAGTTCTGTGCCTATGACGGCTAAATTGGGCTTAGTTGGTAGTGGTTATCCAATACTGAACACCCTAAGTCCAGAAAATAATATTAGTAGGATTCAATGTTACCATCTCTGTAGATTAGTAGGATTCCATCTCTTTGGATTGTAGAAGAAGATTGTAGAATGAAACATTTAGCAACGTTGCGCGACAAAACGATGCACCCTGTGGAATCTTTCACACTTTACCGTTAGCTGTATCACACTTCACTATTTTACCAGAATTTTTAGAAGATCTATCTTTTAGAACCAATGACAAAACACACAAGAAATAGGAGTCTTCTCATAGAGACAAATCTTGCACCAAAAATTATGCTTTTTTTAAACCATTCAACCGTATTGTTATTAAGCTTAATCAATGTCTCAGTACTGTAAATTAAGAATAATATCTATTTATTTATGTAATATCATCATTTATTCTATTTATATTTTATATTTATACCTAACTTTATTATATTGCTATTTTATACTTTTATAAATTTTCAATTTCATACATTTTATTGTATTTTTATATTATATACCATAAACATGGGTAAACCCCGTTAATTTGTAAAAAAAAAAAACAAAGCTGTTTGTGTATGTTAAAGGCGCACCATAAAATAAACAAATATAAATATTATTCTTAACTGATTTGCCTTTGTAGAAGAAACCCGTTTCTGTCAGACCTATAACAAGAAATACCATTACCATTATAATGCATCGAAGGAAAATATTATGTTGAGCTCTGTTCTAATACTTCCAAGTAACTGTACTCCTTTCTTTTCTTCTCACGGGTAAAAAGGGTGAAATCAAAATTGGGTCACTAGGGTACCAATATACACCTGAAATAAGAGCCTTATGGTAACACCAGATGGTGTTTTCTTTAGGGTGCTTCCTTTGGTGTTTTGTTCATCAGTGCTGTGGGGAGTGTGGGGGTGGTTAGAAAGTAGTGTCTTGTGGTGTACAGTGGATAGATAATACTCGTATTTGTCTCTTTCATAAGATCCACCTTGGCCAACGACCAGTGGCGGCATTACGAATTTGATATTGGACTTTTTTAGAGACAATTGTTCCCCGGAACCGCTTTCGCATCACTTCAAGGGCACTTTACCTTCACATCCATGCCATTCCGGGAACGGAAAACTTGGTCAGAATTTTCCACTCCGGCCGGGATTCGAACCCGCAACCTCCCGGAGGTCGGCAAAAGCACTGCCATTGGACTATGATGGTTGGTTGGAGATATGTTATCTCAACACTTGATTTTGTAAATGATCAATTACAATATTCTTTATAGGTAAGGTTACAAGAAATTGGTCAGAATACCTTGAATAAAAAAAAAAACATGTATTTGGATGACACTGTAAATTTTCAACCTCTTTTTAAAAAGTCCCCTCATAATATTGTCCTTAAAAACCAAGTCTGGTTTTTTAACAGTTTTATTTACAATCTGGAATAAGTGAGTAAATGTTCTGATAAGTCTGGTGAGCCAGGAATTGTTTCTCTCCTTGGGAAGAAATTCCTGGAGAAAGGTCTCTGTATCAACTGTAACATATTGTGCTGGGTTTTTGGAACTAGAAATAATACCATAGAAAGGCTTTTTTTCTTTTCTTTCCATCTTTCGTTCCGTATATTGTTATGTAAACATTTGGTTAATATTTCGATGGCTTCCATTGTTCTTTCTATTGTATCTTCACTATCTACAGCTTTGACTATTGTATTCTTCTCAATACTTTTCATCACATCTCAATTGTTCCAGCTTTTGTTTTAAGTGTTTGTTTTGTTAATTTGTTTTTATATAATAATATATTTTTCTCATTTTTCACTTTGACCTAATTTCTATTGAAACATTTGAAACGGCTCTTTGTTGTCAATATTCTAAAATATTGTTTTGTCATTTCTGTTCACGTTTCATTGGACGTGCAACCCTTCCATCTGTCCACTGATGTCTTTTATGATTTTCAAAGTAATATCTTTTGATCTTGGCACAAAAAAGGCTGGGTGAGTTAAACCTGTTTCTAGGGACATTAACATGGATTTGATTTGATTTGGTTTATTTTTATTTATAACAATTTTAAATTTACAAAAATAACATCTCCTAAGCTAATATAAAATAACTTATGAGGATGACCTAGTCATGAGCATAGCAGATGAAAATGGAGCCACAGAACTATGCACTCAACTCGAAAAAAATTTCAGGTCTGGAGGTTTTGAGCTGGCAACCAGGCTGGATGAGTTAAAGCTGTGTAGCTGGTTTGTGAGTTTTGGAAAAAGATCTATGCTTCATTTGGGCAGTTAAGAATTTGGATTTTATATAGCTAAACATAATATTATCCAATACTCGATAGCTAAAAGCTAAACATGACAACATAACATATACATAGGTACTTGAAAAAATACCTCCATTCATCTAAAAAAAAAATAGCTATTGGAAAGAACAGGAATCTGGGTTAATCAATGAGAGGATGATGAGGAAAAAGAACAGTCCAACCGAGTACTTTTTTTTATTTGGGTTTAACGTCGCTTTCAACTGCATGGTCATATCACGAATGAATTAAACTAGACCTCTTGAAGACCTTGATTTTATCAATAAAGTCCTTGGAATCCTTTATCCATTGATGTCCTTGACAAATTGGTATCCACTCAATAAAACAGATAACCATGAAATGATCCTCTAATCGAACCCAATCTTGAATCCTCAATAATTGTTCTAATCACATCTGACTAAAAAATAGAGAATTGTTACAGTATCAACAATGCATTCAATGAAGTAACTAACCTATTTATCCAATGAAAACAAATTAAACCAAGAAACAAAACAACATTAAACAAATCACCGAGAAATTGGGTCACTTAAAAAACAATTTGACCCCGATTTGAGACGAGTCCCGATTATGTTTTCATCGTTGTGGAAACATATACAGAGATTTAAAAATATTTTTAAAATTAACAATGAAATAAATTTGTAAAAAAACAATGAGGTCAATTTGTTTTTGAAAATATCTAATTGTTGGATTTCAGGGATCTTGATTGTTTAGTTTGATCACTTGGTCAAAATCCTTCTCCATTTTTCGTATATTTTGTTCAATTACTTTGAGGATTTAACGTAGCTCTTAACCAATATGTGTGTATGAGCTGTGTTAAAATGTGAAGTTTATTTGAGGTTTCGCTTGAAGAAATACCCTGATCATTGTATTCATGTTCTGTTTTCCACTTGACTTTATTCATGGGAATAATTTCTCATTTTGGTTCCTAACTAATTTTTATCGTATGATATATTCATCCAATTCTATCTATCGTATGGACGGTATGACAATCTCATAATTGAGAATAACTACGTCACGACCAGATTTCGAACCCACGACCTCTGGATTACCAGACCCTCCATAGAGTCTGAGTTTCGACCAATCACAGCGCACTATAGTCTGACGTGAGGGAGGGAGAGACCTCAGTCCTGTGTTACAATTCGGCTCTTACAGCCTTCTAAAAGCTCCATCCATATACCCGGTATAGCTTCTAGCTTCGAAATCAGGATCTTAGTTACTTTACCCGCTCGGCGCTCACTTGTATTTTATATGTATGTACGGTACAAGTGTACATAGTACATGGGTTCCTTAACGACCAGTTAATGTACATTTAATTACCCCCGCCTAATTGCATTTGCCATTGGCAACAGTTCGAAAGAATCAGTCATACCTACTCATACCAGATCGCAAAAAATCTTTTCTTACATTTCTGTGATCTACTGCACTGCCCATAGTTCCAACACTATCCAATTTTATTAAAATATGATTTATTTTTTTAACTCGGGACTTGAACCACCGATCTCTAGGTTACAAGGCCGCCGTCTTATCGATCAAGCTACTGAGGTCGGTTTGTACCAATATAGAACCACTGTCAGGAGCCTCATTACGGAGAACTTTCTCACTCTCACAATCCCCAAATCTCCCTTTCAACTTATCGATCAAACTACTGAGGTCTTACGTAAATTTTATATCCAAGCTTACCTTAACAATAAGGTAATTTCATTTATGTCTGTACATTTATTAATAGGGCTTCATAACATCTTGCTCCACACCACACAAACTAAGAAATAAACCAAACCAAAATCCCCGATTTTTTTTTGGGATTCCAAAGCTATTAAAATCTGAAAAATAACGGGACCCGGTTTTATAGCCCTTCCTCGCCCGAAATATTGGTTAGGCCGAGTTTTATTACATAAGGAGGTTTTGGTTTTCCGTTCTCTTTATGACCAAACACCAAACAATACGTGGAAGAAGATTTGGTTTGTTTTTTTTTTATCTTGTGGAGATTTTGTCCTTAAAAATAAAATGAAAGAAAGGTGTTAAATCATGATAGTTATTTTACTATAGATTTTAAAATTCCTGGGTCAAGGACTAAATTGGGTGGTAGGGTACATAATATATAGGTAGGTACAAATAGTATGTTAGGTAAATAATATGTTAATAATATGTTTTTTTTGTAAATAATATGTTAAGTATTCGGATCAATATTTTTTTGGTCCTCATATAAGTATATGGATTAGGATTGTGAGAATTTCTTTAGAACTTAAATTTCAAAGGGAAGACTTTTGTTATGTTATCTGACAGACAAATATTGCTATGGAAAAAGTCAATAAAGTATTTTAGATATGATTTTTTTGCTGGTTTAACATCGCCTCCAACTGCATGGTCGTATCACGACGGGGGTTTCTCCCTACATGCGCTGGAAACTCACAAACCAGCTACTCAAATTAACCTCATCAAGCCTGGGAGGGTCCGGAAATAGTCAGTATCACGAGGATTCCTAATTGAATGGTCACCTATCCATATCCTAACCTCGCAGGACGTTGCTTAACTTTAGTGACAGAATGAGAACAAGTGTATAAATCGTGTCCGCGACGTTGACTTGAAATTATTTATTTCCCCGATTTCAGTGTATTCATCGATAAGGCGGCGGACTTGTAATCTGGAGGTCGGTGGTTTGACTCTTAAGTTGAGTGACTTTCTACGCGGGTTTGAGTAATTATGACATCATGTTTTATAACTAGAATATCTCTCTCTCTCTCCCTCTCTCTTTTTCTATCTCTCTCTCTCTCTTTATCTCTCTCTCTTTATCTCTCTCTCTCTTTATCTCTCTCTCTCTTTATCTCTCTCTCTTTATCTCTCTCTCTCTTTATCTCTCTCTCTCTTTATCTCTCTCTCTCTCTCTCTCTCTCTCTCTCTCTCTCTCTCTCTGTGTTTCTGTCTCTCTTTCTCCCTTAATTTCTAATTTCCCGTCATCTTATATTAAAAAAAAAAAAAAAAAGTTAAAGTTATCATATTATGTGTGTCAATCACAATCGCGATATCACAACTACTAAAACTCGCTTTACTAAATCTCTATGCTGAAACCGGGACTTGAACCACCGACCTCCAGGTTACAAGTCCGCCGCCTTATCGATCAAGCTAGTGAGGCTGGTCAAAATATAATGTATGCAAATCAAGTGTGAAAAACAGAGGATTTTGTTCTATTTTGTGTTTCACCCTAGAAAATAAAACACAACTCAACCCTTTTTTAACTCACCGCCTTTGATTGATTGAACCCCTATTTTATTGTCTACCTTTTTTTATTAGGTCACCAATACAGTTATGTTTGCAACTGTCTGGAACCTAACGGGCTAAGAAGAGCATATACAATATTTACTTATATCAGTAAATCAAATTAAATCTTCATATTAACCCTTGCGAAACCACTTTAGTGATTGCTGCTACTTAGTTGAGCAACTTTGAGAATAGCAGTTGTCCGTTCCAGAAACGCTCTCCGCTCTCAAAATCCCCAAATATCTTCTTTCAACCGTCACACAACGCACTCTGATTGCTTATTGGTTTGAAATTAACGAATCAGAGTGCGTTGTGTAACGGTTGCAGTTGTTGCAAAGGAGATTCGGAGAGTGGAGAGTGTTTCTGGAACGGGGCATGGTAACGGGATTGGTGTCCATCAAAAGTTCAATTCCTCAAATATTTTGTAAAAAGGGCTAGAGTGTTTTCCTGCTAATGTAAGCGGATAAGGCAGTTGTTGTCTATTTTTGTCAAAACCAAACAACTCTCAACGTTGCTTAACGCAGTGATCGAAACATGAAAAAAAAAAAAAAAAAAAAAAAAATACGACTCGCATCTCCAGTTGTAATTATTAAACTATAATTTGTCGCTCTCTTCAAAAGATATAACAATTTCCTACGAATGGAGGGTAACAACCCCGTCGTGATATGACCATGCAGTTGAAAGCGACGTTAAACCCAAATTAAAAAAAAAACCGTCAATTTTCTTTGCAAAACAAAAATAAAATAGTCAAAATAATATTATTCCGTCTACTACCGAGTAATTTCTAATATTAGAAATTTTCTGTCCATTTTAGATCTAATGGGTTAAAAGGAGCATCTTCATTTACATAACAAAACATAAATCGAACCATCTCGTTAACCCCTGCTCTTAACAAGTTTACCTTCTGGTACCGTTATCGATGATAGTTTTGGGTTCTGGAATTGGCTGAATTTTAAAAGCCTTTTTCCCTCATGAGTTATTATTATGTTAATCATAGCAACAAATTCACTCAACCCTTTCACGATTTGGTTTAAATTTCTCTATCAAGAAAAAGAAGGATAAGATATCTACATATCATACAAGAACATATAGCTATCCCTAAAACATATAAAACATCTATGTACAATGTACATATCATACAAGAACATATAGCTATCCCTAAAACATATAATACATCTATGTACATATCCTACAAGTATATAACAGCTGAAACCCTCAGGACCAGAGGACTCCTGGGATCACAACAATGGTTCCAGTAAATACCAGCACCGGAGGAATCAGTTCAAGTCCAGCCGCTCTTCAAGGTCGATTAGAAAGATCTAACTGTACTTGGTAACGAACATGAAGAAGAAGAAAAAGAAGAAGACGAAGGTGCAGTAGTAAAACAACTGTAGTGTTAGTCACTGGTAGACAAGTGGTTAACGTTGGGTGGAAGTTTGGGTGGAAGAGATTGCCATAGGCAATAACTCCGCCCTTTAGTTAGGACACATGTATATGTATATTTTGTTTATTTTTTCCTGTTTATATTATTTGTCAATTCGGTATTTTAATTTGTACCATTATTGGTCTGTATATAATAATATTATTTTTATATTCTTCTAATAAAGAGTTTCATAATAATAATAAAAATAGTCTGGTAATTCAGGTAGTGTTGGGATCCGTTAGTTCGAATCCCACCCAGTGCATGAATTTTTCCTCTTTAATTTGAGTTTGTGACTACATAAGAATGAGACTCTGAAGGTTAGGTATTAGAAAATGCCGTGATCATTAACCTCGCCTGGTTTTAACCTTCCACTAAAGAGTATTAATTTTTTGATTTACGGATTGCGAATCCATTTTTAAAACACGCGGACCTACATATATGTAATTCGTACACCTACTTAAACTATAAACTAAATATAAATTATAGTATCACTTAACCAAAAATAAACCTATCTACCTATTTCGACAGGAGTTATATTGAAAATATCAATCTCTACATCGCTGGCTCTATTGCCTTTATTTGGTAGCCAGTAGCCATAGGATGAAAATTCTCCTATATTACAACGGTTTGATTTCAGTTTAAAAATAAGGTGAGAGCGTGTATTTTTACTTCCGAGAAATTTCTAATATTAGAAATCGGAAGTATTATGTTCGTTTTTTGTAAAAAAAAATATTTTTTTGCTCCGATTTCAATTTTTTTCATATTTCTGGACGTTTCATAACCTCCTGAGCAAATTTGGTTTCGTGTCCGTCTGTCGGTCTGTCTGTTAAAACGATTCCTTGTAACGCGCAAATCTCGGAAACTACTCGACCGATTTTGATGAAATTTTGTACACATCTAGGAGACATACTGTAGATGGTCCCATTTTAAATTCATCGAATTCGTACTAGCGGCTCTGGGTGAAAGAGACCATGCGCCTGATCACTAACTTTTTACTTAAATGCTTATATCTCGTGAACGGTACACCAGATTTTGATGAAATTTTGTATGTATATGCATATTAATGTTTTACACAGGCTTTTTATATTTTCTTGTAGAATCTAGAATGTAGAAAAAACGGTTTTCTACCATATAAAACAAATTTGAAGAAAATCGGTTCAGCCGTTTCGGAGATACAAGTAATTTAGTATAAAAACTCAAAATTCGCACGTGTACACAATGTGAAACAATCACGAGGAAGTATTGTGTCCATAATTGGCAGTGTTTTTACAGTTGACTCTGATTTAGTTTTGCAAAGGAGCTCAGGAGAATCAATAGAATTATGCAAAAGTTTACCAATTAAACTTAAACTTGCTTATTTCTCCTATCTTGAAGACTTAACAATGTTGTGAGAGGACATGATAGGTTTATGGTCATGCTCCAAATTTTGTTTATTTATTATATTTTAGGATAGAAAGAGGGAAGGGAAAGGAAAGAGTGGGATAAGAAGATTGTGGTGAAAAATACTTTGCTTCTACTTTCGAGGTATGACTATTAAGTTTCAGAACTAAAACTTTTGAAAGGAAAGTATCAAACTACAAATGGGCGAGCTATAAATTTACTTCGTTTTATATTTTAACGTTTCTTTTAACGTTGAAAAATTCACAATATACCCACTTTCCCCCACTATACTCATTTTCCCCCACTTTACCCATTTTCCCCCGCTGTACCCATTTTCTCCCACTATACTCATTTTACCCCACTGTACCCATTTTCCCCCACTATACCCATTTTCCCCCACTACACCCATTTCCCCTCAAACCCAGAGTCATTGTCATCGACCTGGATAAGATTTTAATAATATTATGGGCATGACAATGAGCTATGACAGAATGGAGCAAGATCATTTAAATAATAATAACTGTATGGGCAATAATATTACAATAGTAAGAGATTAGCATTCGAATGTATAACAGTTTCTTATGGGCGCAGCAGTGTCATATCTCTCCGACTAGAAGATCTACGTGTCCAGGAGTTCACAAAGTTGTCTTCTGGTCAAGAGGCTGCGGGTTCGAATTCGGTGGATAGTTTTGTTTTTTCACCGACCTCAGTAGCTTGATCGGTGGTTCAAGTCCCGGTTTCAGCGTAGATTTAGTAAAGCGAGTCAGAGTAGTTGTGACATCACGAAAGTGATTAACAAAAATATGATAAGTTAGTTTTGTTTTTTCTTCACCAACCTCAATTGCAAATCTGGCTATAGTGCTCTATGATTGGTTGAACCACTCTGGCTTATCTAAGTAAATGCAGATTTATAATTCGGCCCTCAGTGGAAGTTGAAATGTGTTTCTTGTTCTATACCCACCGACCTCAGTTGCTTGATCGACAGAGCGGCAGACTTCTAACCTGGAGGTCAGTGGTTCGAGTCCCTAATTCAGTAAACATTTAGTTTTAATAAACTGGTAGCGTCACGAAAGTGATCAACGCAAATATGTTATTCTTCTCCTTTGATTATTGAGTAGGAATATAATATATTCTGCTCCAGGTTTCTCGCATGAAACTCAAAGAGCCTAAATGGGGTTAGATTTTAACAGTTTTCGATTGTAGAACATCTGATGTATACTTTGTTCTTCCTACGTGTCGGTCAAAATTACCGATATGTACCATTATAAGGTTCGAAATAAGTATCTTTAGGAATATTGGGACTACCTATCTTGCGCTGACAGTCTAAATAAACTTATACATACTTGTTTTTAAACTTATACATACTTGTTTCAATGGTTTGATTAGTTTACCACAGTCTTAGCACGTTGTTCTGGTAACAACTCGTTGCTATGGTAACCCCTCGTTGATATAGTAACCCCCCGTTGATATGGTAACCCCTCGTTGCTATGGTAACCAATCGTTGCTATGGTAACCCCTCGTTGCTATGGTAACCCGTCGTTGCTATGGTAACCCCGCGTTGCTCTGGTAACCCCGCGTTGCTATGGTAACCCCTCATTGCTATGGTAACCCCGCGTTGCTCTGGTAACCCCTCGTTGCTATTGTAACCCCGCGTTGCTATGGGAACCTCTCGTTGCTATAGTCTATAGTAACCCTTCGTTGCTATGGTAACCTCTCCTTGCTATGTAAAGCACTCGTTCGCTCATTGTCACCTCGTTCTACAATATTGTCATAACCAGTGCCAATTCTTCAATCAGGACTGTGCCATAATCCGATAGTCTATGAAGACGTCATACATTCAAGCTGCTGAAAGTACTGAACGGGTCTCTAGCAGGAGCGGTCGGTGGGAAAATGTTTTGGGGGTGCTGCCACATAAACCGGACTAGAATGGGATTTATAGAGTCGCTCTTTCAGCATCTAAAGTGTTTGAGTTTGTGTACCATGCCAATCATAATAATTGTGAATTAATTATTCTAGAAATGTGTGATTATTTTTGTTGTGTACGAGCTAGGACTTGAGAAAATCCTCTCTTTTACTTTTTCGTCTGGGGGTGCTGCAGTTCCGCAGCTCCTTAGCACCGGCCGCGCCTGGTCTCTAGGATCAGTGGCGAATATAATGTATCATATTTATGTGAATCACAACGGAGATATCACTATTTATTTTATCAAACTTGCCTTACTAAATTTAGAAGTAAAAGATTTTGTTTTCAAAATTTGGTTATAGTTTTTTGTAAGGAATACCTTCCGGTGCGCTCGTGTTGACCCAGCACCTAAATGGGAAGTATTGTGTCACTTCTCGCCCATCACAGGGGAGGCATACTACTGGATGATCAGGCTACAATACAGACTACAATAGCTCCTGTTTCATGGCTACGAAAAAAAAACCTATGAAACACTCATCTTTAAAAAAAAATAATAATAATAATAACCCCGTCCTTTGGTTAGCTAATTATTATGTATACATTCTTATCTATTATTTTTCATCTTTGTTATGATTATATTGTATTCAATTTAACAATTTCTTGTAACCCTTAAAATTTCAAGTTATCATATTTGTGTTTATCACTTTCGTGATATCACAACTACTCAAACTAGCTTTACTAAATCTACGCTGAAACCGGGACTTGAACCATCGACATCCAGGTTACAAGTGCGCCACCTAGGCCTTATCGATCAAGCTACTTATTACCATTAATTTGTATTACTATGCATGTGATAAGCATAAGTAGTGCTTTATTTAGACTGTCAGCGCAAGACAGGTTGTTACATTATGCCAACAGTTTTGTCTTTAAACTAAAAAAAGGAAAGTATAAACAAATAAATAAAAAATAACAATAATGAATATTTACCACTCTCAATCCCGCACTGAGCTCCGATCCTAGATTCAATGAAAGGGTGATCATTCCTGCTCAACAACAAATTAGACTTAAACCGGTGAAAGATTAAACCCAGTGACACCACAACTACCGTTAATCTATGAATGAGTAACCGAACGAACCGATTAGGTACAGGTGAGTCTCGAGAGTAATGATGGACCTAGTATTGTACCTTGCGGACTGCCGAAATATGAGCGGAAATCTGGTACTTACCAATTTTGTTGAGAAATACGCAGTCGAGTGTTTTCTTCTTAAAGATTACTCTCTTAGGGCACTGTGTTATTATTGTTGAAGAATACGCAATTACGCAGTAAGTATTATAATTATATTGCAGGCTACACCCAAGTCACGGCCTGAGGCATGGCTCTATATCTATTTGTCCTATCTCTACTCTACACAATGAGGTGTTGCCGTACATCGTTTCGGGCTTGAATTCGGCACCACATATTTTCATAACAATAATAATTCCGTTTCAGTTAGGTTGGTTCAGATACTTATCTCTCGGTGGTGGAAGGATCATATGGACGGGTGACACAATGTCTACTTACTCAAATCACAATAAATTACTAAAACTAGCTTTACTAGATTACTGCTTATATTGAGACTCAAACCACCAACCTAGAGGTAACAAGTCGGCCGGCCTATCGATCCAGCTACTGAGGTCGGAATTATAAAACAGGATTAGATTTAATGTAAGTAGACACTCTCCCTTAACTCGGGCTATAGTGCGCTGTGATTGGTTGAAACTCCGACTTGAGGGCGTGTCTGGCTTTGTTTATTGACTTTAATCTTGTCTCATAATGTGGCCCTAATTCATAATATCATAATGTGACCCTCAGACATGATGTAGCCCTAAGACATATTCTCATAATGTGGTCCTAAGACATAATCTCATAATGTGACTCTAAGACATAAGCTCATAATGTGACCTCTCTATCGATGACAAAAGAATCTCTCACCCTGTATACTAAACTTCAAATACCTGAGCCCCATAACCATAAACCATCAGGACATGATCCCGAAGTAACGGTTCATTCAAGGCCCCCATACCGTACAGGATCAGAAGGGATTCCTACACGGATTTTATGACAAGGTTTGTGCAATCATTTTCTTTTTTATTTGCAACGACGGAATTGCATTTAAATCGTTGGATCACCAGTAGAGATTGCAACACAATGCAACATAACAGATAACGGTAAGGACGAGAATGATCGAACTATTCAAATGAACACCCTCAATAAAAAAAAACCCCTGAGAAGTTAATTAAGTGGCTTAACAGATAACGGTAAGGTCGAGAATGATCGAACTATTCAAATGAACACCCTCAATAAAAAAAAACCCCTGAGAAGTTAATTAAGTGGCGGCAACCTTTGCATTAAAAGAAAACCCTGAGTGACTTTTGCATTGGAACAATCATCATCATTATCATTTTATTGTTTTTTTTACAATTTTTTACTGTTTTAGAAAAAAGTATTCAAATGAGACACCATTTTCATTACCGTTATCTAATATTGGGTAACCTTTATGGTAATCGGTCACTTCCGTGTCCATTGACAGTTAAAAGCGAATGTCTCGTGAACGGTGTAGTAAATGAGATCATCATTGTTAAATGGTTTACCTGGATCATACCGTTATTTTAGGTTTTTTTTTTGGCTTTCTTTAAAGTGGCAGGGTTTTCAGATGTGAGCTCTTCTACTCAACCACTGCTACACAGTCTTAAATCATCATCATCATAGGGGTCCGTCATCGTGAACGATGGTAGCCAGACAGTGGAGGAGTGACTCAGCACTTCTACTACTGTCTTTACAAGGAGGCTAATAATTGACAAGGGCCCCCAGAACCAAGCCAATGATTATCTCCTCCTTGTTCATAGTCCCCTAGCTGGGCAAATTATAAACCTGATTAAATTTAAATTAACCCAGACCCTTTCACAAGTCGTAGGTTCAACCAATCACAGAGCACTATAGCCCGATTTGAAGGGGAATCTTACTTATCTGCACTGGTAGTGAGGTGGTAGCGTAAGGATCCGTTGTTGAGAATCCCACCCAGTGCATGGATTTTTCCTCATTAATTTGAGTTTGTGACCACATAATAATAAGACTCTGAGGGTTAGGTGGTAGAAAACGCTTTGAACATTAACCTCGCCTGGTGGTTACCTTCCACTAAAGAGTATTATTATTATCATCGGGAGCTTATATTGTGGTTGAGTAGCGTTACCAGTAGACCGTTCCAGAAACACTCCACTCTCATAATCTACAAATCTCCCTAAAGAGTATTATTATTATTATCTCAAAGTTAATCCTGTCCCTACTGATAAGGACACCCTGAGTCCAGAAATGGTTCTTCCAATCCACCCAGTATGGCACCGTTGATTAATTGATATCACAAACCATACTCACCGCTTCTACCGGTACAAAAGGTGTGGGTTGATTAAACCCAACGTATGAGATCCAGTACAATGGTTGTCTTCAGGTGCAATGACATCATTTTTCTTTTTTAAGACATCATTTTTGGCATTGACTTTATTCTTTTATATCACCTTTCTCGATTTTTTTCGACATTTTGGTTTTTAGCATTGGTTCCGTAAGAAAATGTGTATTATTTCGTCAGGAAATTTCTCTTCCATTGTCGACATTGTTTCCAAACAATTTTAAAAAGATCCCCTTTGTATCTTTGTTTGCATTATTGTCGAATTAGATTCAGGTGAAAATTGGTTGCTTTGATTGTGTGAGTGTCAGAGCTTGTTTCCAAAACACTTCTGAATGATTTGCCCTTTAACTCTGAGAATGTTTTCTGCAGTCAAATGAAGATATTTACTTTCTTATAATGTACAACAACTTAAATAGGATTATGAAGAGGATAAGAGAAGAATGTCACTTATATCCTAAATATGTTGCTCTATGTTAAACCCAGTGCATGAATTTTTCCTCATGAATTTGAATTTGTGACCACATAGTAATAAGACTCTGAAGTTTAGGTGGTAGAAAATTGAGCATTTTCTACTTGGTGATCGCCTTCCACTAAAAAGTGTTATTATTTTTATTAGCTCTCAGGGCCTCCGGTAGTTCAAAGGCTCTTTCGTAAAAAAAAAGTGCAACGCACTTGCATATTTTCTTTTCGTGTGGATTCCTCAGGTGATTTCTCTTTGCTTTTGTTCCTCATCTCTTCCTCCTTTCTCTTTTCTTTGTGTTCCATTCTTGTCTAATTCTCTTTGTATTTTACTCTTTGTATTGTCCTTTGTAATTTCTATTTGAACATCTCTGTTTGTGCATTGTGGCTTTTTGATTTCCGAGTTTTGATTCCCTCTTTGTTTGCTCACCTTTCTTTAGTGACGCTCCATTGTTAGTCTGTTTGTTTGTCATTGTGGGCATCAATATTTTCATCATTGTGTCTAATAAGTTGGAAAAAAATTGGCATTGTTTTGTTTTTCCGTGAATTTTTTTCTCACACTGTCAAGATTGTTTCCTGAAAAAGGTGAGAATGTTGATGATGTGTAGTGCGGACATTAATTGAGTCTTTTACTTTTTGTTCTTAGTAGATGATATTGTTTTTTTATGGATTATTATTTAATTTTCTTGTTGGTGAGAATGTTTTTTTATTTTAGTTTAACATCGCTTTCCATGGTCATATCACTTGTACCCTCGGAATGACCATCGAGCAGTTGACCACAGAACTAACTGATGGTAGGTAGAGATGTTTGAAGCAGATGGTGTTAGCGCTTACATATTAGACGACTTATCTGTTAGAAATTAGGGCGGCTTATCAATCGAACAATAGCTGGTCAAACAGGTGTAAATTGATAAGTGATGCCTACTATTCATTTATTTTAAGCTCACAGAAAATCAGAATTACCTATATAAAGTTAAAGAGCTAGTTATTGTATCGTATTTTTTAGTGGGTAGTATCAGCATTACGAGAGCTAATGCATCATAATATGTCCAAGTTGGAGATATGATGTTAGAGACTCCAACCAACCATCATATTCCAATATCTCTCTCGTAATGCCGTCACTGGTTGTTACCCACTCTACAAATACCCCAATTGTCCTCACGAGGCTAGGGGAGGCCCTGGCGTTCAAAATACAGAACCGAAATTATTTCGACCAAGTCAGGCTTCAAACCAGGTTCACCTTATTATAATTATTATTAGTAATGGAGGAGTCTAAATATATGTAAGTGTTAATAAATAAATAAACCTTTATTTGGAATAAATTAGATACAAAATTACAATTAAAAAATAAATTAACAATAATTAATAGTAAGTATTCCAATTCATCGTGTTTCTGAGGAAGTAATAGGAATACACGTGAATTGATAATAACAACTATTGTAAATGTCTGTCCGGTAGCTCAGTGGTAAAGGGGGCGGTCTGGTAATCCAGAGGTTGCGGGTTCAAAACCTAGCCGCTAGATAACAAGTTATCCTCTGACTCGGGATTTTAATATGTCTTGGGCTTACTGCTGGAATGATAGTACTCATTAGTCCTAGTTGGGTAGAATAAATAAGGCGATACCATTATTATTATTGATCTGGAGGTCAGTGGTTCAAGTCCCAAGTTCAGCATACAATTAATAAAGTAAGAACTTTGATATTTTTGTTGTTGTTGTTGTTAAAGATGAGTGTTTCACAGTCTCTTTATTTCGTAATAGTGAAACAGGAGCTACTGTAGACGCTTGTGGTCTATGTTGTAGCCTGCCCAATTGCCCATCCCGTAGTTTGCCTCCCCTCTAATGGGCGAGAAGTAACACAATACTTCCCATTTAGTTGGACAACTCTCACTCGATACTCCTGACTTTTCGTTTATGGTTTTTATATAACCGACCTTACCGACCTCAGTAGCATGAACGATAAGGCGATCAACTTGTAACCTGGAGGTCGGTGGTTCAAGTCACGGTTTGAGCATGGATTTAGTACAGCGAGTTTGAGTAGTTGTGATATCACGTAAATGATTAACACAAATATGATAACTTTAACTTTTAATGGCTACAAGAAAATATAAAATTTAATACAATATAATCATAACAAAGATGAAAAATAATAGATAAGAATGTATTACAATACATAATAATGAGCTAATCAAAGGACGGGGTTATTATTATTTTATTTTTTTAAAGATGAGTGTTTCACAGCCTTTTTTATTTCTTAGCCATGAAACAGGAGCTATATTAGTCTTAGTCTTAATCGGGCAGTACGAACAAGGCTATATTATTATTATATTAAAACTATTCTGAAAATTCACTCTCTATTGCTCTAATTTTAGCGGACCATACCACCGGCGTGTACCGAAAATTGGTGTCAAACTGGTAGCTGGTAGCACCGGTTCTTCTGTTTAGTATGCGGGTCCTGGTTCATCACTCTTCAGTATGCAGATTATTCGAGTCTATTTGGCCAGAGTGGCTATTGATGCTATTCTTCGTTAACACACTCAGCGCCAAGGGTTTTTTTTTGGTAATATGATTCAGTGGACCAACTTATTTTGTGTGAAAAAAGAGGTAGGTAGACTCAAATAAGAAATACACAGTAGCGTGTACAATATAAAGAACATCGGTTTCTGAAAGTGAGAGGGTGAGGTGTACAGCACTTGTACAGCATAGTGTACACGCGGTCAACTGTAGAAAACACTCGTGTACACTATGCTGTACAGGTGGCGCTGAATGTGTTAATTTACTCATGCACATACATACATAGCTACCATCAACATAACTAAACTATACGGGTATATAATATTTTTTTTTTTTTTTTTTTTTTTTTTTGTATTTATTTATTTATTTTTGTAAAATGGCTCTGTAACCCATTTTACATCAATTGGCCATACATAAAAATAAACTACAAAATGTACATTGGGCAAAATAAAAAACCCATGCAATGCCTAGCGCGCTAACTCACTCCTTCACGGTGACAACAAGTGAGTAGCGCAGAATCATGGGACTTTTTGCCTATGATTCCGCCACTGGTAAATATAATCACAACGAGGAGAAATAAGGACGTCCCTTATAACAAGGCTTTTCGTATTTTATTCAATGGAGTTATGCACTGTTACTTATAGTCTTACTTAATTATATTAAAAATATCTACATTAAATATATGGGCATTAAATATATGCCCAGTGCCCAAGTTATATGCCGACCTAGATCTGAGCTTCGAGTAGGAATTCGTGTTGAATGACGGGCGATATTTTCGGTTGTGTTAGCCAAATCTGACGAAGAGACATGTCTCGGTAGCTCAGTGGTCAAGGCGGCGGTCTGGTTATCCAGAGGTCGCGGGTTTGAAACTCACCCGGGACATAAGAGTTTGAGAAAATTATACTCTCATTTTGCATTTTGACCACATACGTCAAGTACAAAGCAGAAAAATTCTGCTGGGGATCGAACCCAGGTCATCTTGCGTGCAAGCCTAGTGCGCTACCCACTTGGCCACGGTGACTAGTCTATCACATTATCTACCACTCATGGTACCCATTTCTCCCATCTAAAATGGTACCCATCTAATATGGTACCCATTTCTCCAGGGTACATCGTAGTCATTGTGGCACATAAATGAAAGCAGACGTACGAGTCTTTAGTATGACTACATAGCTATGTATGTCTGATAAAACTATGAATATCTCTATATGAAATACCTATGTATACATGGAAGTATCCTACCTGTGTTTTACGAGATTGTATACAGGATCCGCGCAAAGTCTGTGAGGTCAATGAAATCGATAAGTCTCTCGCGATTAGCTCAGTGGTTAAGCATTAAATAATACATTAAAAATTTATTAAAATAAATATAATATGCTTTCGGCACTTCCCTCAGCTGAGGTTGTAGAAGACTACAATCTATTTTATTATTATTTTATGTACTTTTAAAATAAATTTTACATATTTATGTATGTACTCAGTCGAACCCAGTACATCAGACTGGAGAAGTCACTACCGCTGAGATCAGGGGCAAGGCAGCCTTCTCAATGCCGCCTCAGACATACCAAACTGAACCGTTTAAACTTTTGCCATCAGCATTGATTATTATTCTGGCTACATGAGTATTAATATGGTCTGTGTGGCTACTACAACTACTGCATAAGTGCACTGGTAGTCAAGTGGTTAACGCGCTAGTCTGGTAAGCCAAGTAGCGTAGGGATCCGTTGGTTCGAATCTCACCAAGTGCATGAAGTTTTCCTCATTAATTTAAGTTTGTGACCACATAATAATAAGTCTCTGAGAGTTAGGTGTTAGAAAATGCTTTGAGAATTAACCTCGCCTGGTGGTTACCTTTTTTTATGATTTATTAGGAGGACAAAGTACAATGGTAACAGTATATAATTAAGAAAAAACAAACAAATGACAAAATAAATAAGTAAAAAAGAAAATAACAATAATGTCCTACCTAAAAGGTGGGGTTATTGCCTGTGGCAATCTCTTCCGCCCAACCCTTAAACTAAAGAGTGTTATTATTATTATAATCTATCTATGTGAGAAAAGAAACTTCAAAAATACCTAATTAAAATCAAAAGTAAACAATAATAATCTCGAACGGAACAAGATTACACTGGTCACTTGGTAAGCTTCACTCCAAAGATAAGTTCCGGCGCAGGCATTCCGTTAGTCCATTCTGATTGGGACCTACAGACCTCATTCATTACAACTCCTGACCAGGTCCAACAACGTCTATTAGGTCCTTCGCACCACTCATAAACAACAATCAAGCCTGGCGCTCAAATCAAGAGACTGAAATCAAACCGGCCATAAACATTTCCCATGTTGCTGTTGTTGTAGCTAGCTTGGCTACAGCTGGAGGGGTGAGTGATGGTCTCCAGCCAACTTTATTTTAATGTTGGCTTGTCCTGAACCACATATTTTTATTTGCGATCCAACCATCATGAGGACTTGGACTTTTCTTTATTTCCCGGCGAAGCATTTGCTTTCTCTATCCAACGGATGCTAATTCGGCCAGAGTCGATGGCGCGTTGAATGCACCGATTCTCGTAGGATCAACGAAGTTGAGCAACATCCATCGGGTTGAAGACTTCGTGGTGCCAGGTCCCAACCCAGGCCGAGTGAGGTTACTGTGGGTAGCAGATTTGTGAGTTTCTTGCGTATGGAGGGTAACAACCACGACGTCATATGACCATGTGGTTGAAAGCATTGTTGAACGCAAAATAAAAACCAATTTCCTTTATCCACCCAGTCATCCAACAAATTTTAATTCCAGAAAGACGATTGTATTCTGGAAGGAAAAATTCACCGCGTTATCAGGGTTAATACTTTAGCTATTCCAAATCAATGGCCTATACAATACAGTACTCTGTATCCTACAAGAATGAGACTAAAGAATCCCTTTACTCTCACAGTCTAAATCCCTTTACTCTCACAGATCTGGGCATATACCCTACACCCTCAACCACATACCCTTGTACCTACAGCTTGATATAGAGGATTTTCGGGACTCCGTGTGTCCGCTTGGATCAATTAACTTGGTTAGATTATTTTACGTGATACCAAGGTCCAGGGTATATGCCGACGTTGTGATCGCGCACCTAACAAGCAGGAACTATCTTGAAAAAATTCCTATAAATCCATCAGAGTTCGATATCCATCCGATCCGGAACTCACAGGATTTATGTCCTTCGTCCAGAGCTCATCCTTCTCGACTGACCTTTGTAAGGTCCTTTGGCCATTCGAGAGGTCGAACCCGGAGTGATCGGACCCACGGGTCAGAATTCTGCCAATGGGTCACGCTCCATTGGCACGAGAACACGAGGTTCGGAGGTCAGAGAAATCGATGCAGAGCTGGAATAAAAGACGCACGAATTGGTCATTGGAGAATCGAGGGTTTTAAACTTCGCAGCTATCGTTTTGATTGAGCAGGTTCTGAGGTGTGATATTAATTAAGTTAATTAGCTCACTGGTCAAGGCGTCTGATTAGTAATCTAGAGGTCGCAGGTTCAATACCCAGCCGGAACATGACAAGGTGTCCTCCCCTTTGGGATTTTGACGGCTTATAGCGATTCTGTGATACAATTAGCTTAAAAAATAAACATACCAGAATATCATATCTCACAAAGACCTCACAATACACACAAGAAGACCTTACCATTCGTTTCAATTGATCGGAGACATTCGATTATCATCACGAGTTTCCATGAAACAGAGGCAAAATAATTTAGGTCAATAGTCGAGCATCGAACCAAGGACTTGGGACTTGACGGATGAGTACACATGATTGGATATCGAACACTTGACATGAATCTGTGAAGTATGTTAAGGAAAACCATCGATGAAAGATTTTCTCTGTGTGTTTTTCGTTTCTCTTGTACGTTTTTCTTCAAGTGGTACACTTGCATTTTTTTCTCTGTGGATGTCTGTGCCTGTTTTTTTTTACTGTCTCTTAATTTCAATTATCATGTAATATTTTTAGTATTTTTTTTAAGTTAGCGTTTTTGCTTTTTCATTTAATTAAGAACCAGGGTTTTGATTCTTTATTAATATACAAGAAAATGGGTCTACTAGAATATTTATAGCTATAAATTAGCTCAGTGGTTAAGCGCGAGTTTGCCATGTGGAAAGTCCTGTATTCGATACCCTGAGCCGACAAAATATTGTATTCTAATTTGGGTTCTAGTTGTTTGTAAGGGATACCTTCCGGTGCGCTCGTGTTGACACAGCACCTAAATGGGAAGTATTGTATCACATCTCGCTCATCATAGGGGAGGCGTATTATGGGATTGGCAAGCTGCAACACAGACCACAAGCGTCTACAGTATCTCCTGTTTCATGGCTAAGAAATAAAAAAGTCTGTGAAACAGCCAATTACGCTTTTCTAAATCTTTGCTAAACTTGGGATTCGAACCACCGACCTCTGGTTACGACTTCGCCGTATTGACAATCAAGCTACTGAGGTCGGTCCATCATTCTATAAATTTCGTCCTGAGGTATTCATCATCATAGGTGGCGTCATCGTTTACGATGGTAGCCAGACAGTGGAGGAATGAATCAGCACTTCTACCACTGTCTTTACAAGGAGCCTAATAATTGACAAGAGCCCCCAGAACCAAGCCAATGCTGGTCTACTCCCTGTTTATAGTCCCCCAGCCAGACTGCTGGTCTACTCCCTGTTTATAGTCCCCCAGCTAGACTGCTGGTCTACTCCCTGTTTATAGTCCCCAAGCCAGACTGCTGGTCTACTCCCTGTTTAGAGTCATCCAGCCAGACTGCTAGTCAACTCCCTATTTATAGTCCAACAGCCAGACTGCTAGTCAACTCCCTATTTATAGTCCTCCAGCCAGACTGCTGGTCTACTCCCTGTTTATAGTCCCCCAGCCAGACCTGAGGTATTGACACAGATAATCATCAACTGCATCCTATTTAGCGGAAAACCACATCAGACTCGTGTTGATGCAAATGTTCTAAGGAGGCCAACTGTGCCAGTAGCACAGGGCTTCCCAAACGAGGGGACCGCTTACATTCGATATTTGACCAAATCGAGCTGCCTGGCTGTCAAAAAAGTCTTAAGTATGTACAGTATGTACACAGAACAAAAAATACATCTTAACATTGTAAATTTTTATAATTAGATTAAAAAAGGTCTCCAATTCGGTTTCATAGCACCAAGTCCTTCATCCAAAATATTTTACAATATAGGCACACTGCTAAAATGCTCTTCATTTTAGGAAATAAACCTTTGGAGTAGGAATAAACAAAGGAAAATAAGCAAATTTGTAATCCCGAAAATTCCAGAATTGAACCTTCAATCCCGGGATTAGAATATGGGCCATTTTGTTTCGGGATCCCGGTATCTCAGGATCCCAGGATTGTATTCCCTAAGAACATAATAGAAAAAAATGTAATATTTGTTTCAATCACTTTTGTGATGTCAGAACTACTCAAACTGACTTAAGTAATGTTTTCTGAACTTGGCACTTTAACGACCGACTTCCAGATTACAAGTCCGCCCCCTTATCGATGAAGCTACTGAAGTTGGTTTGTACCAAAATAGAAAAATTGGTCGTGCCAGGAGCCTGAAAATTGAAACCTCAATGGTGCGTTCAACACGCCATCGACGCTGGCAAATCTTTTTCTCAACTGCTCCCTGATTGGGCTGTTTGGGTGAACAACACTGCTGAGTAGATTATTTGAACGAAATTTGACGATTGAAAGGGAGATTTGGGGACTTTGAGTCCTTTTTCTGGAATGAGACCCTGGACGTTGCTCCAGTTTCATGGCTACGAAGAAAAAAAATAATCCTCGTTTTTATTGAATCTTATTTATTGTAACTCAAGTTTCTAATGTCTTAACTCTAAGTGTCCTGTATTGAACCAACTGAAGTGAAAAACATTTGGGTATCCCTGCATGTCAAACTGGTATGCCGACAGATTCCTGACTGATAAATGGAAAATACTGAACGCGGGAATCATACTACAATGCCAATTGCCGATCTTAAACCTATGACTGAACATGACCTGTCTCGAATCACCTAAAGAGATGTGAAGCAAAGAAACCTATTCGATTGGGTGTCACTGAAAAACATTTTGCAAACCATTCAGAGTTGAAGGCCAGCCCAGCACCCCAGATCAAAGCAACATCTTTGAAGAAAACATTGGTTGGATCCGCTGAGCTGTTGGCAAATAAGGGTTGGGTGGAAGAGATTGACATAGGCAAAAAACCGGACTATTAGTGAGGAAACCTGTATATAACTTATCTATGTAGGCAGCGTTTCCTCTTTGGACTTAACTGCAAGATCCTTAGAACAAGGAAGGCTGCTCCCTGGGAGCCTCCGGTCAACCGCGTAATATTCATAGAGAAACCATTATAGTTGACATGTTATCTGAAAGTTTAAGATCTTCTCAACGATTCCAAATTAAATACCACTTAGTTGAAATCTATCAACTGGTAAACGATAAATAAAACAGGCTTGTTGTCAGGTTATGTCAGGGTTTAAGGTCTTACTGCACTAGTAGTCAAGTGGTTAACGCGCTAGTCTGGTAATCCAGGTAGCTTAGGGAACCGTTGCGTTGGTTCGAATCCCACCCATGAATTTTTTCCTCATATATTTGAGCATGTGACCACATAATAATAAGAAACTGAGGGTTAGGTGGTAGAAATTGTTTTGAGCATTAACCTCGCCTCGTGGTTACCTTCCACTAAAGTGTGTTATTATTACTTACTGACGGGTTGGGATTAAGGTCTTACTAACTGACGGATTGGGTTTAAGGTCTACTCAGGTTGAAACCGCTCAACCGGGTGATACTCATGGATAAACCAGGATAAATGACATCTCCTGACCCACTTAGTACTGAGTACGTGAAATGAACTTCTGGAGGTAACAGGATTCAATGAAATGTGAAATATTGGGTGTGGGTGGTGATATTGATGTCAAGGCTGTTGTTGTTGTTGTTATAGATTTTGCTGTCGTTGTTACCAACCCCAAGGCTGCTTCTAACAACGAAAGATTAAAGAAGTTACTGACATCAGTCCTAAAAGAATCTAAACTTCATTTAAATTTAGAATATTATTCATATTTATTAAAAAGTACATAAAAAAATAATAAAATTATAGATTGTAGACCTCTACAAACTCAGCTAAGGTAAGAGCCGAAAGCATATACAGGGTGGGGCAAAAGTCTGGAAACCCCTGAATAACTTTCGAATGGCTTCTTCGGTAAAATTAAAATTTTGTAAGGTAAACCGGGCTAATAAGACCTTCTTCTAGAGTGGGGTCGATTTTTGTTACCGGTCCCCATGTCGGGGCCAGGGGGGCCAACTTCATTTTTTTAAATACGAACCCCCACCTTGCGATACATTTTTGGAAATGTCTTTAAATAAGAAATACATTGGTGCAAATTTTATTTTTTTAATATTAACTGTTTGCAAATGGCGTCCAACTTTGTATATGCAGTAAAGTCTGGAAACCCCTGAATATCTTTTGAAAGGGCTTACTTAGTAAATTTAAAATTGTGCACGGTAAGTCGGGGTAATTAGACCTTTCCAAAAATGTATCGCAAGGTGGGGTTTTGTATTTAAAAAAAATGATGTTGGCCTCCCTGGCCCCGACATGGGGGCCGGTAAAAAAAAATCGGTCCCATTCTAATATAAGGTCTAATTACCGAGGATTACCGTACACAATTTTAAATTTACTGAGAAAGCCATTTCGAAAGATATTCAGGGGTTTCCAGACTTTACTGCATACAGAAAGTTGGACGCCATTTGCAAACAGTTAATATTAAAAAAATAAAATTTGCACTAATGTATTTGTTATTTAAAGACCTTTTTAAAAATGTATCGCAAGGTGGGGGTTCGTATTTAAAAAAATGAAGTTGGCCCCCCTGGCCCCGACATGGGGGCCAGTAACAAAAATCGACCCGACTCTAAAAGGAGGTCTTATTAGCCCGGTTTACCGTACAAAATTTTAATTTTACCGAAGAAGCCATTCGAAAGTTATTCAGGGGTTTCCAGACTTTTGCCCCACCCTGTATACTTGCTGCATTCCCCCTCTGCACCGTCAGGCTGAGACGCTGTTTCAGGTCGATTTTTGATCGAAGTTTCATTTTATTTTTTATTTACTATTTTCTTTGACGATATGGTTTGGCATAATGGTTTGGCATAAACTGTTGGCATAATGGGACTACTTGTCTTGCGCTGACAGTCTAAATAAAGCACTACTTATACTTATACTTATGGTTTGATATCAATTGATGGATTTAAACCCTTTATAACAAGACAAGAAAGGTAGATACATAGGTTATATTAATGATAAATAGAAAAGATGTGCATTACAGATGAAGACATTGTTTACAGGATAGTGAGAAGGTACTTCTATGGATTTCCAACAAAAAGAAAAGAAAAAATGTGGTGCTGTATGCTGCATGGACAGAAAAAAACCAACTTTCAGATCGAGTGAAGCAAACTACACGTAAATTTGGCTGACCACCAAGAGGGGATCTATATTTCGGGAACGAAAGGTCGTATAGAAAAACGAATTTTGGTACAAAACTGGTACAAAACGATTCCGACCCAAAAAATTGAATTTTTTTGAGTTATTACTTTTTTTAACCGTCAATATTTCCGGAACGAAAGGTCGCAGAAAGATAAGATAGGTGGTACAAAACATTACAAAACAAGATTGACTTAAGTTGCGACCGATTCTGTTCTGGTGGTCAGCCAACTTCACGTAGCTGCATACATCACCACGACTTCCGAAGGATATTTTGAACTTCTGTGTCCAAAGGATCCTAATCTAGCAACCCAGAGACTAGATACTGTTCAGAGGATTGGACTAAGCGGACCTCTAGGTAACGCCTTAAGAATGGATATCAGAAATTGCGTGAGGAAATGATAGCATCAGAAATTGCGTGAACATTACCGTTAATTCTGTTGACACCTACCGGTAATTCTGGTGACACTTTGCCTGCGGTCTCATGATTCTTATCCACGGATATAATAATTGCTCACACTTTTCGTTCGAGTTGGTAAATAATTGCACTTTGCACAGTGTAAGATATATTATTTTTCGTGTAAAATATCGTGAATCAATATTTTTCTGAACCGTAATATCATTGATTTCGTAGATGAAATAATAGGTATTGCAGGACAAATACCTAAAAGTATGAGGTATTGAATGAAGGGTCTTACAAAAATTCAGCTTTGCCACCATTTGAGCTGTAACCAAAGACTGAGTGAGGGCTGAGGGGTCCAGATACAACTGTCTTTACCGTTGAGTCACCAGTGGCGGAATTGGAGGACAGAAAGCGTTATCATACCTACTTATTCCAAAATAATGTCACTTGTAATCCTTTAGAGGAAATTGCTCAAGTATTCTGAGTTAATTTTCCTTCTGGATTACAATGATAGAAATCTATTATCTGTAATAAAAATTATAATAAAAAATTGATTGTATTAAAAAAAAAAATTATAATATAATAATAATAATCCGCAGAACGGACGTATAATTACGGGTCAGGCCTTTATACATAGTTACAATTAATAGACAAGTATAAACAGTAAAATAAAAGCTTACAAGTTACAAGTAATTGAAAAATTCAAAAGTCAAAATTATCACAGCAATTTTTTTTTATTTTTTAATAATATTAATAATATTTCTTTATGACTGACTTTATTACAGATCTCAAAGTGAGAAGACGTATGTAATAAACTTGATCAGGAAATCTGATGCAGTGATTGTTTGATCGCCAAAATTATTATAATTATGTTTATTTAAGACGTCCTACATAATGATATGTAAGACGTAATATATGTATACATAATAATATTATTATTGTAAAAATAATACTTGATTGAATTTGTATTTAAAAAAAAGTTTCCTACGAATGGAGGGTAACACTCCCGTCGTGATACGACCATGAAGTTGAAAGCGACGTAAAAAAAAAAAAAAAAATCTGTGTGAGGACTACAGTCCACAGAGCCACTGGTTGGTTTTCTACACACGGACATCTCTCAGAACAACACGCAAGGGAAGCCAACACTCCCCGGTCTTAGGCCTGGGAAGTCCTGAGGCCAAAGAAATGAGAAATGGGCTGAATTCATTGCCAATTGTGAGCAACTTGTACTCTGGACTTGTACTTTGTGAACCATTGGCACGCTATTGTCATTCCATAACTTAGAGGGTAAATCGCATACAGAGTGTCTGTTGAGTGTTTTAGTTGTGGTACCACTCCAGCTCCAGCTTGGCTACAGCTGGAGGAATGAGTGATGGTCTCCAGCCAACTTTATTTCAAAGTTGGCTCGTCCTGAATTAGGTTTATTAGGTAAGACAAAGTAGAACATATACAGTAAAATACAATGAAATTATAAAGAAAAAATACTTCCCATTTCTAATATTAGAAATTTCTCGGAAGTATTAAATTACTTCCCTAGCATTTCAAGCCGGAACAGACTCATTAGCCTGCAAACTTTTTCCTCCACATTTGACGGTCCATCCCATTCTTTGTTGTCACACCCGACAGTTTCCTTGTTTCTATTGAAAACCAACCATCTTTTGAATGAAAAACATGAATTTTTCACATCCTTTTTTCTTTCGTAGCCATATGAAACGCTTATAGTCTGTGTTGTACATTGCCCATCCCGTAGTATGCGAGTATGCCTCCCCTCTGATGGGCGAAAAGTGACACAATACTATTTAGGTGCTGGGTCAACAAGAGCGTACCGGAAGGTATGCTTTACAAACAACTGTAACCAAATTTTGAATACGATTTTTTTTCGGCGGGGGGGTTCGAACCCGGGACATTCCGCATGGCAAGCGAGTGCTTAACCACTCAGGGCTATTCGTGCGCTCTTTGTACTCGTAATTAAAGCTCAACTGGTCACTTTCCATAAAATTAGCTACTCGTTTTTCCCCGGAGACAATTATTTTGAAAATTGAAAATTTCCTGACCTAATGTTAATCAAACCCGGTTCGTTTAAACCGAAAAAAAGATCATAAAGAAGTATGCTAACTTCATAATGAACTCATACATGCTGTAAACTTTACACTCCTACACTTAACTCCAAACACTCTGTACACTTACACTCCATACATCTGTATGTACCAGAGTCTCTCACCGCGTAATTACAATAATTAACAGAGTCTCTCCGATTACAATTAAATTATTATTAATCATAAACTCCGGAACATATTTAGTCAAGACAAGATCTGGGAGCGTCGGATATAGAGGTCTATCTATGTACATAGAGCTGTATCTATGTACATAAAGTTCTATTTATGTACATAAAGCTCGGGACAGGCACGCATCTACACAAAGGATACCTAGACCCTAGACCCTAGGATAGCGCCGGTACCCGTAAAATAATCTAACCAAGTTATTAAATGTAAGCGGCCTCAATGGAGTCCGGAAAATCGTCTACATCTAGGGTCTAGGGGAAGGAACTAGGGTCCAATGTATAGGGTCTAGACCCAGGCTTCTCGCCAGGCTTCAACACAGACCACAAGTCATGGCTACGAAATAAAAAAAAAAGCTGTTGAAACTAATGTCATGCTTTTTGTTGACCACAAATAATAATAAGCTCTGAGGGTTGGTGGTGGTTTAGAAATTCTTGATCATTAGACCTCGCCTGGATTGGTTACCTTAACACTAAAGGTGTTTTGTCTGGCTGGTGGGACTATAAACAGGGAGTAGACCAGTAGTCTGGCTGGGGGACTATATACAGGGAGTAGACCAGTAGTGTGGCTGGGGGACTATAAACAGGGAGCAGACCACGGTCTGGCTGGGGGCTATAACGAGAGAACCAGCATCTGGTGGGGGACAAGAACAGAGGCCAGCAGTTGGCTCGAGGGACCTATAACACGGCCAGTAAACCACAGGACTAGGTCTGGACAATTAAAAAAAAACTTGTAAAGACAGTGGTAGAATGTTTGAGTCATTCCATATAGTACTCTAGGTCGTTCACGATGACGCACCCTTGATGATTAATGCTGATGATAAGGTGACTTATATTAAATTTTAAGCCTGGGTTATTACACAGTGAAATAGCAGAACGGCCTGCCTCGACGAAACAATAATCAACTCTCATGGGTGACTATAACAGTACTGGCCATTCAATCCGAGAGTGACAGTATACGGGCCGAGAATATATGACACTGCTTGAACTGTACAACAGAGTACACCATACATTGGCGACCGGCACTACAAGGGGAGTGGTTATTGTTCCGCCGGGAACAACACACACACACACCACAAATGGCTGGGTTTAGGCCTTGCTAATATAGCCCGAAAGGTCGAAGGTAGTAGACCTGCTGGAATCTGATTGCATGATTGCATAACAGACAAGTCCAACCCGGATAGATAAACAATAAATATTATAATAGAAATTGTAATTAATTATATCCCAATAAAAGGTATGTATACAAAAACTTCTTGAATATCTCAAAGACATGTCATCATTCAAGAAGTTCTCATCCAAAATCATGATGTTCAAACTTGTCAACTAGTCAGAATTCCTCACACATAATCAATGACCTAACTTGTAGTACATGGATTTCAAATTAAGATATAGACTGAATTGTCCTGCAAGATATAGAATAAACATTATAAATAAATCAATAACAATAATATATAACCCCCTTTTTTTTTTTTTTTTTTTTTTTAAAGCGGTAAACGAGCGCTTTCAAGCAAGCCATGGTATATCACGACGGGGATTTAACCCTCCATTCGCAGAAACTGACAAACCGTATACACATTGACCTCAACCACATGAGAGAGGCGGGAAAACTCATAAGGTAAGAGTTAGAATTTGAATGGAGTCACCATCCGAGTTAATCGCTGAATTTCGCTAACTTAGCGTTCAGAGTGAATCGTATTCAAACATCAATCAAGAGGGCTATATACACCGTTTAGTGGAAGATAACCGACCACAGGTTAATCGCTGATTAACCATTCCACCACTTACCTCAGATATTATAAAACACTTAATTATGAGAGAAATTATGCACATGTTGGGACTTCGAACATGGTTGCACCTAGGAATAGGCTATACAGTGGATGAAAAGTATTTCTCAGTTTTGGACTGGTGATGCATAATTATTGTGGGATACACATGCCAAATTATTCTTAGTGTATAATTTTATTCAAGTTTTTCGAACTGGATCGCCTGATTTTCTGGGACGCTTTAATCCCGGTTACATGTAAATTATAAATCAGTTTGTCTTCTTATTACTTCTGATATCCAGTGATCAGACATACGTTCGTTCACCTTACATGGTAAGGTGTGAAAAGGTTTCCGCACATTATTTTTAACGTCACTGGTGCCCTTCTTAAAGTACAGATTCCTTTTAGATCTAAATCTGTCGGTTAGATCGGGGGTTTTTTACCCTCCATTGCGATGGGAATCGACCAGCTACCCTATTAACCTCACCCAGCCTGGAACGGTCCGGAAATCGCCAGCCTCACATGTACAGAGATTTTCTGTTTCGAAAAGTCTGCTCCGACCGCGGATTGAACTCAGAATCTTGGACTACGGGCAGTAGTCAGAACTATTAGCGCCACGGAGGCTGGCGTATAAATAATTATAGTATAATAGTATACAGATATAGTGTGGTCCTATATATACATTTATACATTTTTTTTCTGTAACCTGCCTGGGTATAGTGTGCGCGCGAATTCATCAGATAAGGTGATTAAATTCTCGACGTTGAGTTATAATTATCTACAAACCTCTGATTATGCTACAAGATTTTAGGACTATTGAGTGCTGTGTTTTTTTCCCAAGTTTTAAAGTGATGATTAAAAATTTATTCCTAGTTTTAAGATCCCCCGTTGGACCAGATTTTTAGAACAGAAATTTTTCTGTTCCCTCCGGACACGTGAGGCTGACATTTTCGGCCCTACCCAGGCTGGTGAGGTTAAAGTGAGTCACTGGTTGATTCACAGCTAACGGAGGGTCAAACTCCTGTCTGACTATCTCTAATCCAGGCCTTTAAAATCAAATAGAATTAACTGGTCACAATAGATCTAATAGAGGTCGGTGTGATAATTAGGTCTTTTCTTGTTGAACTAACAACCAGTCTATAATAATAATATAAATAATATCGCATAAATTTATTGTATATATTACCAGTAGTTTATCTCCTGGTGTAATACGATTCATTTATGTATGTATGTCAGGGCTACACCAATTCTGCAGGCCCAGAGATGCCGCGTTCTACACATCGGGCGATGTCAGAATCCTCATGAATCTCCAAGAATCCTCATGAATCTCAAGAATCCTCTGAATTCAAGAATCCCATTCAATCTTCAGTGAATCTTACTCGGAGATTTTTGCCGAGTCATATTTCGCCTATAATGAGGAATTCTATCAAAATGAGACAGCTGTGAAATTTTCGGCGATCAGATTTTGAATGTGTGTGAAGATGTTGAGAGTTGTCTGTAAAAAACTGGTTTTTTCCTGGCTAGAATGTTTTCGGTGCAAGATATTTACTAGACGGTTAGGTTTTCGAATGTCGGAGATGGAATAGTGTGTGTGTATACTCGTATATTAAAGTATTACACTTATACATTGTCTTGTATTATCTTTTTGCCTATGATTCTGCCACTGAGTCGCTGCTTCACTTTGAAAATTTTGACTTGATGGCGTGTCAGGCTTATCTGAACTTTAATCCTGTTTTATAATGTAGCGGAATTCTTGGAACCTTTTGTAATTTGTGGCTCGGCTAGGGATTACAGCTTCATTCACAAAATACATAAAAAAAACATTATTACAAATATCATTCATCAACATAAACAACATAAAAAAAAACAATATTAAAAACATCATCATTGCGATGACAACCCAAAACGCTTGCAGCATTGCCTTTTTTTTATTATTCCACAGTCTATGGAATATACGTATATTGGAAATTATATCACAGTTAGTGGAATATATTTCGATTACATACTTTTTAAATCGATAAAATTACATTTTTAAGAGAAGTTACATCAAGTCCAAATTTAAAATAATGTTGTCGACACTTGTCAGCTATTGAATTTTTGTCTGGACATTTTTTTTTTCCCTTCAATTTTGGACATACCCGGAGAGGTTGTTTGGAGCCATTATATTTTGTAACTGGACAAACGAAAGACCCGGTACCAATTTCGGACTCTTAAACAGTTTCTCGGAACTCTAAATCACCAAGAACCGAATTGGCAAGAACCGGCAATCTTCTGTAGCCCGCGGCGGGATAAGACCTGGAGACTGAAGTAACATCGGACTGTACTAAACTGCCAAATGTACCTACTCTATAGTTATATCAGATATGTTATATCAGATATCTCTTAGAAGCCCTTCAAAGCTTAGGAGAAGTACATTTGTAGAATTGTTTCTTTATTGCAGGAATTTTTCCTAGTTCATTTGAGTTTGTGACCACATAATAATAAGACTCCGACGATTAGGTGGTTGAAAATGTCTTGAGCATTAACCTGAGAGAGAGAAAGAAAGGGAGAGAAAGAGAGAGAAAGAGAGAGAGAGAGAAAGATAGAGAAAGAAAGGGAGAGAGTGAGAGAAGAAGAGAGAAATAAAGGGAGAGAGAGAGAGAAGGAGGGAGATAGAGAGGTTTGGAGAGAGAGAGAGAGAAAGAGAGAGAAAGAAAGGGAGAGAGAGAGAGAAGGAGAGAGATAGAGAGGGAGAGAGAGAGAGAAGGAGAGAGATAGAGAGGTTTGGAGAGAGTGAGAGAAAGAGAAGAGTGAAGTAGAGAGAGAATAAAAAAGAAGAGACAGAGAGCGAGAAAGAGCTCACCAAAATAATAATTATGGTAAGGTGTATCTCTCATGGCAATTATCTTTATTTCGTGAGTCCACCTAGCCCACTGCCTCTACATATGCTCCGTGGACTCCCGTTAACAACCTACGTCAAGTTAGGAGACGGGCCAAGATAGGGGGACTTGAACAGATAAGCAATGTTGCCACACTGGAGGCAACTCAATATTTGATAAAACAGAAAAGTTTGGACCTCAATAATACCTCAATTTGGGTGCAGCCACACATGAAACCTTAAGAGCATTTTTTTTTGCATTCAGGAGAGCTTTTTGTTTGTTTAAGGGCGGAATTAATATACGTTTTAATATAATTAATTGGTATAATTAATAATTGAGAGACGTTTTTGTAGTACCTCTCTGGCGCTTAGTCTCCGATTGCGTACTGTCAAGATAGGTAAAACTGATGCTAAGCAATGACACAGTTTCTGTACCTTCTGGGTAATTGAAATATTTAATAAAATACAATACTTTTAATACTACAGGATAAGGAAAGATAAATAGAAAGAATGAGAAGTAAGATAACGAAAGAAGAGAAAAAAACCAAAATTTTTTTTTTTTAAGTTATAATCTTTGTGTTAATCACTTCCGTGATATCACAACTACTCTAACTCGCTTAACTAAATCAACGCTGAAACCGGGACTTGAACTGCCAACCTCCGGGTTACAAGTCTGCCGCCTTATCATCAAGCTACTAAGGTAGGTAAGAGAAATATACTACATATTACAAAAGGTAATGAGAAGAACAAAGAGATGGAAAAAATACATAAATAACCACAAGGAAAGAACATAATATACCTTATAGATAACATACCTACAGTAACTCATAGATACCATACCTAGATACTTATAGAGACCATACCTATAGTCTATAGTAAAGAGATAGAAAAAATACATAAATAACCACAAGGAAAGAACATAATATACCTTATAGATAACATACCTACAGTAACTCATAGATACCATACCTAGATACTTATAGAGACCATACCCATAGTAAAGAGATGGAAAAATACATAAATAACTACAAGAAAAGAACATATATACTTATAGATAACATACTTATAGTAACTTATAGATAGCATACCTATAGTAACTTATAAATACCATACATACAGATACTTACGGAGACCATACTAAATACAATGAATGACAGCAGAGTAGAACAGTAGTCCATTACTTTCAATTATCCATGGTATGTAGAAATGGGTCGTGACGTTGCTCACATGGTACTCAGGTCTCAGCTGAAGAGTCACTTAAGTATAAACTTTTTTTCATATTGTTCTTTAACAGAACTTCGTTTTATTGTTTAAACACTTGCGTATAGATGGACAGTATGGGAGTTCTAGAAATCTTCATATTTATCTTCATAGAAATGCAACACCATTATACAGCTGTTGTGTTTTCTATTGATGTGTGTTAATACATGCTTTTTGGGGTGATACAGTAAGAATATGAAATAAAATTAGAATGGAAAAGAGATGATTATCAGGGGAATACATGTAACACAGAGGCCAATTGTAAAAGATTTATTTAACGAAGAAAATAAGAAAAAAAAAGAGAATTAAAGCTGAGATTCATGATATTGTTAAGTATTAGAAGAACTTAGTGTAAAAACCAAGTAAATTTGGGAAACGAAACCAATAAGATGAAAGTGGGAAAGGAAAATGAAGGAAATGATAAAACTCTCTCCAAAGAGTGTCAACGGTATGAAAAAATCTTAATATATAAATGTCAAAGTCACTGACTGACCACTCACTGACTGATCATCGCTCTACAGCCCAAACCGTAAGTCCTAGGAAGCTGAAATTTGGTAGGTAGCTTTGTCTTATAGTCTAGATGTGCAATAAGACGGGATTTTTCGAAATTCCCACTACAACACCTGCCATTGGCGAAAAAGGATTTTTTGCTTTCACGGCCATGCCTCGGCCCGCAAAGTGGGCGACAGCCCGCTAGTATTAAATAAAAATACATATTATTGTAATAGGGAATTTCAAAAATAACAAAGCAATTTAACAAAAATCTAATGGAAAAAATGTGGAAAGAGACAAGAAAAGAGAGTAGATATGAAATATTGAATACAATATAAAAAAAACGACAGAAAATCAGGAATAGAAAGAAAATCTCAATAAAAAAGGATCTAATTTAGATTTAGATATAGAAAACATACTACCTATTATAAGACGGTAAAAATGAAATAAAAGACGAGATAGAAAAGAATGAACGAAGCTTGAAAGAAAGATTACCATACATACCTACCTAATCGTAGTTATAAGAAGGAAAAGATACAAAAATAATACAAGACAGAAAAAAAAATTAACGAAGCATTGAAAGAAAGAAGCAAAAGATTCCTCAGAACCACAAGACATCCGAAGAGCAAGACAGAGATACAGCGAGGTACCAGATCTGGTGAGCAAGTCAATACAAGTCTAACATGCCGTATTCCCGTTGTACCACTGACCTAGATATTCAAACTCCCACCAAGACCGCTACCAAACCAAATACTCTACCAGAAACAAGTACCAAAAAACTCTTCAAACCAGAATATGAAGAAGTGGTACAAGATCTCCCCACCACTCTCCGAGCTATCATTCAACCGTACCAGAATTCTGAGACCCGTCTTTTACGTGTGCCCGTGTTTTCAGTATTTTCTTTTTGCCAGATAAAACATTTTTTCATGTAATTATTTTCTTTTTAATTATATTTTTAATGTTAATAATTTATTTATTTATTTTTGATCGAATAAATGAACTTTTTCTTAATTTTTGCGATCGGTAAAAATTTTCTTAATAAGATAAAAAGTTGATCTTTCTTACATGAGTTATTTCAAAAGAAAATTTATAATTTGCGGCATTTTAATTTCTAATTTCATAACGACTTTAATAAATGTGTTTTGAATTTTTAATTTGTGTTGGAAAAGTTTGACTTGCTTTTACATTTTTTTGAGTGCTTCAATAAAATTAATGGTTGCAGAGTTATTTAAAATAATTAAATGGTTAAAAATATCTACCTATCATTTGAAACATTTTATAATTGCCGCACCGGTTGTTGTTAAGAAAAAGTTCATTTAAGACTTTTAATATATAAAAAAAACAATTTTCGCACAACCAATGAATTTATTTTAACATTTCATACGACACTTTAGGACGCAAGTTTTCAAAGTTACCACTAAGCAAAACAAATATTTGTAAATCATTTGACTGACAAAATGGTTTTGTAAATAATTGTAAATGAATTATTTAAACGTAGTGTTTCGAATAACTATCCAATGGACATTTTTGATATTGATGTGCTTCGTGAGATCTTCGTCAATCTTTGTATCATTCTCATCAATTTCTTTTTCTGGAGTGTTATTCCAAACTTTGTCAATTTCTCTGATCTGTGGAATTGGAACACCACACAACTGGTGGCTGTGAAAATCTCTCGTGACTGACTGATTTATATGTTTAACTGACTAATTGATAGTTCTGCAGACCTTTGTGGATGTCTTCCAGAACCTTTTAAACATTGACTTGACATTTTTGGATATTTTAGTTATTTATTTTTTGTATTTCTTTGTTTTACAATTAAATATAACTCTTATTTCCATTTTTTTTGTAAAGCATTGATACACAAAATACGATTTTTATCCATGTTCCATGATACAACATTGTTTTTGGATACATTTTCTTTAGTTTGACATACATACTCTTAAATTATAATTAATTTGACCGTTGGTGAAGTTTTGAATTCGAGTTTTGATTTGTTTTACAGTTCGGTGAAGTGTGTGGTGTGTTTTTGAAAAGTAACGGAAAAAGCATCGGAGAGAATCAGTTACTTTAAAGAAACAGGATTACATCGAAACCAATTATTGGATTATAAATTCCCGTTCTACGTAAGTATTTTTGTTGATTGATATTTTTACTAAAGATTATTTTTCTTTGAAATACCTAATGTTAATCACAAACTACTTTGCTGTGCTTACTAACCGCAAGTTGAATTTTGGAAAAGTGTTCAAAAAGTAAATAAAATAAATATTTTCAACCCCCAAGAAGCCAAAGACGAGCGTTTCGTTCTTGTTTGAACTCATCAGTTAGGCATAGGTGATGAGTTCAAATGAGTACAATACGATCGTTTCAGGTTGCTTTGGGGTTGAGGGCGATTGTAAATTCCCCCGCTTTCATACAAACTCCCCCGATTGCAAATTTGGGACTTAAAAAGGTACATGAAAATTCCCCCGATTGCAAAAAAAAGGTATAATGTAAATTCCCCCGATGGTCAACCTAAAAAAAATAACAAAAATGTCAGTTTATTGAATATTTGTAATCAAGTTTCGATATGCCTTGGGTGTATAGTAGGGTTAGGTAAAATACAATGAAGGCCATGCCTTGGGTTTATAGTAGGGTTAGGTAAAATACAATGAAGGCCATGCCTTGGGTTTATAGTAGGGTTAGGTAAAATACAATGAAGACCATGCCTTGGGTTTATAGCAGGGTTAGGTAAAATACAATGAAGGCCATGCCTTGGGTTTATAGTAGGGTTAGGTAAAATACAATGAAGGCCATGCCTTGGGTTTATAGCAGGGTTAGGTAAAATACAATGAAGGCCATGCCTTCGGTTTATAGTAGGGTTAGGTAAAATACTATGTAGGCCATGCCTCAGTTCATTAATTGAAAACTATGCCTATAAGGAAAAAAAGATTGCCTAATACATACCTACAATATACAATTTTATACCTGTACGTACAGAATCGGGGGAGTTTACCATGTAACCCTCAGGTAATCAAATATTTTACCGGGGGAATTTACAACCGGAAATACGAACCTTTCAAAAAACCGGGGGAATTTACATGTGTCCGGGGTTGAATATCGCATATATAATTTTATTGTTAAGATGAAAATAAAATTGAGCTAATTAGATTTATAGTAAAAATAAGATAGATTTGCTTTAGCCGTTTTTTTTTTCTAACCGAAGTTAACCAAACGGGAATAAAATGAACTAAACTGGAAGCAAGTCATTTTTCTTTTGGAAGAGGAAATTTTGAAAATGCTTTGAGCATTAACCTCGCTTGGTGGTTACCTTCCACTAAAGAGTGTTATTATTATTAGTTTACACGCTCTGAAGTGTATAAAAATGGCACCCATGAATTGTCTACGACTCTACGTATGTATAAATGGAATTTATTATTTATATGTATTGTATATTTGAAATAATTTGCAGTCATTCTAAATTCAGGTATGTAAAAATAATACATCAACAGTATCAACACAAATAGATGTAAATATTCTTTTACTTATATTTGTATACTCATACCCATATCTCATTTAAAATGTTACTCAAGACGACATACCAATTGTAGGTAGACAGGTATAAAAATAGATGTTCACATAATTGAAAACAAAATGTATTTTATGTCTTCTAGTTTAGCTTTGGAGATTATAAGAATATCTTCAGGAAGGTCAATAACCTTGTAATTACTTCACCTACCTGGCTCAGGATGTTGCCTAATTTTAACCCAGAACAACCCTGGGTGACCTTGGTACCGTTCTTCCGTTAGGTGGTTTACATTCCTCGGCGGGCTCTGTGATTGGTTGATTGGACGCATTACGAAAAGTGTTAAAAATGTAGCTCCTTGACTCAATATACCGTCCTCTGTAGCTAGATCGATAATGCGGCAGACTTGTAACCTGAAGGTCGGTGGTTCGAGTCCCGGACTAAGCGTAGATTTTGTAAAACGAGTATGAGTATAGTTGTGATACCACGAAATTGTTTGACACAGATGTGATAACTCTAGATTTATCTCATTCTTATAATTATAATAATAATTCCGTGTCCGTAGGGACTGATTAAAAAAAAAGGCTAGGACTTGGATTCAAATTCGAACCCTCGTGATGCTAGCAAATTCCCGTCCCACTCAAGCTGGGTGAGGTTAATTTGAGTAGCTGGTATGTGGGTTTCTAGCGAAAAAAGGGAAAACCCCTGTCGTGACAGCAACATTCAGTTGAAAGCGACGTTAAACTTTCTATAAAATTAAAGAAATATAAAAATATATACAATAAGGGTTGGGTGGAAGAGATTGCCACAAGCAATAATCCCGCCATTAGTTAGGACATTAGGTTTATACATATTTTTCCATTTTTTCCCCTTTTTTATTGCATATATTGTTTCCATTGTTTGATTGTTATAATAGTTATTTTTACTGGACATATGTCTGTTTATATCTGTTTGTATCTAATAAAGTGTTTAATATCTAATAATAAAGAAATAATCGAAAATTGAACCCAAGCTGTTCAAAAAGGGACCATTTGACCCACTTTTGAGAAAAGTGCTTGAACGAACACAACTCGAGATGTTTATTTACATAGTTTCTTTCTGGGTAAACATACCTGATGGTTAATACAGGAAGCTCTTCAGATCTGTTTGTACAGGAGTTTAGGATATCCAAATCCACACTGAGGTGTGGGAATCAGGTCCTGATTTTTTTAAGTTTATATACTCTACAAAATTATATATTCTACGAATTGTATTGTATACCTATATTTTTTTTAAACAAGATTTGTGCTTTATTTTTGTACATCATTTCATTACAATATTTTGAATAACATAATAAATATATAAGTAATTAAAATGAATCAAATAAAATACTTATGAGTATACACTTATAATATCACACTAAGGTACCTGGGGAACCAGGTCTAGCCCTAAAAAGCTCTGTAATTGCTTGTCTAGCCCTAAAAAGCTGGCAAGTGTTGATGTTGTATAAAATCATATATTCTGATTTATAAATATGTATATTCTACGAAACCGACCTCAGTAGCTTCATCGATACTCAGTTCGAGTCCCGGTGTCAGCGTAGATTAAGGTGGACATTAATAACAAATTCTATAACTCAAGTCATTGCTAAGCGTCAGTTTTCCCTATCTTGCAGAGTACGCAATCCGTGACTTGGCGCCACAGAGGCTTTAGAAAAACATCTATTAATTTGGCCCTTAGTAAAGCGAGTTTGAAAAGTTGTGATATCACGAAAGTAAATCGTGCTCTGTTGTCAAGTGGTTAACGCGCAAGTTTCATAATCCAGGTAGTGTAGGGATCCGTTGGTTCGAATCCCATCCAGTGCATGAAATTTTCTTGATTAATTAAAATGTGACCTGTGGGTAAGGTGGTAGAAATTGCTTTGAGCATTAACCTCGTCTGGTGATTCATTATCTTCACTAAAGATTGTTTTATTTTAGTATTAACACAAATATGATTACTTTTTTAAGTTTTCACTTATCTGAAGATAATTGGTGTAAGAGTTAGTTGATAGTTTTGCCTAACATGTACAATTGTGCATCAATATTTACGTAAAACATTAAAAATTTACGTAAATTTAGAAAAGGTAAATTAAAATAAATATTCTTTGGCGTTGAGTTCCGTGCCGAATAAATCTATGGCAATACCTCATAGTAGAGGAGAGTAGGGTTGGAAAATAAATATTCGGCCATGCCTTGGGCCAAAACTCGGGTGCGGGCGGATTTGTAAATTTTGAAATATCCTACACCGTCCAATAGTTAAAATGGGAGTTTTGTCATCTCCACTAAAAATTACATACGTACATTTAGGTATTACTTCCAAGAAATTTCTAATATTAGGAATTGGAAGTATTGTGTTTTTTAATGGATTAGGTCAGTGGTTCAGCACTCGCTTGCCATGCGGAAGGTCCTGGGTTCAATCCCCCGTGCCGAAAAAAAATTGTATCTTAATTTGGTTACAATTGTTTGTAAGGGATACCTTCCGGTGCGCTCGTGCTGACCCAGCACCTAACTGGGAAGTAATGTGTGATTTCTCGCCCATCAGAGGGGAGGCATAATACGGGATGGGCAGGCTACAACACAGACCACAAGCGTCTACAGTAGCTCCTGTTTCATGGCTACGAAATAAAAAAGGCTGTGAAACACACATCTTTTTCTTTTAAAGGGGCAATTAGTATTATCTCTACGAAAACCCATTTCAACTATATTTATTATACAAAGAAAGATATGAGGGCCCTATTATCAAAACCGGCTCTCTCCAAAAAAATTGAAAATTAGGTTGTGGTACCCCTGGAATCTCTTTTTAAAGTCGCATAGACTGAAAAAAACATTACTTCTCAAAACCTACTCTCTCCCATAGTAATTCTGTAGTAAAATATGCGTTCATTTTCAAACTGTTCTCTCTCCACATTCACATACATTAATTAAAAGGTTATCGTTCAATATGTTTTTTGCCTATCCTATAAAATTAGAAAAAGTAAAGAGAGCCGGTTTCTATTTTAATCCATCAACTGACCTTTCTATTTTAATCAGTAAAAACAGAAAATTGAGAAGTTGTATTAGATGTACATGAATATCTATTTAAGAATATAATTTATTGTAAGAGTGTATCACTCCGTAGACATAATATTAAAATCATACCTAATGCAAAGAATAAGTTTGGCTGTTCAGGTCGGAAATGTGGCGAGTATGTTGGGAACAATGAAGAGGACAGCGGATATGCGGGAGGTGTTTTATTATTATGAGTTAAACGAATTTGTATTTTAAATAAACTAACAGTAAATTTAACATTAAAAAACCCCGGGTTAAATATAATTTTAATTGATTGATTATAATGGTTGGCAACGTCGCTTTGTTAAGTAAAGAAAGACTTTAAGATAGCTCCTCTTTAATTTGATAATTCTAATTAAAAATCGTTTTTCAGTGTGTGTTTTTATGTTTTAAGTGTATATTAATGTATCGAAAATAACCATGGATCAAAGAAAAGTTGTATTTTATCGTTTTATTTAATATTTTTTCACTAAACGCATATTGTGATCATAGTGCCTGTTGAAAGTAAGCCTAAGAAACCTCACGAATCAAATATTTTATGTGTATTTACAAAGTCATATAAATTTCATTTAAAAGCTTACCTATAACTAAACTCAGTTAATTTCGCTAAAATTTTGCTTAATTTTGAACTACATTTTTTCCAATTTAAGCTCATGTTCATCCTAAAATAAAATTTATAATTATAAAGAACAAAGCTTCTCAGAAACCAATTTATTGAACTTTTAACAGTCAGTGGTTTTGGACTCCATCTTTATCAAATTACGTTTAAACCTGTGATTGTTTCCATAGCAACTACTAATATATTATAACCTCAAAACTTTCACGTGTAGTTGAGCACCAATCAGGAAGCAGCGCTTGGTCAAGCTAATCATGGAACCAATCAGAGATAAGAATTAGATCATAAACCAGTCCTAACGTCGTCATTTCATTGTTGCCACATCAATTTTTGGAAATAAAGGGAATTTAAATTACCTATATAAATTAAAAATTCTCTCTCGTAACCACATCTTGAGGTTTTTTATTATAACTATTTACCTATTATTATTTTTGATCATGGCAAATAAATCAGAGGAATTTACAATGGAAAAGCTTTTCCAAGAAATTTCTGGCATCAAAAAATTACAAAAAGACTCTCTTGAAAGTGATGGAAAAATTAATGCTAAGCTAGATTCCATTCATAATTCTCTTCAATCCATTCAACTTGACGTGAATAAACATTCCACAGAACTTAGTTACTTGGATGCTAACAGAAGGAGGAAGAATCTCTTAATTTTTGGCCTCAAAGAAGATCCAAGCGAAAAGTTTTCCGATCTAGAAGTCAAAATTTTATATCTCATAACACAAAAATTGGAGGTGCCCTCATTCTCATTAACAGAGCTGGACATTATTAGGCGTTTAAAAAGCAAAAAGTCTCCCAGACCTATTCTAATTGGTTTAACGACTGAAAGACGTAAATATGATTTATTGAAAAATGGAAGCAAGTTGAAGAAAGAAAAGATTTTCATTCGCGAGGACTCTTCACCTGAAGTTCAACAAAGAGAAAAGGAGCTGCTCCCTCAAATGCACGAATACCGGAAACAAGGAAAATATGCAGTCATCAGATCCGGCAAATTAATCGTAAGAGAAAATCAAACACCTCTTAAAACAGCTAATACATTGTCAAATAAAAGAGCTCTCTCTATATCTCCTTCCACTCCTATTGCTGATAGAAAGCGAGTAGCTAGTATGGAAACAAATGAAAATGTATTCCACACGGACTCAGAGGAATTTGATTCCATGGATAGTATCACTACCACACCACCAATAATTAGTAATACTACTCCAAAAAACGATTAAATGAGCCACTTCCTACAGGAGGTGGCTCTAGGTTAAGAGAGCCTGGTGCCATTTCTAATTCACATCTGAGCATTGTATGGCTAAACTGTAACGGCCCTAATAATTTTTATTCAGCTTTAGACAAATTCATGTCATTAGAAACTGACTTTATATGCATGTGTGAGACCTGGCTTCGCTCTTTTACAAAAACATTCCCAGATTATTTAATAACTCAATCAGAAGCGATAAGGTTTAACAAAAGAGGTCGCTTCAGTGGGGGCATAATTATAGCTTATAGAAACTGTTATGAGGCAAGCGTTATTAAGAAAAGCCATAACTGGATATTTATCTGTTTAACTAAGTTAAATTTAATTATTGGCTGCGTGTATATAAAACCCGATGGTGAAAAAAAGAGACCAGAGAGAGAAGAAAAGAACAATATATCTCTATTTCAAGAACTTGAAGCTGACATACAAGACATTAATCAATCTTATTACAATTTCACCATAATAATAGGAGGAGACTTTAATGGCAGAATTGGCCTGAAAAACCAATGTGACTGGGAGGAATTCGCCGGTACTGGCACTCACCTTTCTCACTCCCGATCAAGTTTGGATCTACAAGAAAACACACAGGGCAAGACGCTTTTAAAAATGATGGAAAACACAGGCTTCGTAGTTTTAAACGGTAGATCGGCTAGTGATATGTTGGGTCAGTTCACGTGTATCACGCACACAGGTAAGAGTACCCCAGATTCAGTTTGGGTTAACCTAACTGCCATTGATCAGATCTCGGATTTCTCCGTTTCAAATGAGTTCCTTACATCAGATCATTTTCCTATTAAGGTACAACTACAAAAATTGTCATACATGAATAAAACTAAAAAAAAAGTTCAAGAGCAGGAATCAGAAAGAATCCGAAAAATAGAATGGTCTAAAGAGACAGTAAATAATTACGTACATGAAATGCTTAAAATATACAAATGCTACAACTTGAGCGGTTCTTCAACAGAAGAGAGATTTGAATATTTAAAAAATTCAGTTATTTCAGCAGCAAAAGAAATAAATATAATTGGTCAAGATCGAGAAGTTATTTACATTTCTAAAAAAAATCCTTGGTTCGATGCAGCCTGTAAATCCGCGAAATACGAGATGAGAAATATATATCGCAAATGTAAAAGAAAGCTTTTCTCCATTCCAGAGGATGTCACTCAGTTTTTAGCAAAGAAAAAAATTTATAAAATTCTTCTGGAAGAGAAAAAGAAAAAATATATACAAAATCTACAAACTAAATTGGCAAATGTTAAAGACCCGCGCGGTTTCTGGAAAGCTGTTGGGTTCTTCAAGTCAAATCAAAATGAAAAAGTCACTCTAAGCAGCGAACAAGTATATCAGCATTTCTCAATACTTTTCTCAATGAATGAACCTTTCAACCCTCCCAGTTTGATGTTTGATCACCTGTCTCAGTATACATCGGTCCCTTCACTAGATGATCCAATCGTAATGTCGGAGTTAAACCTGGTTTTAAAATTATGCTCAAACGGAAAAGCGGCGGGCAGTGATGGTCTCCCATACGAAGTATATAAACATCTTCCCGACTGTTGGCGTCAAAACACGGTCGACCTATTTAATGATATCTTCAATTTCAGGGGAGGTCTCCCGTCTTCTTGGCCTGAAATAATTATGTTTTTAATATTTAAAAAAGGAGATAAATCCTGCATTAGTAATTACAGAGGGGTATCTCTTATAAATACTATTGTTAAAATTTTCACATATGTAATCTATTTAAGATTAGAGAGATTCTGTGAGAATAATAATATTTTACCTGAAAATCAGGCAGGTTTTCGAAGAGGCAGGGGCTGCATTGATCATATATTTACTCTGAGTTCGTGTGTAAATTACATGTTGGAAAAACCAAGAGGGAAACTCTACCTAGGGTTCGTGGATTTTAAATTTTGTTTTGACCAAATTAATCATACATTGTTGTTTTGCAAGCTAAAACATATAGGAGTTAGTGACAAAATCATAAACATAATATCCTCCCTCTACTTTCAGGCTCATTTTAGGGTGAAATTAAATAATCTTCTAACTGATGAAATTAATATAACTAACGGAATCTTGCAGGGGGATACCTTATCCCCCCTCCTCTTCGACATATTTGTGGCAGACTTTGAATCCCATCTTCAAAATACAGAGGGTATAAAAATTGGCAATAAAATCATACAGGTATTATTTTATGCAGATGACTTGGTTTTAATGTCGGAATCCATTCAGGATATGCAGAAAAAACTTGATATTCTACATCAATATAGCACGGTTAACAAACTGGAGGTTAACATTGCCAAATCTAAGATGATGGTATGCCGAAGGGGAGGACGGATCGGTAAAGATTGTAAATTTAACTATAATGGTACTCCTCTAGAGATAGTAAGTAAATTTAAATACTTAGGTATCACTTTTTCCTCATCTGGTTTATTTCTCTCTGCTGCAGAAGATTCAATTAGAAAAGGGGTTCTAGCAAATAATAGAATAAGGCAAATTATTTTAAATTCTAAAGTTTTCAATCTGATTTCATGGGAAAAACTATTTGAAAGTGTTGCGTCAGCAACCACCCTATATGCAGCAGAAATATGGGGCTTCCGCTATCTTACAGAGATGGAAAAAATCCAGGTCCGCTATTATAAGTCCCTCCTTTTTCTACCTCCTAATACTCCGAATCATTTCATTAGACGAGAATTCACTACTGTCAACATTAAGTTATTATGGTTAAAAGGAACACTAAACTGGTGGCTGAAACTTGCCTCTATGAATAGCGATCGTTTCCCTAGAGTTTGCTATGACTATTTTTTATCACGTACGTCAAATTCCATTGTAAAATATAACTGGTGCCTCCAACTTAAGGATTACCTCACTATGACGGGCTTTAGCCATCTCTTAGATGATCTAAATCCTCAAGCACTAAAAGATAATATGGATAATATTTTGATTTCTTACCGCTCCATCCTTAAGGAGGAAGACCAGACAAAGATAAATAACTCCAAATATAACCCTCTATATAAGTCATACATAAGTCAAAACCCATCTGCTGCTATCTATTTTAGTGAGTCATTTTCATGCAGCGAAATAAGATTCCTAGCCCGGCTGCGCTTATCCTGTGAGGGATTTGGGAAGTTAAAGTTTAGAGATAGTGAGCTAGCTTTCTACCGAGGTCAGTTCTGCAATTTGTGCGAGGAAAACCTCCCTGACACCATGATTCATTTTTTCTGTCAGTGTCCTTTCTTTGGTAACCTCAGGCAGAAAAATTGGAACAGATCACATTTAAGTCTAGATATTTTTGTGGAATTTCTCGCACATCCTAGCCCTACTGAACTTAGAAAATATACTTCTTTCTTCCAATCAGCTTGTGAAGTAAATTTAGCATTATTGTCATTAAACAGCCATTGAGCTTTGCCCTACTAACGAAGGTTAGTTGAAAAATAATTATCTATATTTAAAAAATTAATTAAGCTTACATGTGTATATGTGGATTTATTTTATAAGTAAATCTTGTATTTTCTTTTCTCTCTCTTTTTGAAGGTTAAATAATTTTTGTTTGAACTATTATATAATATCTACTGCTATTTATTTTTTTAGCTATTATGTATTAATTGTAATTTATGTTTGTAAAATTCTAAGAAAAAAAGTTGTATTTTCGCATTATGTTATGCCAACCTTTGTAAAATCATATTACAATAAAATAAAATTGAATTGAATTTTGAATATAATTTTAATATTATATTCTATTTGTACGGATTTCGAACCCAGGACCAATAACCAAGGCCACTATCATCTCAGCAAGTAGGTTACCTATGGGCAGGTAAGGCATCTCGGAGTCTACTCTGGCCACACTATTCAAACACCATTACATCACCTGCACTGGGCTAGCCTATTCAAAGCGTTCGACACCGTTAGATCCTCATATATGAGAGATTCTCATTTATATACTATAAGATAGATAGGTCTTTCCACTCCACACATACCGAAATATTAGGTCTTCCTAGATATACTCGCCTCACCAGCACACATACCGAAATATTTCAAACATACCGTTGTCTTTTTTGGGTAGAGAATGGTCTGACCTCAACTCCGGGTGATTGACGGACGGAGTGAGAAGTGTTAGTGATTCATTGATTCTTGACGGAATGGACACACGTTGGGTTTTTCAGCAACGTTTTGTAATTGTCTCTTTGTCCATATGTCCTTATTGATAAAGGGTATGATAATTAATATTATTTTTATTATCATGTGATGAGAAGGAATGAAAACTACATTGGTAAGAGAGTTGAGAAAATTGCAGTCGAGGGACAAATAGGAAGGGGATGACCAAAGAAGAGATGGAAAAATAATATAAATGAAGACCTTCGCCTGGAGACAGCTGGTAAGAAATGTCGACCCCGCTTTAGCGGGATTAAAGACAAACTAAAAGAAGAAGATTATCATTATCTGACCTGGTTGCAGGGTTTTCAGTGACCCAAATTAACCTCAATTAGCCTGGGTAGGACCGGAAATACCAGCCTCATGTATTTGGAGGTAACAGAATTTTTTTCTAAAAGTTTGCCCCAACCGGGGATCGAACTCGGGATCTCTGGACTATGGGCAGTAGTCACAACCGTCACGCCATGGAAGCTGGCTATAATAAACATTTTTATAAATAAAAAAAATTGAAGTCATGTCATGTATGCTTATAAAACCTCAGATAATAATTATGTTCAATTAAAACCGATTTCCAGAATTTGTAACATATTACTCGTATGTAGATCGTTTTTCGAGATACACATTCATTATTGTTAAAGCAAATAAATTGTCTATGATTATCGATATTAATTTTTCCGTTTTTTCAACATGTCTATACCAAATTTACCAGAAAAAAAAATCAAATAAACTATTTTACATATTTCGACTTTAACCCACTTCTCTTCGACCTTGAGAATGTTGACATTTACCTCTAGTACTTTACCTACTTCATTGCTAACTGGGAATCCCCGAATTGACAGACCATTGACGTTATTACTCTCAGTATTCCTTACTTAAGAAATCATTATGATCTTATGTATTATATTTTAGAATGATTATATATAATAATATGTAGATGTGCATTCAGTAAAAATCGACAAAATCCACATTTTTGGGGGTTATGGATAAAAGAAGAGAATGAATTCATGAGCGTTGATTGCGCCTTGATCCCACCGGTTCTCGTAGGATCACCGAAAAGCAACGTTCCGCCAGATGAAGACTTCGTGATGGTGGCACTCCGGCCCAACCCAGGCTAGGTGAGATTAATGTGGGTAGCAGGTATGTGAGTTTCCTGCGAATGGAGGGACGTTAAATGCACAAAAAAAATATGCTGCAAATCTGGAGGAAAAGTCAAAGCTGATCATGAGCGGGATATTATTATTAAATTCTTTTTTTAAAAGGACATAATTATGTGAAAAGAAATAATGGTAAAATTAAAATACAAAATTGACAATATAAACAAAAAAATAACAACATGGATAGAATAATATAGGTTTACAGATCTACCTAAAGGACAATATAATATTTTTTAACCACAAACAATATTCTCATTTAATAATAATTAACGAACTGTCTTTAATACAATATCAATCTACATCATATAATTATAGGTAAACACGATCACTCTGGCTGTATGGCAAATTCCCATGATAAGGAGAATAACCAATGCCAAAAAAAAAAAAACTAAAGGGCAGGGTTATTCCCTATGGCAATCTCTTCCACCCAACTCTTCATAATAACAGGACAACTTCTTGTAACTATTACCTTCATTACCTTCCGGATGTCTCAAAGTGGTCGTCTCATCTCAGTTCCGACTCACCAGGCAGTCTCAAACGTAACATAACGTACGTGTGACGTCACACAAGTCTTGGGTGTGACGTCATACGGATGACACCATACTGTTCTCTCGTCGGATTTTTCATTCACAAGAGTTCCTAATTTCCTATCACTAATTGATCCACTGAGAAGAGTTGTGATTAAAAGGATTTGTTAAGAATTACGACACACTGAGGTATGTCTGTCGACCAGGCGCGGCCGGTGCTAAGACGTTTTCTAAGTGGTGTAAGATCATGGGTTGGATGGTACAGACTGCCATGGGGTTGGATGGTAGAGACTGCCTTCGGCAATAATACCGCCCCTTGTGATTTATGTAAATAAAGTGCAATAAAGAATTTACTTCTACGACTACCACTGAGAAGTTGCGGAACATGCGGAAGATCCCGGATTCGATCCCCGGTGCCGACGAAAATTTGTATTCTTAATTTGGTTACAATTTTCTGTAAGGAAGGTCGCAGGTTCGAAACCCCGAGCCGACAAAAAATTGTATTCATAGTTTGGTTACAGTTGTTTGTAAGTAGAGTATGGTTAGGAATAAAGATAAGGCCATGCCTTGGGCCGTAACTCAGGTGCAGGTGGATTTTCAAAATTTGAAATACCCCTACACCGTCCAGCAATAAAGAATGGGAGTTTGGTCATCTCCACCAAAAATAAATGCAAGAGGTTCTTAGAATTATCTACGTTCTACGACAATTTAGTTTTCTTTTAAACATTGTAGGCTCTACTTAAGAGACACTCTTTAGAGTGTTGCAGCCTGCCCATCCCATAGTATGCCTCCTCTCTGATGGGCGAGAAGTGACACTATACTTCACACTTGGGTGCTGGGTCAACACGAGCGCACCGGAAGGTATCCCTTACAAACAGTTGTAACCAAACTTTGAATACAATTTTTTGTCGACTCGGGCGTTCGAACCTGGAACCTTTCGCATGCCAAGCGAGTGCTTAACCACTGAGCTATTGTGTTTGTGTTTGGGCGGCATTCCATTTCATACTTATTTTTCCAAATTTAAAAATGTATTTCCGACATATCCTTGATTTACTATCCCTTACAAACAACTGTAACCAAACTTTGAATACAATTTTTTGTCGACTCGGCGGTTCGAACCCGGGACCTTCCGCATGGCAAGCGAGTGCTTAACCACTGACTAATTAAAAGAGTGTCTCTATAAACCCTTTTTTAGTCCAGTTTTTGTGTGGCAGCACCCAAAACATTTATCTACCGGCCGCGCCTGTTATAGCCACCTGTTGTCGCTGATCTTCGTGTGTAGGCCGCTGGCATGAGGTGTTCAACTCACGTTAGTCCCACTAATAATAGTCACCTTGGCTTAGCGGTAGCATGCTCGGCATGCACTCCAGGTGACCTGGGTTCGAATCCCGGTTGGGACGGAATTTTTCGGCATTTTCCGCTTTCTTCTACCTAAACCTACCTTTCTACCTTGGGTCTTGTCCACAAATCATGTCTGTCTTTCTCTCACGAACATGTCTGTCTTTCTCTGGAATCATCAAGGTACTTTACCTTGATGATTCCAGTGCAGAGCAAAGTTAGCGAAGGTATCTTAACACATTTAGCCCCAGAGCTGGGATCGGCGAGTGAGCACGAGGGACCACAAATTTCAGAACCCAACACTCATACATTGCTTCCAAGGACCACTAGAACCTGTTCCCTATGAGATACACATAGAAACGAATACCATAGGGAGTACTCATGTCTTCCAAGTAAAGGAAGGTCGTGAATACCATATAGAGTACACAAGTCTACAGTGAAATTTTGGGTGAGGGTCATATATGGTACTCATGTCTTTTGTGAAATGTCAGCTGAGGGTCATATAATATATGGTATTCATGGGCTCAAAGTGTTAAGTAGAGCCTACAATGTTTAAAAGTAAACTAAATTGTCGTGGAACGTAGATACTACTAAGAACCTCTTATTTTTGGTGGAGATGACAAAACTCCCATTTTTATTGCTGAACGGTGTAGGATATTTCAAAATTTGAAAATCCACCTGCACGTGAGTTACGGCTCGAGGCATGGCCTTATATTTATTCCTAACCCTACTCTACTCAATGAGGCATGGCCTAACTTAGTTTCGGGCCGTAACTCAGTGGCACAGGAAGAAAACTCTTGTCATTTCTAGGTAAGTTGCCACATCGAGGACCCTGGGCCAATACCCTACACCCTAGGCTTCATCAGCCCTTGGTACCTACAGCTTGATATTTATGTATTATATTAATTTGACATAGAATGAAAATATGAAAAAAAACAATTATTATTATTGTTCAACACTTTATTAGAAATAAATGAACATTGTGTTCGTTTATGTAAAGGAAATATTTTTTTGCTCAGATTTCAATTTTTTTTATATTTCTGGACATAACCTCCTGAGCAACTTTTATTTGACAACATTTTTTTGTTGAGACGTAAAAATGAAATAGGTATATCTACTATTATTTATTTTTTGAACCTTAAGGGCGATTCCATACCTACCTAACAAAAAAACAAAAGTTACTAAATAAAGTTAAATAATATTAATATAAAAAAATAAAACATTGGAACTGAAAAAAAAATCAAGTAAAAGACCAATAATAATATTACTCTTTAGTGGATGGTAACCACTAGGCCAGGTTCATGCTTAAAGCATTTTCTACCGCCTAACCTCAGAGTCTTATTATTATGTGGTCACAAATTCAAAAACACAATACTTCCGATTTCAAATAATAGAAATTTCTCAGAAGTAATTAAGGAGGAAAAAATTATGCATTGACTTATTATTATGTGGTCACAAACTCAAATTACAGAGGAAAACTGCATGCACTTGGTGGGATTCGAACCAGCGGACCCCTACGGTACCTGGATTACCAGACTAGCGCGTTAACCACTTGACAACCAACATCCTTGTGGATGAATATGGTAGACGCAGTAAGGAAGGTGAAAGTTAATCAAACATTTCTTCAGAGCCGTTCATTGATCTCTGCAAGAAATAAACTTGAAACATTTAAAATAATAAATGGTGGTACCTACGTTAAAGGTAAGGACTTAGTAGGTTCAACATTGGGTAAAAACAATTCAACATAAGGAAAAAATTAAAAAAAAATATTCACTTGTTGCTCACCGACTGACTTTCTTTTGTATAGTTGCTAAACACCATAAAGACGTCTTGAGTAGCCACTTTTTTTTTACTGAAAGACGTCAAAATCAAAATGGAAAATAACTGAACTATAGAACAAAAGAAAATTAATTTAAAAAATATCATATTTGGGACTTACGTGATATCTCGCACTACTCAATTTTGCTTTACTAAATCTACTCTGATACCGGCTCCAGGTTACAAGTCCGCCGCCTTGTCGATCAAGCTACTGAGGTCGGATAAGAAAAAATAATATAAATAATAAAACTATTTTCCCCCTCATTTTCTTTCTTATTTCTGAGCGGTCATTAATAATAAATTCTCACTTTACCTATATTGGGGTAAGGAACTAAGGATATTTAAAGGATATTCTTCAAGTTCGCGATTCTTTAAGGTTCTTCAGTCTTTCTGTTGTTCACTATAGGTAAAGACATGATCGAATATTCTTCTTCAGATTTTCTCTCAAATTTTTTCCCCCATAAATAAATATAATATTTTGATTTTAACATCAACTATAGGACACACACTTCATTCAGAGAATTTGTGAAAGGGAATGAGCTTACAATGCTGGCTGCATTCCCCCTCTGAATGGTCAAATTGAGATGTTTGTGTTGAAGGCAATTTAGTACCTTTGGAATAAAAGTCTTTAACGAAAAACTCCGCAAATTCATGGACCAGGAATACTCGCCAACGCATGGTCCGAATTTGAGTGGTCACCCATCCAAAGCCGTATTTTTCTTTCCAACCAAAGCGGATTCAAATGGAATGAAATGGACGAACAGGAAGAAAGTCATTTTTCTTTTGTAAGAGGAAAAATCTTCTTCCAGTTCGGTTAACAAAAATGGATTTATAAAATTATTGCTTCCATTTAGAGGTTAAGTCCCTTGTTTATCTTTAAAAGTACCGAAACGCTTTTTTCTTTCACGAATAGTGGGGAAGCTAAACATTGAAGAAAATGGAAATATTTGGAAATACCGAATCTGGTAAAAAATAAGCCAAAAGAAAAATACAGCTCAAGTCTTTTATAAACTTATTTCCACGTGTTCCATTCCATTTTATTTCTCATATTTTCCACTCCATCTTCAAGGCATATTTTCTCTAAGGCTCCGAGGAATATTCCAGACCTTGTGTCTCACTTTGGTGAATGACTCAATGGTATCTACCATCTACGTTGGACCAGAAATCCCCCTCATCTCATGAACACAACATTGCCTTCGTCGTTCCAACAACAACAAGTGAAACTTTCTCTTCTTCTGGCTTAGCAACAACATTATCATTCGGACCAACATCGGGTATATTACCAAAAGCATTACCAACATTCACAGTGGAACCAATATCATCTACATTGTGTATATTACCAACAACGTTACTAACATTCACAGTGGAACCAATATCATCTACATCAACGTTGTGATTCTTGGTATAAACATCATCTACAATGGCAACATGAGTAGTATCAACGGTGGAACCAATAGCATTATCAACACCATCATCAAGTGCAGCAAAGAGATCCATGAAGACCACTTTCTCCTTTATTTACGTCTTACCAGAACCCGAGGTTCATTGCTCCACATAAACCATGTGTACCTTCTCACAGGCGAAATACTTTGTTATTTTTATGTACATTATAAGCATGACTATCATTGATAGTACCATCATTAGGTATTATAATCGTAATCAATATCTTCGTTGTGGTATCATTATGTTCATTATTATCAACATTATTATTGGCATTATTTTCATAGTTTTTGCCTCAACCATGAACCATAGAGGCGGAATTCTCCACGTAATTGAGGTATAATCTAGACTAATCTAGAGAAACCTGCCCGTTGATTGGCTACTGATACAGAATTCCCATCGTATCTCACCAGTAGTCCCATTATTTTTACATTGGCACTGGTAACCTATTGAATGGTTTTAGAGGTGAGGTTCAAAAATGGTTGGAAATGTTGGTATGGCGAAGAGGAATGTGGTTTTGATAATTTCTTTGGTCTGAACTCTTGGCGTGCTCTTTTATATATCTGACCTTTTACAGAAATCATTTTATTTTCTGTGAGTTCTGTCGATTGAGCTTTGCAATGAAGTGGTCAATTGAAATTGGAGTACTTTCATCTGATTGAGTTCAAATCTTTCAATCCATGTTACAATGCAAGCTCATGAATTATTAGGTTTATGCAGACTAAGGGCTGAAGATAAGGACATCAAAGATAAGCCGGACTGTCCCCGAGCCGTATAACGAAACAGGATTAAAGTTAAGGTAGGACAGACACCCCCTATGGTCGGAGTTTCAACCAATCACAGGCAAAGTTAAGGGATAGGTACCAGTAAAATTAAATCTAATCTTGTTTCATAATACGGCTCTTAGACATTTGTAGACAAAAAAAATCTCAAATCATTCAAATGATATTTTAGTTTTGTCTTTTTAAGTTCTGGATTTTTTTTCACTATAGCTATCGAAAGAAAAACTGCAGATCCGTTGTCTGCCGTCTGAACCAAACAGTTGTAATATTATTACATTTAATGTGAAATAAGTAATAATAATATTGGTTGATATAATCTATGAATGAACTAGCTCATATCTTTCTTTAAAGTAAATTTTAATCTATACCTAAATAAGTTTAGTTAACACATTTTAAGCCAATATTTATTGATAATGAAGCTAAGAAAACATGAGATACTTCATTTTGGTCAAATGATAACTTGGAGTGTTTTTTGTAATTTATTTATTAGGAATATTTATATTTAAGTGGTCAACGCGCCAGTCTGGTGATCCAGATAGCGTAGGGATCCGTTGCGCGTTGGTTCGAATCTCACCCAGTGCATATTTTTTTTTCACCCAGTTAATTTTTCCTTATTAATTTGAGTTTGTGACAACATAAAGATAAGACTCTGACGGTTAGGGGGTAGAAAATGCTTTGACCTTCATCTAAAGAGTGTTGTTATTATTATTTTATTTAGAACAGTAATTAATATTTTCAATTTGGATGCTTTGTAAAGAGAAACCACCAACATGCACACTACCCTGCATATTCAAACCTCAAGCACTGCAAACTTCACGCTCAGCAGCGCGAATGCACTCCATGTTTGCCATTCTACCCGCGTCTAATTGCAGACAATTAATGTGCATTCGATAGTGCAGGTTCATATGCACTTAAGTACCTCGAGTACTTAAGCCATAAATTAACCATACGACGAAGGCACTTGTATTAACTTTCATATTCAAATTAAAAGATACACAGTATACACACTCATTCATTAGACATAGGTAATTAATTGAAAGCGGAGTACTGCAAGGCTCTGTACTGGGCCATCGAGGCTGTTACTCTTTAGACTTGATTTTGAATAATTGTCATAATTGTCTTGCATGTTATTAATAACTAACATGAGTTTTTTAATGCTTGTTTTGATTAAAATCTGCAACTCCATTTGTGAAATGTGGGTTCATAAAGTATGTGATGGTTTGAGTTAATCGTTGAGTTTAAATGTTAATAGACTTTTCGCGAGCGTTTTAGAAAGTGAAAGAGTGGATGAGTATTATGAAAAAGTATGCAGAATTGTAGGTATGTCAATTATGATGAACCGCAAAAAGAGTAAGAAGTACTTTTGGTTGTTATGGTGCTCTAAGTTTAATGCTTATTATTCTCCTTCTATTTATTTCTCTTTCCATTTTCCTTCTCTTGTATTTTTGTACTAGGCTCCTTACTCCCGCTAGGTTGTTGACACTTCAAAATCTAAAATATATGAAATACGGTTGACTCTCGAATTTAACAGAAATTTCTGAAAATGTAGAAATTCAAGAATTTCCTTCTACACTTAAGAAAACTCTATATCTCTTGACCTGTTTTTAGGTTCTTGTATTATTCCAGACTAGATTGCAATATTTCACGTATTCTTCAAAAGCTTCCATTGACACATTCAGCAACGTAAAAATATACATAATACATATTTTTACATTCCGTAAACTCGTAACAAACAATATTTAAAAACGTTAGATAACTTAGAAAAAGAAGATGAAAAAAGAGCGAACCTCCTATTTTTCAATTTCTGCAGGACAACAATCGTCGCAGTAATTTTCTAACGTCATGTAGGCAAGTTTATCTGATGAATAACCGGTCTGTCGTCTCAGAAGTTGTTGCACACAGTGTTGCCTGACTACTTTCACTTCCAGAGGTATTTGACTCGATTCTTCCTCGGCTTGGTTCTTCTAGCCTGACTCACATACATTATAGTTACTTAGCCATCATTATCATAATCATCATTTTCATAGTCATAATCATTACAATTCCTTCTTCTGGAACTTCTATCATTATTTTTATCACTTTGTTATCATTATCAAAGTCATCATCATCTTTCTCATTGCCATAGTCATTAGTGTCACTACTATTCGTTCTGGTGGAACTTGTATCATTATTTTTATTTCTTTGGATTTATCGTCATTAACATCATTTCTCGTGAGGTATTTTATACCGGAGATACCAGTAACACATATTCTGTAAGAGAATTCCCGAAGTTCAGGGGTATCATGGTTTTTGGTACATTTTCATAACTTCTTTTTTGTACCCATTTTTTGAACCATTCATTTTTATGATTTTTTCCCTGTCTTTCCATTATTATTTTTTTTTAAATAATAATATGCTTAATCTAAACTTAGATCTGAGTTATTTATTAAATCCATGTTTTATAATTTGGAGGATTTTTAAGCTGGGTATTTCCAGGCAATTCTTTTTTTTAGTTTGGTCTTTTTGCCTGTTTGATTTTTTATTTCAGTAACACTTTCATTTTTGATTATTTCGATTCACCGATTGGGTCAGTAGGGATATTTTTTCTCACAAGTTTGTCTCTAAATCCAACAGTGTTTTATAATACAAGGACGTTTGTTGTCGACTTTGTGATCTTGTTTCACAACATTTTTTTGTATAAAAAAAAATTATGATTAATGATTATTGTGAACTCTGTTTGACACTTTTCTTTATGAGGTTACAAAATATCAAAATTACAAAATATCTCATAACTCAGACCTTACAAAATATCTCATAACTAACAGGCACAAACTCTTTGTGCTCGAACACGACGGAGGCCTAATACCCTGACCCTGGGGTAGAGACAGTACCACGTAAAATAATACTGACAGATTGGGTCAGTAGGGATATTTTTTCTCACAAGTTTGTCTCTAAATCCAACAGTGTTTTATAATACAAGGACGTTTGTTGTCGACTTTGTGATCTTGTTTCACAACATTTTTTTGTATAAAAAAAATTATGATTAATGATTATTGTGAACTCTGTTTGACACTTTTCTTTATGAGGTTACAAAATATCAAAATTACAAAATATCTCATAACTCAGACCTTACAAAATATCTCATAACTAACAGGCACAAACTCTTTGTGCTCGAACACGACGGAGGCCTAATACCCTGACCCTGGGGTAGAGACAGTACCACGTAAAATAATCTAACCATGTTATTAAATTCCCACTACAACACCTGCCATTGGCGAAAAAGGATTTTTTGCTTTGCGGGCCATGCCTCGGCCCGCAAAGCGGGCGACAGCCCGCTAGTCATTCATAAATAAACTTAAATGGCCACAACAGAGTCCCGAAAATCGCCTATATCAAGCTGTAGGTATCAGGGTCTGGGGTCCAGGGTGTAGGGGAACTTAAAAAGTAAGGAGCTATTTTCTTTCTCCCTGTGGCACCAGATCGTGTCTTGGCAAGGACGTTGGAGTGAACTGTAATTTTGTTAGCAAGTCGCAATGTCACGGCAGTTCATGGAACTATACCAACTTTCTCCCAGGTATAGCTTCGTGCAAGACACCAGATTCTATCGTATCAAATAGAGGTTTGATGATCCTCTTATACTTGTACTACTACTACTACTACTAATAATAATAATAATATTTGTTAGTGCTGAGGTTAATGCTTAAAGCAATCTCTACCACCTAACCCTCAGAGTCTATTGGGTCTATGAAGGGGTGGGAGGTTTTAGTGTTTTGTGGTCGGTTGTAGTGAAAGCTAGGGAACCATGGACTATCCTCTCTTACAGAGGAGAGACCCGGTTCTCATGGAATGGCCTTCCATTTTCAAATAACCAGGCTTCCGACAAAGCGGCAGTATCCATAAGTATGCTGCCGTCTTGGGCCTGGTATCTCTATTAAAGAGATTTTTCCTGCTTCCTATCCTGCCCATTCTGTGTTTTAAAAAAAAAACACTCAGAGTCTTATTTTTAAGTGGTCATACACTCAAATTAATAGAAAAAATGCATGCATTGGGTGGGATTCGAACAAACGGATCTCTGCGCTACCTAGATTACCAAACTACTTAACCTATAAAAGAAATAGGAAACAATAATTTTATAAATCCATTTTGGTTAACCAACTGGAAGAAGATTTTTCCTCTTAGAAAGAAAAATGACTTTCTTTCACTTCGTCCATTTTATTCCAGTTGAATCCACTTTGGTTAGAAAGAAAAATACCGCTATTGTGTTTGTTTTTTATTGAAGAAAAAGTGTTTTTTTGCTCCTATTTTTTTTCTTTAGAGTGTCTGCGATTGTGATGTGATTGCAGAATAACATGATGTCTTCGCAAGGACGTTTGTTTGTGAACTATAATGTTTGGTAGCAATGTCATGGTAGTTCAGAGAACTATACCAACTTTCTCCAGGTAAACTATAGCTTCATACAAGGTTCTATCGTACCACATATTAGGCTTAATTGTGGACTGGTTTGTCCATAGGATAGCACAACATATAAAAAATTATATGGATATCCGAACATCTATTCGTACTTCGGTACGTATGTATTAGTATAGTGCACTGGTATTCAAGTGGTTAAAGCGCTAGTCTTGTAATCTAGGTAGCTTAGAATTCCGTTGGTTCGAATGCCATTCAGTGCATGAATTTCCACTAAAGAGTGTTATTATTATTAATTATTCGACAGTGAAAATGACAAGCGATCTCTGAGTCGATATTATCCCTTTGTGCTTCCGTACAGAATTTTTAGAGAGTTGAAGAAAAAAGAGTCGAAAAGTATGGTTGATTTTCCTTTGCACTTTCGAATCGAATCGAATAATTGAAGGTCTTGCTGAAAAAGCGAGCTTTCTACATATCTGCAAAAAAAAATTCTCGACGGGTCACATAAATATGCTGCTTCATTTTTGAAGGGCCCCTGACTGTCCGATAGTTATAAGTGTAGAAAAACGGACCATATGACAGATAGCTTGACAACGTGATAAACTTTCCCCTACAATTTTGAAAAATGCAGATAGCTCCTTTTATGAGCTGGGAGTTCAATTGGTCCATGTATTGTGTAGGCAGTTCAGAGGTAAATGATACAGCGTCGCATCGGTGGATTATTGAACACGCCAGTTCTTGTTCTATCACTGGAGTTAAGCAAGGTCCAGCAAGGTTAGAACTTGGGTGGGTGAATTGGAATTTGAACCTTCTAAGTATTGCCGGTTGCACTCAAGACTGGGTAAGGTAAATTTGAGAAGCTGGTCTATAAGTTTCCAGGGAACGGAAGACAAATTCCCCGTCGTGATATGACCATGCAGTTGAAAGTGACCTCAAACCTATGTACAGACCTCTAAATTACAAGTCTCTCGTCTTATCAAAATCAAGCTTACTGAGGTCTGTTCCCAGACAAATAGTGCGGTGAAGTTACTTCTTTTAGGTACATTTCTGGGATTCCCAGCAATATAAATAATATTCTGGAATAAAAAATACAGCGTCCTTTCACTTTTTTTGGAAATCCCAAAAGCCTACGACGTCATCTGCCTGATTAGTCATCATAAATCTTGCAAGTACCAGAATTTTTGTGAAGATACAAGTAATACACTGCCTGTTTATCATAAAAGGGTGAACCTTTCACTATGAGATTTGAGCATTTAAACATTTATGTGTGTGAAAATTTAAAGGCCACGTTTGTAGCATATAACCTCTTGCACAAAATTACTAGGGAAATCCCAGTGTACTGAATAGATTTACCTAAAATTAAGCATCCTGCTCATTCTATATTTATATAAATAGCCTTCTTTATTTACTCTGTATTTAGTTAATACATACAAATTTATTTGTATGTATTTTTATAATTACTGATGTACAATTTTATTTATATGCAATAAAGAATTTACATTTACATTTAAATACAAAAAAAACAGCCAAATCACAATCACTAACTCTGAAACAAGACAAACAACACTCAAATAAACAACAAATGAAATAGAACTACTAACTCAATACCAACGGTAACACAACGAAATTATCAATACTGGAATTAAAATGGCCGATAACAAATCACCACCAAAAAGAAATTCAAGAGAACTCCTAAGGATTAGAGGCCGAATACTAAAACCAATATAACCACTAACAACAACAACATCAAAAACACCGATACCATCATTATTTAATGACCAAATGACCACCAATAAAAACAATGACAACAAAAAGACAGTTAACAAAAGCAGCAGCGCCAAAAACACTACTAGCCCAAGTACCGCTCCGAGAAATGGCTCTATATTTATTTTTCCTAACCCTACTCTACATAATGAGGCATTGCCGTACATAGTTTTAGTCCGAAACTATTCGTCACAACATTAACACAACCACCGTCATTCTTAACAGTACCAAACTAGAAAATAAGGCACCAATATCACTAAAATTAACAAATAGGTACTCCACGATCATCGCCAACAACAAGAACAACAACAACAACGACAACAATAAAAAGAACAACAATAACAACAACACCTACAACTAGAGAAACAAAATACATTCAGAAGAAGTACCAATAACCAAGGACTAAAACTACAAAAGAACAACACTGCATCTCCCACTACTGCTCCTAGATACTATTCACTATCTTGAATCAGAAAATCCCGTGAGTATTATTGTACCACTATCACTCATTGTATCCTCTGAGAACCTTGCCAGAAGATCTGGGTCAACTCCTTTTCTTTCTTGGAGTAGTTCTAGCTCATCCTCGTCTCTTTCTATTTCTTTTGCTCCGGTGAGATGGTTTAATTTACTAGTCGTGCATCAAGGTCATTAGGATCAATCTTCATGAGCTTGTGTATCCGTACGTGGATCTTCTTCCTTTCTTGTTTAATTTCTACTCCTTGATGTTTTTACTTGCATCTTCTTCCTTGCTTGTTTCATTTCTACTCCTTGATGTTCTTACTTGCATCTTCTTCTTTTCTTGTACTTTCTTGTTTCATTTCTACTCCTTAATGTTCTCACTTGCATCTACTTCTTTTCTTGTATAATTTCTACTCCTTAATGTTCTCACTTGCATCTTCTTCCTTGCTTGTTTTATTTCTACTCCTTAATGTTCTCACTAACATCTTCTTCTTTTCTTGTACTTGCTTGTTTCATTTCTAGTCCTTGATGTTCTTACTTGCATCTTCTTCTTTTCTGTACTTGCTTGTTTCATTTTTACTCCTTAATGTTCTTAATCATAATAATAACACTATTTATTGGAAGGCAACTACCAGGCGAGGTTAATGCTCAAAGCATTTTCTACCACCTTACCCTCAAAGTCTTTTTGGTATGTGGTCACAAACTCAAATTCATAAGGAAAAATTCATGAACTGCGTGGCATATGAACAAATGGATCCCTAAGCTACCTGGATTACCAGAATAACGTTTAAACCACTTACTTTAAAAAAGAAAATAAATACAGTAGTTTAATAAATTTAATAGAGAAAATCATTAAGTAAATACACGTCTGCCAAACTTTGGTGCCGTTGTTCAATCTTCAAGGGAGATTGTTTCATAGATATTTTAAGTTTAACATCCTCTTTTATTTTGTAGTCATGAAACAAGAGCTACTGTAGACGCTTGTGATCGGTGTTGTGTAGCTAGTCCATCACGTAGTATGCCTCCCATCTGATGGGCGAGAAGTGACACAATATTTCCCATTTAGGTCCTGGGTCAACACGAGCGCACCGGAAGGTATCCCTTACAAACAACTGTAACCAAATCTTGAATACAATTTTTTGTCGGCCCGGGAATCAACCCGGGACCTTCCGCATGATAAGCAAGTGCTTAACCACTGAGCTATTTTGTTTGTGTTTGGACGGCATTCCATTTCACACTTATTTCTCCAAATGTAAAAATATATTTCCGACATATCCTCGATTTTACTTTCGAGAATATCTAATTTTTGGTATTATAATATTACTTTTTACTAGGTATAGAACAAAGTACATATTATTTACAGCTAAAAATGACATAATAAAGAAAAAATAAAATAAATAGATTGAACAGAGAAATAAGAAGATAAAAAAGCTAATGTCCTATCTAGAGGACGGAGTTATTGGCTGCGGAAATCTCTTCCACCCAACCCTATTTGGAAATATTGTGTGTGTGTGTTTTTTTTTTTTATCTCACTTGCACATGTTAAATTAGATGAATCCTTGACTTCGTCAAATTATTCCTTATAATTGTACAAGAAATCATCTTGTGGGTGCTATGTAAGAGAACTTTGAGCTTAACTTCTCAAGTTCATTGTTCTGGACTTGTCCAAGCGACACACTTTATGTGCCATTGTCTGCTCATCCTAAATCTTTTTAATGTGCCAACACTGTCGGAATTCTCCTGATGGAGCTCTTCCACCCAACTTCAATGGGTTCCAAGCAGGGGCGGATCCAGCCGAATATGTTGCACGGGGGGTGGTAGATTTTGGTCAGAGTTCAAGTTTTATTATTATGAACTGGTTGGGGTCCCACAAGAAGAGCCCCAATTATCACACCGACCTCTATTAGATCTATTGTGACCAGTTTGACCTGCTCACACTCCTAGTTGTCTAGTATGTGTGAGAAGTTTATTTCTTGGTTTACTATGTCCAGATTCCCGTTCCCTGGACAAGCAGGGCTAGGTTCTTGACTTTAGTTCCCAAGTTTGGTACAATTTCAAGATTATTGTTGCCAAATATCCTGAATCTTTTCAGCTCCAGTGCCTCACATTCAAGAGAGAATGTGAGTCGCTGTTCAACGAGTTCAAGTTTACTAAAAGCTAAAACACTACCACTGCTGAACTAGTACTGACCACGACTGACCTCAGTAACTTCATCGAAAAGGCGGCGGACTTGTAACCTTTGTGGTCAGTAGTTGTGAAATCACAAAGTGACCAAAGTTTACCAAAAGCTAAAGCTCTACTATCAGGGTAGAATAGAAATCTAAGCATTTCTCCAGATGGTATCAACATATATTATTTAAACTTATTTTCAATGCTATATGGATTAGTTTTGCCCAATGCCAAAGAAAAAAAATCCTTTTCCTTTTTACCTTCTTTCTTGCTTCGTCTCTTTCATCTTTCCTTCCTCTTTTTTATGATTTTTTAGGGGGGAGGGATCTACCTGGCCCCCCTCGAGGATCTACCCCTGGCTTCAAGTTCCTTTATGACTTTGTACATGATTTCTGGCTTCATCTGCTAATGTTGTGTTATTGTTTTGTTTCCATTCCTGTTTTAATCGTCTTGTCACGGCGGATTTCAGTGACCTTTTTTTCGCCGGTGAAGACTCAATTGAAGACTCGTGTACTGAGGGGAAGACTCAATTGAGACTCGTGAACCGATGTAAGACTCAATTGAAGACTCTTGTACCTAGGTGAAGACTCAATTGAAGACTCGTGTACCGAGGTGAAGACTCAATTGAAGACTCGTGTACCTAGGTGAAGACTCAATTGAAGACTCGTGTACCTAGGTGAAGACTCAATTGAAGACTCGTGTACCTAGGTGAAGACTCAATGGAAGCCTCGTGTACCTAGGTGAAGACTCAATTGAAGACTCGTGTACCTAGGTGAAGACTCAATTGAAGACTCGTGTACGTGGTGAAGACTCAATTGAAGACTCGTGAAACCCATGTGAAGACTCAATTGAAGACTCGTGTACCTAGGGGAAGACTCAATTGAAGACTCGTGTACCTAGGTGAAGACTCAATTGAAGACTCGTGTACTGTGGTGAAGACTCAATTGAAGACTCGTGAACCGATGTGAAGACTCAATTGAAGACTCTGTAACCTAGGTGAAGACTCAATTGAAGACTCGTTTACCGAGGTGAAGACTCAATTGAAGACTCGTTTACCGAGGTGAAGACTCAATTGAATACTCGTGTACCTAGGTGAAGACTCAATTGAAGACTCGTGTACCTAGGTGAAGACTCAATTGAAGACTCGTGTACCTAGGTGAAGATTCAATTGGAGACTCTTGTACCTAGGTGAAGACTCACATTGAAGACTCGTGTACCTAGGTGAAGATTCCATTGAGACTCTTGTACCTAGGTGAAGACTCAATTGAAGACTCGTGTACCTAGGTGAAGACTCAATTGAGACTCGTGTACCTAGGTGAAGACTCAATTGAGACTGTGCCATCTGGTGAAGACTCCAATTGAAGACTCGTGTACCTAGGTGAAGACTCAATTGAAGACTCGTGTACCTAGGTGAAGACTCAATTGAAGACTCGTGTACCATAGATGAAGACTCAATGGGAAGACTCGTGGGACCTATTGTGTAAGGATTAATTTAAGACTCATGTACCTAGCGTGTAAGGATTACTTTTCAATGACAACATAAGCGTGACACTCTTTAGTGGAAATTATTATTATTTAACATTTTATTGGTAAACTACATGATACATTCGGCAACATAGGACATTTCTAACGGCTGCACCCCAGTTAGAGCAGAGACATGGCCCAATATGAATCAACTTTAATTTTCACGATTTTTTTTTTATTTATTATTAGTTATATTAGGGATAATATATTTCGTTAAATATTTGAATATTATCTTGTGAGAAATGTTACCGGCTGAAGAGAGCAAATAAGCTCGAAACAGCTGTCCACTGTCCAGGTATGTTCTGATATTCATGTACATCTAGTACAACTTTTCTGTTTATACTCATACTGAAATACCTCCCACTGTTCCTCCTATCCTAATCAAATTCCTCAGTGTAAAACTCTATACAGACTAAACCCACCTGAACCCGAATAATGTTACCAAGATCCTCAGACCAAACGCACCTGCACCGAACTACCAAAATAATGGTTCGAGATCTGAGTCCACCAAGCAGAGAGTAGGAACCGGGCCAGAATTTGGATGTAGGTCAGATACTGAGAACACGTTGATCACCGTCCAAATACACAATGGAGGCCGTTAGCACGATGTTTTGGAACAACTTATTATTATTATTATTATTTAGAACAGGCGCGGCCGGTGATAAGGAACTGGGGAACTACAGCACCCCCAGACGAAAGGGAAACTAGAGTTTTTTTCATGTCTCGGCTTGTACAAAGTGAAAATCACTACACATTTATCAAATAATTGATTTATAATTATTATGATTATTTCCCCGAGCACCCCCAGACGAAAGGGAAACTAGAGTTTTTTTCATGTCCTAGTTTGTACAAAGTGAAAATCACTACACATTTCTCAAATAATTGATTTATAATTATTATGACTGTTTCCCCGGTGAACAAACTCAATCTTGTTAGAAAGGTATTTAAGTAGGGCGACACAGTCAATCCTATTTTAGTCCGGTTTATGTGGAAGCACCCCCAAAACATTTTCCCACCGGCCGCTCCTGATTTGGAATAACATGTTATTATTATTATTTTGGAACAACTTATTATTGTGTTTGGAACAATTCATTATTATTTGGGAACAACTGGTCACATCACGACTGGAGGGGTTTTACCCTCCATTCGCAGGAAACTCATAAACCAGCTACACAAACTAAACTCACCTAAATAACCAGCATCTCCCGATGGTTCGAAATTGAATGGTCACCCATCCAACTCCTAGCCTCACTGGACGTTGCTTAACTTCAGTGACTAGATGTGAACTGGTGTATTTAACGTGCCATGGACGCTGGCTATAGTTATTAGAAAATGAGAGAATGAAGTCCAAATTATGAAACAGGATTAAATTTAATAAAAGCCAGATTCGCCCTCAAGTCGGAGTTTCAACCAATCACAGCGCACTATAGCCCGAGTTGGGGACAGTGGTCTCTCTTATCTTAACTTTAATCCTGTTCTATAATTCGGCCCTATGAGTTGGACCTTCAGGGAGGAGCATACGTGCAAAAATGAACATCTCCGGAAATATGAATTTTCAGTATGAAGGAAAAACTGATATTATGAAAAGTAAAGCAATATAGAAACAAGTATATGGAACTGTTCAGATTTGATTGATACTGTCGTTTTGAAAGCGTAATTACTATAGGATGTGTTCGAGTAAGGTCGTTTATTGTTTAATTTTTGAATTCCGCTCAGTATAAACTGTTAGAATCAATTCCTAACTCCATTTTTGTAATTTTGGAGATATTCATTTTTGCACGTATGCTCCTTAGTTGGAAAAGGTAACTTGGAAGGAAGAGGTCACACCTACAGACATGTATCTATCTAAGTAACTAGTTAAATCCCGGCACTGTGTCACCACAGATGTTTTTGCCCGTCCTTGACCTATCTGGATTTTTCGAAAAAAATTCTTCGTTAAGCAAATACACCTATTAAATACCAAAAAAAAGTATCTCTGCTAAATTAAGAGTCATTAGATCCATTTCGTAGTTTTTACTTTGTTCATTTTTTTACAAAATGGTCTTGACACTCTTAACCTTAATGACCTGAACCAAAAGGTTAACCCTAATGTTAACAAAAAGTAAAAAATAATAAAACAAAAGACTAGAAATTAAATATCAAGGAAAAAATTAATGTTCCATTCGCTGTTGATTATAAATGAATGTAAAATTGCATTTTTTATTATGTATATTTAGATAGGTGATATAAGTAGATAGTCAAGATGAAGTGCTGTGCTGTGTGTATTGTTTCCTAAATAGGTATTTAGTGAGGAGTGCTGTATCACAGTGGGGATTCTGATTCGCACTAGGGAAGGATTCCTACAGCAGACATCTCACTTGGTAAATAGCTAATAAACAGACATCAAAGTTGGTAAATAACTAATATAGCACTTTGAGCCCATGAATACCATATATGACCCTCAGCTGACATTTCACAAAGGACATGAGTACCATATATGACCCTCACCCAAAGTTTCACTGTAGACTTGTGTAGTTGTGTACTCTATATGGTATTCACGACCTTTCTTTACTTGGAAGACATGAGTACTCCCTATGGTATTCGTTTCTATGTGTATCTCATAGGGAACAGGTTCTAGTGGTCCTTGGGAGCAATGTATGAGTGTTGGGTTCTGAAATTTGTGGTCCCTCGTGCTCACTCGCCGATCCCAGCTCTGGGGCTCAAAGTGATAGAGACATCACACAGACTTCCATCAAGCCGACACCTTAAGTGAGAATTGCTAGAGGCTCTCATTCATTTAGGGTAAATTTAATAGACGTTTTTGTAATATCTCTGTGGCACTAATAGTTTCGTTAGATGGGAAAACCCAGTGCTAAATCATGACTTAAAGATCAATTTTGTCTATTACTTTCGCCCTTAGTTTAGTAGTCACGTTGGTCCAGCGGTAGCACACCCGACTTGCACTCCAGGTGACCCGGGTTCGAATCCCAGCGGTGTCGGAATATTTCGGGTCTGGTACATTGAATTTTACAGGGTCAACTCATATTCCTCGTGAGGAAAAATAAGTAGCTGCTTCAATGAGAGTAGCGACCAATGACAGAATTTATAATGGGCAAAAATAGGACTTAGGATAGCTGATGCAAAGGAAGAAAATTCTATAATTTTGCGCTACCCAAAATTGTGATATAATAACACAAAGAAAGAGATTTATTTACTTAATGTAACATTTATTCAATAAAAATTACCTATTGAAATTCTCCTTGTTCATTGTACGAGTATAAGTGCACTGGTAGTCAAGTGGTTAACGCGCTAGTCTGCATGGTTATCCAGGTAGCTTAGTGATCCGTTGGTTCAAATCCCAATAAGTGCATGATTTTTTCCTCAATTTAAGTTTGTGACCACATAAAAATAACACTCTGAGGGTTAGGTTGTAGAAAATGCTTTAACCTCGCCTGGTGGTTGTCTTCCACTAAAGAGTATTATTATTAAACATGAGCTAACATGTTCTAATAAATTTAATGTGGTAGATATCATGCTATTGTACATTCATAAAAGATGTCAACCAGCTATGAAGAAAATACGGATGATTATAGTAATAATAGTACATGCATACTTAAGGTAGCGATTCGGTTCAGCTTGGTGCACTCTAGGTTACAGACCAGTGGTTCGAATCCATCTACTAACCTACATTATCCTAGGTTCTCTTGGCAATACTCTTTTAGTGCAGTCACCGTGGTCGAGTGAGTTAGCGCACTAGGCGCGGACCTGAGTTCGATTCCCAGCTCTTATGTAGTTATTGTTATCTCTCTTCTTAACCGACCTCAGTAGCTTGATCGATAAGGCGGCGGACTTGTAACCTGGAGGTCGGTGGTTCAATTCCCGGTTTCAGCGTAGATTTAGTAGAGCGAGTTTGAGTAGTTCTGATATCACCAAAGTGATAAACACAAATATGATAACTTTTTAACTTAAAACTGTTATATCTCTTCTTAATCGTGCATTGGTAGTCAAGCGGTTAAGGCGCTAGTCTGGTAATCCAGGTCGCGTTCGGATCCGTTGCGTTGGTTCGAATCCCACCCAGTGCATGTTTGCTCATTAGTTTGAGTATGTGACCACAAAATAATAATAATCTGAGGGTTAGGTGGTAGAAAATGCTTTTAGCATTAACCTTCCACTAAAGAGTATTATTATTATTATTATAAAGCGAGTTTGAGTAGTTGTGACATCGGGAAAGTGATTGACAAATGAATGTTTTATTCTTTACGTCGCCTGGTGGTTAAATTCCACTAAAGATTATTATTATTATTGTATTCTATTGTCTCGTAGTCACCGTGGCCAACGTTCGATTACCAGCGGGGTCGCATTTTTCTACTGTGTACTTGGATGTTCGGGGTCCACTCGTTTCTCGTGAGGTTAAATGAGTAGCTGCTCCAATGTTAGCAGCGACCACTGGTGGAATTATTTGCGAAACAAGATGTTGTATATTCTTCTTCTTCTTCTTTTACTTTGCCTTTTCCCAAACCTACTTGGGGTCGGCATTTGTCCTATGAATCCTTCCTTTCTTTCCATAGTTATCTTTCTATTTAGCGCGTCTTTTTTTTAATGGCAAAAAGTTCTATGCTTCTGCGCTAGTTCTATGCTTCTGCCACTAAAATTGTGACATAACAGAAGAAGAAAATACGAGTATATAATAATTTACTCTTTTAGTAGGTAACCAGAAAAATCAACTTTTATCGTCTTCTTCATTTGAAACACCATCCTCACTGATAATAGCAACAACAATGGAAGTGAGTCAAGTGAGTAACAAAAACAACAACAACAGTAACAACAGTGAAAACAAAAATATCAACAACAGTAACAACAACAGAAAATTCCTTCAAAATTATATTAAATTGTAAATATGTATCTACTATCTACCCAAGAAATACATACATAAGAACTGTTTGACTGTTGGACCAAGGGGACTTTTCTGTCTTACCTCGGCAGTATGAACAAGGTATATTTTATTCTAACAACAACAACAGTAAGAACAACAACAGTTGTAGTGAGTACCACTCATATCAGTAAATTCCTTCAAAATTATAATAAATTGTAAATACGTACCCATGAAATACATACATAAGAACTGTTTGACTGCTGGACCAAGGGGACTTTTCTGTCTTACCTCGGCAGTATAAACAAGGTATATTTTATTATACCTTATATTATTAGTATTGTTTATATTATTAATATTGTCTATTTTTATATTTACCATTATTTGTCTGTATAGGTATACTCGTATGTTCTACCTACTAATAAAGAGTAAAAAAAAAAAAAAAAAGGTATATATTCTATTCTAACAACAACAACAGTAACAACAACAATATCAACAACAGTACGAACAACGTACCCATGAAATATGTACCCATGAAATACATACATAAGAACTGTTTGACTGCTGGACCAAGGAGACTTTTCTGTCTTACCTCGGCAGTATGAAAAAGTGTATATTTTATTCTAACAACAACAACAAAAACAACAGTAAATTCCTTCAAAATTATAATAAATTGTAAATATGTACCCATGAAATACATACATAAGAACTGTTTGACTGTTGGACCAAGGGGACTAATCTGTCTTACCTCGGCAGTATAAACAAGGTATATTTTATTCTAACAACAACAACAATAAGAACAACAACAACAACAACAGTTGTAGTGAGTACCACTCATAACAGTAAATTCCTTCAAAATCATAATAAATTGTAAATATGTACCCATGAAATACATACATAAGAACTGTTTGACAGCTGAACTAAGGGGACTTTTCTGTCTTACCTCGGCAGTATGAACAAGGTATACAATATTATATTCTAACAACAACAACAGTAAAAACAACAATATCAACAACAGTAACAACAACAACAGTAAATTCTTTCAAAATTATAAATATGTTACCATGAAATACATACCTACATAAGAACTGTTTGACTGCTGGACTAAAGGGACTTTTCTGTCTTACCTCGGCAGTATGAACAAGGTATACAATATTATATTCTAACAACAACAACAGTAAAAACAACAATATCAACAACAGTAACAACAACAACAGTAAATTCTTTCAAAATTATAAATATGTTACCATGAAATACATACCTACATAAGAACTGTTTGACAGCTGAACTAAGGGGACTTTTCTGTCTTACCTCGGCAGTATGAATAAGGTATATTTTATTCTATTCTAACAACAACAACAGTAACAACAACAATATCAACAACAGTAACAACAACAACAACAGTAAATTCCTTCAAAATTATAATAAATTGTAAATAATTATATGTATCCATGAAATACATATATAAGAACTGTTTGACAGCTGGACTAAGGGCACTTTTCTGTCTTACCTCGGCAGTATGAACAAGGTATATATTCTATTCTAACAACAACAACAGTAACAACAAAAATATCAACAACAGTAAATTCCTTCAATGTTATAATAAATTGTAAATATGTACCCACATAAGAACTGCTGGACTAAGGGTACTTTTCTGTCTTACCTCGGCAGTATGAACAAGGTATATTTTATTCTAACAACAACAATAGTAACAACAACAACAGTAACAACAACAACAGTAACAACAACAACAGTAACAACAACAACAGTTGTAGTGAGTACCACTCATCAACACTCAGTACTCCATGGCTCGGAGCGTCAGACTCCAAGCATGATGATGGTTTGTAGGTAAGTAGGTAACGTAACGGGACCCAAGAGATACATAAGCGCATACATATGTATAAGAGGTATATACCCACCTGGATTCAAGAGATATACTGTTTGGGTCCCGCCCACACAGCTATGTCATCTATGTGCCTTGGCTCATGTAGCTAGTTAGTCGGCGCTGCTGGCTTGGGCAATCAAGTGGGCTATGCCTGTGGGACGGTGAGGAGGTAGACACGGAGAGTGCCGCCGTGTTTGATGCGGAAGGTCCTGAGTTCGAGACCCAGATCTCAGAGAAAAATAAAGAAGAAAGGGTTAGGTGGAAGAGATTGCCACAGGCAATAACCCAGCCCTTTCGGTTGGACATTAGCTTTATTCTCTATTTTGTTCTCGTTTCTTTGTTCAATCTATTTATTTTTTCTTAATAATTTCATTGTATATTACTGTATATATTTTACTTTGTCTTACATAGTAAAGTATAGTAGTGCTTTATTTAGGCTGTCGGCTCGAGACAAGAAGTCCCATTGCTATATCAAAAACGCTAACAGTTTTTGATATAGCACCTCCTTATTTATTGTATACCTCGAATCACGAAGTCTTCACCTAGCTGGACGTTTCTTAACTTCGGTGATCTTGAACTGGTGCATTCAACGCACAACCAACACTGCCTCGACTGTATTTAATTAATTTTAATAATTTATCATACTTCTGTGAATCTTTTTTGCGATATCACAACTGGTCAAATTTGCTTTACTAAATCTACGCTGAAACCGGGACTTGAACCACCGAGCTCCAGGCTACAAGTCCGCCGCCTTATCGATGAAGCTGAGGTTAATGCTTAAATCATTTTCTACCTCCTTACCCTCAGAGTTGGATTATTATGTGCTCACAAAGTTAAAGTTTAGTTATCATATTTGTGTTAATCACTTTCGTAATGTCACAACTACTCAAACTCGCTTTTGCTAAATCTACGCTGAAACCGGGACTTGAACCACCGACCTCCAGATTACAAGTCCGCCGCCCTATCGATCAAGCTGAGGTCGGTACGCTCGTTAAACTACGTAAAATACCAAAGACGATGTGATTCGCTTCCATAACATGGTGTTCGAAATAATAATAAGTTGCCATATATTATCGATCAATAATAATAACACTTTTTAGTGAAAGGTAACCACCAGGCGAGGTCAATATTCAAAGCATTTTCTACCACCTAACGACCTAACCCTCAGAGTCTTATTATGATGTGCTCACAAACTCAAATTAATGAGGAAAAATTCATGCTTTGGGTGGGATTCAAACCAACGGATCCCTACGCTACCTGGATTACCATCAGAGTAGCGCGTTAACCACTTGACTACCAGTGCACTGGTGGTTTTGAACACTGGTATCTGCACAGATGCACACATCAAGCTACTGAGGAAGGAAGGTAAAGGTTCCCAGATCTGATTTCCCGACCCCATCCCATCTGTTTCAGGTCTCCTATCTGTCTGAGCCCTCCCCTCAGGTCTCCTGAACAATCTAGTCATTCCTCATCTCGAACCAAGGACCTCCACTTCGACTCACCACTAAAAACCAGCTAAGTGTTAGTTTTGAATTTTTTCTAGCCTGTAAGGTTCTTCTTTTTTTCTGTCCCTCTTTGAAAAAGTTGCTGTCGGTTCTCAGTTTTTTAAAAAGTTGCTTTTCGTTTTTATATAAAGTTGCTGTCCTGTCTTTTAAAAAGTTGCTGTCGGTTCTCAGTTTTTTAAAAAGTTGCTTTTCGTTTTTAAATAAAGTTGCTGTCCTGTCTTTTAAAAAGTTGCTGTTTGTCTTTAGAAAAAGTTACTGTCCGTCTCTAAAAAAAATTGCTGTCCCATCATTTACTAACCCAGAAGGTCTGACCAAGAAGGGCCGAATTATGAAACAGGATTAAATATCTAGGATTTATTAATCCAAGCCACTATCACTTAACAGCAAATGTAAATACGCTGTGATTGGTTGAAATTCTCACCAGAGGGCGTGTTAAGGGTTAGTGTAGGATTAGTCGTTCTAATCCTGTTTCATAAAGCGGGCTTCAGTAATTTTAGTTTATTTAGACATTTCACAGTTCCTTATTTATTTTAATGAGTAGTTAGTAATTGCCGAGTGAGTGCGCTAGGCATTGCACGCACAGTGACCTGGGTTCGATTCCCAGCGAGGCAGAATTTTTTCTGCTCTGTACTTGGATGTTCGGGGTCCACTCATGCCTCGTGAGGAAAAATGAGTAGTTACTTGTATTGGTAACAACCAGTGGCGGCATTACCAAAGTAAAAAGAAATTAATGTAATAGAATTCAAAAATTCTCTCTCTTAATTCGAGGTATAACTATGAAGAGGTAGCGGGTTCAATTCTCGTAACGGTGGTGATTTTATCCATTACACTTTTTAATGAACATTTTTTTTAAATAGAGGTCGATAACAATCGAAGTCATTGCCCTCAATTACACTTTTATTAATTTGTTTTTATTAATACTTTTATTAATTATACATATTAACTTGTTGGCTCTGACATTATCTTTTCAAAAATTCTATGGCCGTACAATCCGTGCATGCTAGAATATATTGATTAAAACAGATCTTTGTATTTATATAAACAAAGTTAAAGTTAAATGTCTTTTTGTTGTTAAACTTCGAAGTCAAATGCTTCTATTTAACTGAGATTATCATTCATAAGAGTAAGATAATTTATCTTTTTCGAAGCCAATTTTCAACTTTAGTATTCTGTAATACTCCATATCACATGTAAATGGTTCACAACAAATAGAATACACAACATTAATCTATGGTATTACCTAGGTATTTATCATTGTGCAATTAATAATTAATGTGCTCTACATTTCAGATGTTTTCATCGAATTATGGCAAGAATGACCATTAATTTTAAACTATTTATCGCTGGGGAATTGTGGAAAATATTATAATATAGCTGTTATAAATACTTTATTCATTTCATCATTTATTCATTATGTACTTATAACTGATAAATGACACTTATACATACATAACTTCTTCTTTCACCTTGCCTTTTCCCAAACCTACTTGGGGTCAGCATTTGTTCCATGAATCCTTTCCTTCTATATGTTTCTATTTAGCGCGTCCCCTTTTTTCCAGTTTTTCTCTCTTAGGTCTTCTTCAAATTTGTCTTTCCATCTCATCTTTGGTCTTCCTCTCTTTCTTTTGCTGCCTATTATACATACATAACATTATTTACTAAAACATAATTGAAATTATTAATTTTGTTCCCAACAGCTTTCGGTGGTTGTCTCTTGCATGTCCTGTTTTTTGCATGACTTTAATTTAAACTACGATAGGACGAATACGCACATGACGAAAATTCTAAAAAAAAAACATACCCATTAGCGCACAAAAAACAACAGTTGAGTATATGGCAAGGAGTATTCTGTAATACTTTGTTAAAATATACAGAATACAAAATTATTCTGTATATTTTTGTATACTGTGTCGTTTAGGCAAGTGCCCATGTGGCACCAGTTGTAAAGTAATTTTTAATAAATATTTTTACGTTCTCTCTCTCCCAAATTATAACATAAATCTACGCAATGAGGCATTGCCGTACACCGGTTTGAACTGTAACGCGGCGCCACAGATGGCGGTTAGGAAAAATATTTTTCAGAATTGTGCGCAAATGGACTTTCAGTAAAGGTTTGTATGTATGTATGATTTTTATTATTTGTGGTGAAGCACAAGGCCTCTTCAAAAAATTTGTGGGTAGCGCGCAACATTACTAAGAGCCTCCTGTACTTTTAGAATTCTATTACATTAATTTCTTTTTACTCTGGTAATGCCGCCACTGGTCGTTACTCTTACAAGTAACTACTCATTTTTCCTCACGAGGTATGAGTGGACCCCGAACATCCAAGTACAGAGCAGAAAAAATCGTGCCCTGCTGGGGATCGAACCCAGGTCACCGTGCGTGCAGTGCCTAGCGCGCTCACTCACTCTGCCACGGTGACTACTGTGGGCTTTAAGTAAAGGTTTATGTGCGTAACCGTCTTAAATCGATCTGTTACCTTTATTTATATAATGTAATTTTCCGACACACCCGAGTTACGGCCCGAGGCATGGCCCTGTATTTATTTTTCCTAACCCTACTCTTCACAATGAGACATTACCGAACATTGTCTCCGGCCGTAACTCAGTGCCACAAATATTTCCTCTTTTCCAAATCTAATACAGTAGAACCTGGATATTTTCCAGGCCTATTTTCCCTCTCTATTGGCATAATGGCAAACTGTTGGCATAATGGGACTACCTGTCTTGCGCTGACAGTCTAAATAAAGCACTACTTATACTTATACTTATACTCTATAAGGGAAAATAAGCTCTTTATTTGAGAAACCTGGATATAAGAGAATGATTGCCAGGTCCAATTTACCTTTCTATAAAGGAAAATAACCTTTTTATTATAAGAGACACCTGGATGTAAGAGTGTAAACAATCTGGTACCTTGAATCTCTTATATCCAGATTCGACTGTAACCTCTTCTACTCAGTACCCATTTTTCAAATTCTGAGTAAAAATTAGTATATTTATTATATTGTATACGTATATTTAATGGGACAAGCCCGATTTACATAGAAACAAGTATTTTACATGACAAACCATTACTTGCATATATCAATATTCTGTCAAAAATATGCATACAATGGGTAGCATAGAGTTAGGTGGTAGAAAATGCTTTGAGCATTAACCCTGTCTGATGATTACGTCCCACTAAAGAGTATTATTATTATTATTTTACAAATTCTGTGTAAAAAGTACCTCATGCATATCTCAATATTCTTTCCAATGATGCAGAAGTGTCATGCATGATTATTGGTAAATCGCCTCAATTCTTTCGGAGAAGGATTTTTTTAAATTCAATTTGGTGAGAAGTTATGAAATCAAAAATTGAGGACTTGTTTGTTGTCGCCGTTTCTTCATATCTTTTGTTCTTCATTTTTGTTCTTCATTCTGGCTTATATTCTTGTTTTTCTTATTCATTTTGTATTGTTTTAGCTTCAACAAAAGTCAAAATACAGAAAGAAAAGGGCTGGGGATCCTTTTTTTTAAATAGTTTTGAGACTCTTCGGGTCTTGCATTCTCTTATTTCAGTGCACTTGGTTTTTACTTCTCTTCTCCTCCTCTTCTTCTGTACATTTGGTATTTTTAATTTTTTATTTATTTATTCATTTATTATTTCTTATGTATTTACAATATATTTTTTATACAAAACAATCAACAATAATTTAATAACAATAAATATAAATAAAAAAAATTAAAAGTATTTACAAAAATGTAGAACGACAATAATTTATACTAACAATAATTGTTTCTTAGTCCGGGGCAAAGATGCTAATACCTATGATACCTACTGATGCTAATAGCAAAAGATAGCATTAGCATTTACCGACCTCAGTAGCATTAACATTTAGTTCTCGTAATGTAAAAATGTATATGCAAAGAAAAATATTAAAAAAAAAAAATATGTATACTTAATAAAATAACACAAATAATTAGCTCGCAATCTCTTTGAAATCACTGGAGTACCGAAGAGCTAGATAATGACATAAGACAAAGGAACCGTGGCTAACTATCCATATTTCTCGATAATCAATAGACCGAAATCATTACGACTACCTGAAAATTCGGTAATAAACCGGAATTGAGCCTTTGACAAAAAATCCCTTTTTGGATTTTTGGTTCTCATCAGTTAGTACTTGGTTCAGTTCACTGCGTGTCACTAGATGTTCAGTATTTATCTACTACATTTTAATTAATTACGTAATTTTCTATTATAAAGTCGTCTTTCTTTTTGTTTTTGATTAAAGTTGATTTTTTTCTGAAATATTGTTAAATTTTAACGGGCCTCTCTGGTATTTATTGCTTTAAAAAAAAATTAGCCATTGACTGTGGGGAATAATAGGCTGTTCATAGTTTTTACAGTATCACTAATTCTTTAATTTAACTTGTTTTTTTTTTTACATAAAATTAGTGAAAAAACGGCCCCTTTTTTATATACCTAAAAGGACAAATTATTAGCTAGTACCTGAGTTACCGCATGGTTTAAAACATTTAATGTTATAACAAGTTCATCCGTATAAAAACTATTATCTACATTTAATGCAATTATTATAGATCTTCTACTGATATTAATTAAGATCAATTCAGTGTCTCTTCACAACAAAAAGTAATTTAATTATTATGAAGCAAAATTAAAACGATCATTTTTTTATAACTTTTAACCCTATTATGCTTGGTGTATAACAATTATTGACTATCACTATGAACTATGGTCGAGTTACCTACTTGCTGAAAGAGAAAATAAAATTTCATTTGTGCTTATGAATGAGAGAAATAAGTTCAGCGTCTCACGCACGCTGAAATTTTGCTGATAATTAGGTAAGATTACAAAAAGACTTTATTTTTCAACTAGGCACTTTAACCAATTACCTACTATAGGGTCGGTCGTTCGTCCGATCCTCTCAAGGTCTATATCTAAATTATCAAAACCATGAAAACACGAATATTAAATTTTGACTTGGTTCAATTGAATTGGACTGTTAACCTAACCCAGAGATCAGTTGTTCGAGTCCCAGTTTGACAAATTTAGTAAGACGAGGTTGAGTATGAGTAAGATGAGTTGATAACCTTGATTCTTTTTTATGAAATGAAAATTTCATCAACTTCCATCTTCATCCTTTTAAAGTACTGCATAAAGCTCAAGTTATCTTTCTTAATTACTGGTATTACTTTTATATCATTATTTTTATGAATTAAAATACAAATTCATTAACTCTTAGATAAAACACCTCCCGCATATCTGCTGTCCTCTTCACTGTCCCTAACAAACTCGCCGCATTTCCGACCTGAATAGCCAAACGAAATTGGTATGCTTTTGCTCTCTTTTATTTAATAAAACAAATCAAGTGCTTTTTTTTAAATGCTACCTATTAAATTTCTATTTTTTTTTTTTAATGATATCTATTTATACAGGGTGTTTCAGAAAAGTGTGCATTAATTTTAACCACGTATTTTATGTACCATTTTAGGGGGGGTCAACTCTATAACAAAATGGGCGAAAGTGCTTCATAAGGGAGATACACATCTCTAAAGGTTCTTTAAAAAAATCTTGGATTTTGTAGGTGGTAGGCACAAGAGAAAATCTTGGGCTTTATTTTCCAACTAAATACCGGCTGAAATCATCCCAAAATCAACACAATCTTAAAGGACCGTTCACAACGAAGGCATAATGAAAAATCATCAATTTCAAATTTGAGGCACTTGTCTTGTTTTTAGAGAAAAGTTATTCCGACCTTATCCGTGTAAAATAACATGGTTATTCATTTGGCGAAAACCAAATTCAAATTCGATTAACCACCAAAAAAGTATGGCCTATTTTCTTTCAGTTAACCCCCCTGTGGCCGTCCCTGAAAGTGCAATGACCTCAATTCTCACATCAAAATAACGGCGTCATCTTGTATTGGGAGTCAATTTTTTTCCGCGTTTCAATAACTCTAACAAGTAAGGCGTAATTCAAAATCTAAGATTTTTTTAAAGAACCTTTAGAGATGTGTATCTCCCTTATGAAGCACTTTCGCCCATTTTGTTATAGAGTTGACCCCCCTAAAATGGTACATAAAATACGTGGTTAAAATTAATGCACACTTTTCTGAAACACCCTGTATAGGAGACTTAACAATCAGAGTCCTTGCTCCTAATTTCTAATTTATTTAATCACAAAACCGGAGTTTAACTAGAACTTTAATTTTCCAAACATATTACATTGTGTATTGGTACATACAAACGTAAAAGAAGTTCATTAATGCACTGATTAAATAACAGATGATTGTATCTCATGAAGGATTCACATAACACCTGCGCTGCTGACATCACATAAAATTATAAATGAAGGTTGCTTTTTGGGCTAGAATGTGTAGATTTTCAAAAATAAAAAGATTTTTTTGTTGATATACTTTCTCCAGAGTTTTCTATTTTACTTCCGAGAAATTTCTAATATTAGAAATCCAAAGTATTGTGTTCGTTTTTGTAAAAAAAAATTTTGCTCCGATTTCAATTTTTTCTTCTTCATATAATTATGTTCGGACGTTTCATAACCTCCTGAGTAACTTCATTGTCTGTCTGTCGGTCTGTCTGATGAACCAATTTTTTCTTTCGTATCAAATTGGACGCCAGCAAGGAGAGAAAGCTAGTCTTCACTCCTGTAGCTTTCTCTGCTACCAAGTTCACTGAACTTCTTCCGTTGGACAAACCAGTTCTCGTTGGATCACTGAAGTTAAGCAACGACGAGCGTGAAAAGGAGACAATTCAGACCATGGTAATCGTCATAATTATTTTGTGACCCCTCCCCCAACTTTTTTTTTCAGTGAGTCAGTTGGATGTCAGTAGAGTCACCTCTAAATTATGTTTCAATTTTTTTGATGTATGTAAATTTAAAAAATGAGCATTCTAATTACTCAATCAGTTTATTTATTTAAAATTCTTGTTTCTATAGTAATAAGATTCTTTATTTGACATTTCAGTAAGAAATTACAATAAATGTAAAAAGGGCGTGATTATTGTCTATGCCATAGACTCTATGGCAATCTCTGCCATCCAACCCTTTGCAAAGGTCAAGAAAGATATTTATCACTAAATTATTAGAAAGAAAGATATTTTCTCTAACTCTACATGTATATGGTAAAAATTTATTTATACTTTTGTTACCTCTGTAGACTGAGTAGATTTTGCGTATTTTTTAAATGGGTAAGTTCTGACTCAAACTTGCAATCCTAATTTTGTCTATCAATTCCGCCTCTAAATTATCGACATCTGATTTTTGTGTACCATAACGTCCATAAGTGGTAAATGTAGATTAAATACCAGTTATAGGTATATAATTAATAATTATTCTTCATCTGCTTTACTTTGTCTCGCTCTAAGAGGGTTGAAATTCTTCGCCAACTTCGCCTATATTCTCTCAGGTGTATACTAGTGAACAAAATTATCATGTAACACTTCAAGACCAATTTTGGCTTTTGTGCTATTTTTTTTTCAATTTTTTTTTTTTTTTTTTCTCTCTCTCTATCCTCTTCTTTTAAAAATCTTCTTCTCTTTCTTTTTTTTCAACGAATTTAAGGGCCAATTTCTATAAAATAAAATTACAATCGTATTAAAATTGTTTTTGTTAATTTTCTTTCCAAATAAAATGAATGGACGATATAAAAGACACCTTTTTATCTACAGAACTTAACATTTTCAGAGTTGGTGTCCAGGCCCTTCAATTTCTTGAGTTATGCAATCTGTGCTCATGTAGATAATTAACTTCTCATTGTGCCTATGTATTTATTTTATTATTGTTAGGGTGGAATTAATATTGCGGAAAATCCGATACTTATTTCGTACTGAGTCTTCAGAGTGTCTATTGTTATGGCGAACATGAATTTTTTTTTATCTTTATTTCATAAAACTTGTGACAAAGAGGAGACTCAAAGAGAGTCAATTAATTCCGCCCTTTACCCCTGCAATTTCTTGAGTTATGCAATCTGTTTAATGTACATAGTCTTAAGAACAAAACTCAAAGTGACTTGAAAAACGGGCTTTACAAACTTTGATTTTTAAAAGTTTAGGAACTATGAAATTTTGAGTATTTATTTAAAAAGCATTGGGTATTTCACAGTTTAGAGAATTGATTTTTGCGAATCTTGTCTCCATGTTCAAATAAGTAAAAAGTGTACCAATGATTTACCTTTTCAATTAAAAAAAGAAGAAAATAAAATGATAAAATTGCACATTGGCAGAAAAATATTATCATTATATTTATTTATGATAATATTTTATAAAAACATCATAATCCCCATATTTAGCACATGTTTCTCCACATGAAAATTTGTAAAATAGGTAGTTAGCCCCAGTATTCCCAGTTCTCATGTATTATGCTAAACTCTTAATGGGACACCCTGTCTCAAACCGACAGTCAAAATAAAGCACTACTGTACTCTAAAAGCTTACTCAGTCCAGTACCCCGTTCTAGCAACACTCAAAATCTTCACGTCTCCGTTTCAACTGTCACACAACTCACTCTTGATTTGTACATCTGCGACGGTTGAACCGGAGATCTTGAGAGTGAAGAGTGTTTCTGGAACAGGCTACAGATCCCTATAATCCGTAGCCATTAAAGGACCGGCTTTCAAGTCACTTTCAACGTATAAATAGCTTCTCTTTTTTCTCTATCCTTTTCTTGGGAAGATGTGTCGATTTCTCTTATGCGAACCGTATATTGGGGTTTGTTCTGATTTGATCTGTGCACAGGTGAGAAAACCCACCAGTGCAGCCACCCCACCAAGAGCATCCAGACCTCGTCTAGCCCGATTTCGGAAGGCGCTACCAACACATTTTGGAAGGCGCAACATACACAAAGGAGCAACAAACGCATTTCGGAAGGCGCAATTGGAACATCTTAGGAGATCAAGAAGTTACTAACGAACAGTATTAGTGAAAAGTGAATAACCAGTGCCGAGATTTAACAAAACCTGTGAGCAGGCCAATAGCGACAGTATGTGCACCGTTCGCAATTTCCGATATTGCAACGGTCAATTTTGAATTTTTCCGGCGAAATGCTTCAACTGTTGGACTTTCGAAATTTTATTTGGGTTCAAGACGATCAGCTACCGCCGAAACTCGTGTGTATCTTATGACAGTAACTTAAAATCGGTTCATTACAAGATAAACAGAAATCCATAATTCTATGTTATTAACGAACAGTTTAAAAACTCGAAGTAAATTTTAAATATTATAAAAAGAACATTTAATAACACTGTGATTCTAAATGAACATTTTCGTTTTTTGATTTCCACCCGCGAACGACACATTTAACATGCTAACTTAAACTTCTTTCCAATCCGCCAAGCTGGATGTAAAAACGAGTTCCAGTAGGAAACATTTTAACATTTTTAAAAGGAAGAAGAAAAAGCGACCCATGTTGGTCTGAAAACTTAAAACATTTGTCTAAACCGTCTCAAAATTTTCAATTTTTTTTTCTTTTTTGGCCAAGTTTTTAAACGGTTATCAAAATAACGCTCATACGGGGCTCGGTGTACAGAAGTGCTCTGGATCCTCATTGGTTGAGTCCACAGCGAGCGCCACCGGCAACACAGGGAGACACGAACAACAACACCGTTGGCAACACCGCAAGCAGCGAAAGCAAACTTCTCGTCAGTGGTAACCATAGCAACGAGATCGCGAGAGACCTTCTCGGCAGCGGTAACCTTGACAACGACGACGCCGAAACAGGCGACGCTAGCGCTCCGAGTGACAAGATTATGAAATACACCGGTGGCGACTCCGACATCATGGGGATGCCAATGGACACTCTTCTCTACACGTGGAACGACGAGCCCTTCCTTACAGACGGAAACAACAAGCAGATTCTCATCGGAGGAGTCATGGACGATGATGATGACGACCAGAAGCCAACACTGGAGGAAATAGAGTCCATGATCATGACGGGAAACGGAACAGAACAACAATCTGGCCGAACTCAAACCACTACCACCTTTCACAGGTAAGATTTCAACTCCAAGCACTAGCACCATATCGAAGGTAAGATGACAAAAAATGTACCATTCAAAGTTGAGTAAGTTGTAATTAAAATCAATTCTACTGTTCACATATTCAATTGCCACCTAGCTTCCGTATATTATCAGAATCAAGTGCTATTTTTTATGGGTAGGTTGACAATCAAATGTGAATTCAAAATATTTTATCAAAATTTAGGAAACTCAAAAGTCAAACCATTCTTTGGAAGATGATCTTTGAAAGATTTAAAGATGATCAAACCTTCATTTAATTTATAAAATGCACATTTTATATACATATTTCAATTCCTGACCAACACGAAAAATTGATGGTTTTATAAATTACAACCATCTAATGAGTTCTCGAATTATTTCTTCTGTTCCTCAGGCTACACAGGCCACCTGAGTATCAACGGATCCCCGGACACCACTACCATATGATCGGCAACAACATTCAGCCAAGGAGTCCGCCCGAGGAGAACAACAACAACAACACGTCGGAGACAACCAATCAAAACTCAGCCACCTCCACCACCTCCCAGTTCTACAGTCAAGAGTCCCCCATTGTAAGTTCCTCTCAAGACAATCTCAACGACGTGAAGAATGAGCTGTCCATGGACGACTATCCCATCCATTACCCGGGTACGGACATGGAGGACTTCCCTTACCCTATCATCGCAGACACCACCGTCCAGAATGAAATCAACGGCTCCTCAGTCGGGAGAGCTGGATGGACCTGGAGGAACTCATTGAAAGCGCAAGTGATCAAATCAAACCCAATCCGTTGCAGGAATATGTCAACACCGCAACGTTTGGCGAAAGCCTCAACGACAGCCCGCCTACTATTTCCATCGACATCTACCATAACAATAATAGCAGCACGAACAACAACAACATCAAACAACCGTACATGTCCCTGTTGAAAGGATAGGTTGACGACAGGTCCACCAAAGAATGACTACTCCAGTACGTCCCCTTCCTCCAGCACCCCCACCCTGTACCTCCCGCATAGTCCTCCGCAAGGTGTGGTCAGCACCTCAGATATCATCATGAGATACCAACAACCTGTACATAGTTCAACACGACCGTCGCCAGAGCTGCAGATCTTCCCCCACACGACCACCCCCACCAAGAAGAGTCGAAGCAAAAACAACCGCATGAAAGCAAGCCAACACCCAACTCCCTAGCTCTAGTACAATGCTCTACGATAGTAATAATTTAGGCAAAGAAAAGCCTGTCCACAGGTGTACCATCTGCAGCCGAGGCTTTCTCAACAAGTCAACATCAAAGTTCACCTGAGGACGCATACTGGCGAGAAGCCGTTCAGGTGCGATGTGTGTGGTAAGGCGTTCAGGCAGAAGGCGCATCTGATCAAGCATGCGCAGATACACAAACGCATCGGCCGGGATTGACAAGATGACAACAGCATTTGCTATGTCTACTGAGCGCGGGTAGACAGGGTATGGAGAGCGAATGCTGTTAGGAATCTCAATCTGAACGCAACCCTTTTGGAAGTCTGCAGACTATTTCTGAACAAATCTTTGTCTATTAAGCCACACCCAAATACGTTAATTCAATAAAATCATATGAACTTATACTTAAGTGTGATTGAAAATACAACTTAATGTTCCTAAAAATGATCGCAAGATTGGTATGCAGATACACTTATCAGGCTCAAGGTTATCTCTAACCAGATCTAGTAGAGAACTTTGTTTTTTTTATTCATGAAGAGAAGTAGACCCTGCATACCAGATCATTTGAACATTGGCTGACACAAAATGGTTCAATGTTTCCTTCAATCCTCAGGCCTCTATTTCCAAATTCCTATTAGGTGAAGCAAGGTATTATGTACTTTAAATTTACTGTTCAAAATATGGAAGTGTTTCCATATAGTTACCAAACATTTCTCTGCTCTTCCCAATCTGGACTAGAATGAAGAACTTGGATACCATGAATCAATTCTGAGACGGTACCAAAGCCAGTTAGTATTGTACTGACCTCTGGCAACTCTGACCTATGCTACTCAATATTACAGTTAGTAGGAGAATTCCTCAAGATCGATAAGGTGTATTATTTTAGTAATAGGTACTTTATTATATTAGTAATAGGTAGGTACTTTACTGCCAATAGGTTTAGCTATACTTTCAAGTTTCTTGTCAGGTATCTAAATCTGAAATTAAAGTTTACAACCTTTTGGCTCAAAAAGGTTGTTCTTAGTAAACTTATGATTAATTTTATCTCATAATTATTTTTCTCACAAGAAATCAATCCCTTTGTTCTTATAAGAACTGTTATCTAACAAGTAGTAAATATTTTAGTTTTTTGTATTGAATTAATGTCAAAATATTGTTCTCAATCCATTTATTTATAAGCCTCAGTGTTTATACAATGAAAGCTTGTTCCACTGCCTTATTCTTATAAAAATCACTCGTAAAAATTACCAAAGTTTAATAGTATCATTAAGATTGTACTATATTTTGACTAGAAATATAGATATTTTTCAAATTTCTTGATGGCTGAAATGGATTTTTTCATTTAAATTATTTTTTAAACCAATATTGTTTTTGAAGATTAATTTTTGAATAAGTACTTGACAAACTAAAATTGCACATTGCCTAATTTGGTCAGTCGCTAGGCGCTCATACAATGTGGGCACTTACAAAAATTATTAGTTTGTCAGAAATTAAATTGATAATTTGAACAAATAAACACCTTCTGTAATTTGAAATAAAAAAACCTTCTGTAAGACTTAGGTTCTATTTATATTATACTTTACCTGTAAATATTGTGCATGAAATAATCCATGTTATTTGTAAATGTTTAAATTTATCTTAAATTTTAAGTCTCTTGTTTTCTTTAATTGTTTTGTTTAATTAATTAAAAATATAATTTAAACTGTAGTTATGAAACTAAATATTAGTTGAAATGTTGGTAATAGCAAATTAGCAAGAAAATAAATGAATTTAAAAATAGGTAGTTTTAATATAAAAAAATAAACATTTTTTCGAGAAGTGTAGGTACTTAATATTCTTCAAAGTATTCAAAATATTTTTCTTTCAATCAAACTGTTGTAGACTTAAAACATAATTGAATTATATGGCTCTTGACTAAAAATAGAAGAAAAAATACAATAATACTAGGGCATAATCAATAAAAGTTTTTCTAATACCTCTTTGGAGTTCTGTCTCGATTTCCGTAGGTATTGTCTTAGATGGGGAACACCGATGCTAAGTCATGACTTAAGTTCTCAATTTTGTCTAAGTATTTCCCCCTATATATTTTTGGAATCATAATAGTACCCAGCTATAATATTATTAATACCATGCATTTATATTTCTGCTAGTTTTGGCACATAAACTAATGGGTATTTAATTTTGTTAAATATGAAATGTTCATTATTTATATAATTGTATTCCCTTTTATGGTCGACATCGTCCTTCATGGTAATCCACTAACCTGGTAATCAGGTGCAGTTGCGTTGTCATGGGTTCGAACCCTAACCAAGGCATTTTTTTTGCAAAGTCTCCAGTTTTCATGGTTCAATATCAAATATATTTTTCTATTTGGAATATATTTATATTTTTTTATGTGTAAGTTTGAGTGTACACTTAAATTAGACAAATTTATCACTGATCAATTCTGAGGAATATTTATATTGAAAAAATCCAGTCTTAATTATTTATTAATTATATTTTTAATTGATTGAGATTTCTCGTTGATTAAACCAAATTCATTTAGGTAGGTACTATGTATGTGAGTGGCTCTTGTTCAAATTTCAAGGGATTATTTGGATACTCTTCATTTAAATATAAATAATTATAAAATAATAATAAAAGACAATAATAAAAAAAAACAAGACAACGACATAAATCGTTGAGATGTAGGTACACGGACCGTATGTTCGTACAGTATTTTCGTATAATATGTTACACAGTTAATTTGATTTAAACGTTATTTTGTTTATTATTATTATTATTATCTAAAAAAATATACTGTTAAAAAATTGAGCTGACACATCGAACAACATACATTGAAGGTTGAAGAGGGACAGAAATTGCCTCAGGCAATAGTCACGCCATTTTCGAGTACTACTGTTGACAATTTTTTTTTGACATTTGACAAAAAATTGTTTTCAAAAGTTTGGTTACAGTTGTTAAAAAGGGATACTATCTTCACTCGTGTTGACCCAGCACCTAAATGGGAAGCATTGTGTCACTTCTCGCCCATTAGAGGGGAGGCATACTACGGGATGGGCAGGCTACAACATAGACCACAAGCGTCTACAGTAGCTCCTGTTCATGGCTACAAAATAAAAACGGCTGTGAAACACTCATCTGAAAATGAAAAATACATAAATTATCTACGAAACTTCTTCTTCTCTCACCTTGGCTTTTCCCAAACCTACTTGGGGTCGGTATTGTACAACCTCATGGTTGAGGGGTTTTAGCTTCCCTGCGCTGGAAATCGCACCAACTACCCACATTTACCTCACCTAGCCTGGGTGGGGCCGGAAATATGAAAAAATCTCCCTTGAAGATTGAACAAAAGCACCAGGTTTGGTAGACGGAGGGCAGGAACGCGTATGTTCTACATGATTTTCACTATTAAATTTATTTAACTACTATTTATATCTCATTTCAACCAGATCTTAGTTAAAGGTCCAAAAAGTATTATAATAAAAGTAATTATCTATGATAAATTCGTTGTTTGGGATTGGTGATTTCAAAATAATCAGTATTGATTTAAAATAATAAAACAAGATTGTGTTATTTTTGGGTTCGTAGTACTAAAACATTTATTTGACATTTGACAAAAAATTGTATTCAAAATTTGGTTACAGTTGTTTGCAAGGGATACCTAATTTAGAAGTACTGTGTCACTTCTCGCCCATTAGAGGGGAGGCATAGCCCATCAGAGGGGAGGCATACTACGGGATGGGTAGGCTACAACACAGACCACAAGCGTCTACTGTAGCTCCTGTTTCATGGCCACGAAATAAAAAAAGGCTGTAAAACATTCATCTTTAAAAAAATAAATAATAATAAGTAGCAAAAAAATATTACAATTTATGTTAATTCCAATAAGTCATGTTACAAATACAAATTAAATATTAAATAAATCCATCCCTTTAAATGTGTTGGTGTTGGAATATTTTGAAATCATCGATCCAAATAATATTTTGTACTTAATTTTTTTTAAGTTTTTAAGATACAACTTCGTACTCTGTAACTTAACGTAGCATTTCCCTCATATTGTAAAAATATCAATTATCTATATCTATTAAAATAAAAGTTTATTTTTTATAAGTTTTGTTATAAATTTGATGATCAGTTCGTTATTTTCTTTACATGAAGTTTGTTTAGGTGATATTTACCATGTTGTATCTACTTTCTTGGAATAACCAGTAACCCTTTCCAGAAACACTCTCCGCTCTCAAAATAATAATAATAATATCGCCTTATTTATACTGCCCGATTAGGACTATTAAGTCCCATTATTCCAGCATTAAGCCCAAGATATATTATTATGTAATTTGTCATGCACCGGCTGGGTTTCGAACCCGCGACCTCTGGTATCTCTGGGTTCATAGAGTGCCGCCTTTACCACTGAGCTACCGGAACAGTTAAAATAAGATAGAATAATTACAATTTCATTAGCTAGGGATTTAATGTAATAGTTAGAAAAGGATCTTTTGTTATCCGTATATTGTATAATAAATAAACAGACAGAATCCCCGGATCCCCATTTCAACCGTCACACAACGCACTCTGATTGGTTATTGCGTTCAAATTAACCAATCAGAGTGCGTTTTGTGACAGTTGAAAGGGAGATTTGAAGATTATGAGAGTGGAGAGTGTTTCTTGAACAGGCTACAGGTACCCACAACCGTCAAATAGTGATATCTAACTAAAGGGCTGTGTTATTGCCTATGGCAATCTCTTCCACCCAACCTAGCCGGTACAAGTAGGGGCTCACTCCAGAGAGCACTCTCACTCTCTAGATCCCTTAATCTCCCTTTTAAATATTCTTTGAATTCTCATTCAAATAGATTAATAGACCAATCAGAGTGTTGTTTATAATTAAAATAATTTAAAAAAAGAGTGTTATTTACCCAAATAACCCAACCAGGGGAACTTCACGATTCGGATCAAATTACCTGAGTAGACCTTTTCCATAGCATGATTCGACCCAAAAAAACACAACATGATTCGGCATATAACCTGATTCGTCCCAAAACAGACTATCAAGTTTTGGTCCCACACAAAAAATCCCACTTTTATTCCAACAAAAAGTCCCACTTTCATTCCACCAAAAAATGCGCCCCCAATCAGAGAGCAGTTGAAAGGGAGATATTGGAATTATGAGAGTGAGAAAGTTTTCTGAGAAAGCGTCGAACAAAGTACTAACAAAAGTGATATTATATTTATTTTTTTCTTTTACGAGGCGACCAAATTTCTAAGGAAAAAATAAACCCGATGCGCAAATAGCATACAAAACCGATCCCAAGAACAAGGACCATGGAGTATAAATACATAGTGATATGTATCCACACCCCCAAGTCCCAGCTATCGAGAAAGGCCCTGCCAACAACTATGAGCTCGGGAGAATGGGATTTGGTGAACCCACACTGAGAATTTTTTCTACCAAGGACATCTTTGTTAGCTAGTAAGTTATCCTTAAACGAGGATGAATCATCCTTGTTAGCTAGTAAGTTATCCTTAAGGATGAATGTCCTCGATAAAAAAAATTCTCAGTGCACTAAAAACAACCCCCCTCGTTGAACCAAATTAAAAAAATTGGGAACTAAAATATCGGATCCTGATTGTAGTAGTAGAGTGATATCTGCAGACCCGGTACAACCAGGTAGGTACGTACAACCGTCACACCCAGTAGAAGAGCCAGTGAGAGAAGAAAGTGTATTGGTAAGTAGGTCGCCGCGCCGAGAACACTGACCCAGATGGCGGCCTCAGGACCTGACATACATGACATAGATAGCCGGAGTGGCCTGCAGGCGGCGCGATTGAAGTGAACAATGTGAGAATGGACCGGGCACGAAATTGGCTGGAAATTGACCACCATGTCCGAATGGCGAGGAAATGTTTTGGTCAGGCAAAAATATGTATATACTATACAAGTAGGTATACATATATTATGTACGAGTATATTCCAACTATTAGTTCCTACCTGTCTAAGGATAGGAAAAAAAAAGATTTCTTTGTACACTCTAGGATAGGAAAGATTATTTTGAACAAGTAGTCACCGTGGTAGAGTGAGTTAGCGCATTGCACACGGTGACTTGGGTTCGATCCGCAGCGGGGCAGGATTTTTTCTGCTCTGTAATTGGGTGTTCGGGGTCCACTCATACCTCGTGAGGAAAAATGCGTATAGCTGTTTAATATTAGCAGCGACTAGTGGTGGAATTATGGACAGAAATAAGATATTGGGATTTAAAGATATCCTAAATTCCTATAATTCTGCGCTACCCACTAAAATTGCGATTTAATAAAACTAAGAAACACTTATGAATTTGAACAGCGAAGAAAAGTTTTGGTGGCCAGCGTCGATGGTGTGTTGAATGCACCTGTTCTCGTAGCATCACCGAAGTTAAGCAACGTCCAGGTAAGCAACGTCAAGACTTCGTGATGCTGACATTCCGGTCCAAACCAGGCTAGGTGAGGTTAATGTAGGTAGCAGGTTAGTGAGTTCCCCGCGAATGGAGTGTAACGCCCCCGTCGTGATATGACCTTGCAGTTGAAAGTGACGTAAAACACAAATTAAAAAAAAAAGTTTTGGTTAAGCACAACAACAATAAAATTCCGACTACATAAGTACCTACCTATCTAGGATAAGAAAAAAAAGAAGATATCTTAGGACTATCTACGATTATTATGGTGTCGGAATCTGTAACAGAGATCTTGATGGGAAAGATTTTTGATGCCGCAGACAGCTGACATTTCGAGAGATTAATTGATATGGATTGAAATAATTTTCTTTTCTAAAAATTGGCCGGCATAAAAAAAATGACATGAAATGAATGTTTTCGAAGATCTACCTATTACACTGGTAGTCAAGTGGTTAACGCGCTAGTCTGGTAATCCAGGTAGCGTAGGAATCCATTGGTTCGCATCCCACCCAGTGCATGAATGTTTCCTCATTAATTTGAGTTTGTGACCACAAAATAATAAGACTGAGGGTTAGGTGGTAGAAAATGGTTTAAGCATTAACCTCGCCTGATTGTTTCCATCCACTAAAGAGTATTATTATTACCAGTATTACCTGTATCTGTATATTGGCACTAGCAGGCCGCGTGGGCCCATAAAAAAAAACAGCTCTTTCATTATTTTCGACTACTTTCCAAGATCTATCACCCTATTACTTTTTGAATTTCGAAGAATTTATCTATTATTGCTAGACGTTAGAAGTAATAAGAGGAATCTATGCTCCAAAGAAAATTTCAATTTTCCTGGGTCATCTAATTTGAACTCTGTTAATTTTATTAGTAAAATTAGTTAGTAAGTTAATTTCAAATTTTAAAATTAAGTCAATTTTTCTTCTTCTTTTAATACCTTAAAATTTAAATCACCATTATTAATTTTGTAATCCTTGTATGTATTTATATATCAGGTGGAATATTGCCCAATTTTTTGGGAAATTCACATCAATATCATAACTTTAAAAACTTCTTCTTCTTCTTCTTTTACTCTGTCTTATCCCGCTCATGCAGGGTCGACGTTGATCAACCTCATGGTTGAGGTTGATTGGTTTTGGCACATTTTTTTTACGGCTGGATGCCCTTCCTAACGCCAACAATTCTATAACTTTAAAAACTAAAGATTATAATTAAACTTTTAATTTGTTGCCAATTCAAAATCGAACCCAGAACTCCGGGCTGGTAGTTCTGAAACCGTTCCTGGTCCCACTGAAGACACTGAACCCGGCGACTTGGCATTCAACTCGGCAGTAGAAAGTTGCCGTGGTAATGACTCGGGAATTATAATCAAGTTGTGGTTCTACAACCACACTGGTTTTGCAAGCTGAAGTCCTGGGTTCATACCCAACAGTGCAGTAAAAATTTACCGTGGTAATGATTGGGGAATCAAGCTCGCCGGGAGGCGAACGCTCATCAAGTAACGCCGCGGCGGCCAACCGGCCTATATTAACACGAAACAGAGTTTATATGAATTTTGTTTTATTGTTTTCGCCCACTTCCCGGTAAATTTTAGCAATTTTTATTTCATATTTCGTCGCTTAAGAAGAGGTACCTCGTAAGTCCGAATTTTTCGATAATACGTTTGTGGTATCGTTGGAATCGGAAAAAAATATCGATTTTTTTAAAATCGGTTTTATATGACCATTCAAATACAAAGAATGCCACAAAAATCGATTAAAGTTTACCTCGTAAATCGATATTATTGTTTTGAAGAAAATTTCTGGTGAGACCTCGTATCTCCAATCAGTAATATATGTGTATTGTGTAAAATAAATCAGAGATATGAGGTACCTCTACAAAAAATGCACACATGCTTTTCTGAAAATTTTACAAGAATCACATGAGAGGTACCTCGTATGTCCGATATCTCGTAAAAATACAAGTATTATCAAAAAAAATAGTAATTTCAATCGATAAAACAGGTATATGTTTATGGTTAAACTGATTTTTTTATTTTTTTTAAACCTGCCCACAACTTTATAATCAGTTTTTACTGTCTCCTGAAAAGTTCAAAAATCGGACTTACGAGGTACCTCTTCTTAAGCGACGATTTGTATTTCGAAGCGAAAATAGATTGAGTTTCATGAAAGCGCAAGGTTCTTAAATTAAGGTAGAGTAGTTTTCTGGCCACAGCGAAAATCTTGAATTGCATGAAAATATTCATACGGGTTTTTTTTCCAGACTAATTTTCTGTCACGGGTACAGCATTGTGTGCTTACTGTGAAAAAATGTGAGCGACGTTTTTGGATTGCGATTTTTTTTTTTCTCCATGTAATGAAATGTAATGTAAAAAGCCTTTATTTGTACAATTAAATTTACACACAACATAAATACATAGTATATGGGCATCTTGTACAAAATCAGATTAATATCTGAGGCCTCCGCATTTTTCTGCATACCTGGATAAAAAAAGAAAGAAGATAATTATAATAATAACACTCTTTAGTGGAAGGTAACCACCAGATGAGGTTCATGCTCAAAGCATTTTCTACCACCCAACCCTCAGAGTCTTATTATTATGTGGTCACAAACTCAAATTAATGAGGAAATAATCGAACCAACCTCGATTTATTATACAATAACAAATGAAAAAAACAGATAATTTAATGGGCGGGGTTATTGCCTATGCCAATCTCTTCCACCCAACCCAATGAAGTTCATGATTGTCGTTACTTAACTTCGGTGATCCAATATTAGGTCAGTGATGGAAACTGTGATGTATTCAGTCACCGCGTAATCTCCGGTTCAGAAGGACTACGTACACTACGCATGCGCAGGTGTTTATTTGGGACATCCGAAAACAGGTCTACCTATCGCCAATCTAGGTCAGAGATGATAAGTTGAGTCTAAATGTTTTTTCCTCTCTCGAACAAGCATGTGTCAAAGATATTTTTATTAAAAAATATGTGTTTATTAAAAACAAATTCAACCAAGTTTCATTAACAATAAAATGGAAGAGGTTGGGTGGAAGAGTTGGGCTTTGCGGCCAAACCCAGACTGGGTGAGGTTAATGTGGGTAGCAGATTTGTGAGTTTCTGCGAATGGAGTAACGCCCCCGTCGTGATATGACCATGCAGTTGAAAGCGACATTGAACCCAAAAAGCGCAGAATTATAGGAATTTTCCGTATCTTTAATATGTCAATATCTTATTTTTGCCTGTAATTCTGCCACTGGTCGCTGCTAACATTAAAGCAGCTACTCATTTTTCCGCAAAAGGTATGAGTGGACCCCGAATTCCCAAGTACAGAATGTAAAGTTTCATAAAAATCGCGTTTACCGTTCACGAGATATAAGCGTTTAAGTTAAAAGTTTGTGGTGAGGCGCGTGGTCTCTATCTCCAAGAACCGCTAGTGCGAATTTGATGAATATTTAAAATGGGACCATCTACAATACGTCTCATATATGTGTACAAAATTTTGTTGAAATCCGTTGAGTCGTTTCTGATATTTGCGCGTTATAAGGAATGTATGGACCGACAGACAGACACACAACCAAAGTTGCTCAGAAGGTCTTGAAACGTCCAGAAATATGAAAATAAAATTGAAATCGGAGCAATTTTTTTTATAAAAAAATGAATACAATATTTTCGATTTCTAATATTGGAAATTTATCGGAAGTAACAACAAGAAGAAAAATAGCTTCTGGTCCTGGTGTTATGTACTGAAATCCGAAGTGTGTTCTCTAACACGAAAAGTATGCCATGCTATAATCCGCAGCGGTGGGTTTTTACTTTCTAATACTTTAGAAGTAGAAGTAGTCAATGATAGCAGGTGAAAGTGGTCCCCAGTTGATACTTTTCCGACGTAACTCATAGCAAACGTAACCGAGTGAGATAACTATAATAATAATAACACTCTTTAGTGTAAGGTAACCACCAGGCGAGGTTAATGCTCAAAGCATTTTCTACCACCTAACAGTCGAAGTCTTGTTATTATGTGGTCACAAACTCAAATTTATGAGGAAAAATTCATGCACTGGGTGGGATTCGAACCAACGGATCCCTACACTACCTGGATTACCAGACTAGCGCGTTAACCACTTGACTACCAGTGCACGTAGTAACTATCTGATGAGTGAGGCTCCCGGTGCTCAGAGCAGAGGTTGCAGACCCCGAGTTTGTGGTTTCGAATCCCTGCCGCAGCGGAAAATTTTGACAGAGTTTCTTCCGTTATCTGAGTGACATGGATGTAAAGGAAAAGTGATCTGAGGTAATACGATAACGCAGCGGTTCCGGGGCACTATTATGTTTGAAAAAAATCGAGTCATGCTTTGAGGTAGAGTGGAGCTGACTTTTTTTTTCTAGCCTAAGAAAATATTTATTTTTACTTTCCTTATCCTATAGTATAAGGAAAGTATTGTATTGGTCGTTTTTAATTTCGGTCTGTCCCGATAGCTCAGTGGTTAAAGCGTCGCCCGCCGGTTTAGTAATGCAGAGGTCACTGGTAAACAACCCACCCGGGGCATGACAAGTTATTCTTCCATTTGGGCTTTTGTCAACATGCTTTCTCGTGTTGACCCATCAGGCCTGCACCTAAATGAGAAATATTTTTTTTTTTTCCTGTACATTTTGAAAATTTAGGTGAAGAACTATTGGTGACAGTTTGAGGTCTGTAAGTGTATGATCATGATAGTAATGAGAAATATTGTGTCCCTTCTCGTCTATCAGAGTGGAGGCATACTACGGGATGGGTAGGGTACAACACAGACCATAAGCATTTACAGTAGCTCCTGTGACAAAGCTACGAAATGAAAAAGGCTGTGAAACACTCATCAAAAAAAAAAAAAAATGATAACCAAAGACTTGCCACCAAAGTAATTTAAAACATGTATCACTAATTTTCTTAAAAAGGAGACTTTTTATTCCTTAGAAGAATTTTTGAGCTCTAGCTTGAGGGATATTATGGTCTAACTTACAATTTACTTAGTTTCTTACTTCTTAAGTTCTATTATGTCTTTTCCTTCTCCTACCCCATTTCTGTATTTGTATTTGACTTGTGTAAACAAATTGTAAATTTGATGTACACCAATAATTAAATCTAATCTAATTAGGTACTGGTTTGTATTACTTGTATTGTGTTAATTCAACAGTAGGTATTACTTCCCATAAATTTACAATATTGGAAATCGGATTCTGAGTACTTTGCCCACTGTAGTGCAAATGGCAGAAATATATTAT